>NHTE02000287.1:0-155968 GCA_002168265.2 Fusarium euwallaceae
TTAATAATAAAGATCATAGGTGAAGTGTTTGGGAATATAGAAGTGAAGATGATGAGGAGTTGAATTAGAACTGCTTGAGAGTCTCTCATCGTGAGTATTTATAGACAGATAGGCACTTGGTTCTTCACTTGGGTATCTTGAACAAGATGCATTCCAAGAAGGAGGCATTGCCAGAGCTTGCCAGAGTTTGAGACAGCATTTGCGCCTCTTACGAGTTTACATTGCCTGTCGCGGTGTGGTCTTGTATGGCGGTCGACATGTGCTGAAGATTGAGTTCTCTGTTGTTGCGGTTGAAGGCCTGTCTTGGAGAGATCGTGAAGATCAACAAAAAAAGAGTCATCTCATGCAGCCAAACGGGTCTCCTCTCATTGGCTCCAGAACGAGATACCCCACGTGGCTGGACGGATGATCGTTTGCCGGCATATTTTGTTTTATTTCCAGCTGTCCTCCTTTACATGTGGCGAGCTGAACAAAGACTTGGCCCATTCCTTGGCGTCTCATAGGACCAATACTCCCTCTGGCTGCCCCCAAAGGACGAATCTGAAGAGTCAAGACATCATCACTCGACGCATAAGTTTGCCTGCCGGAACACATCGCGCATTTCACCAAGTTGTCTCAACCGGTTCTTCAGCTTCAATCATGAACGCCATACCTTTGCCAACGTGGACATCTTCTCCCGAGGAGATTGAAAATATTGTTGGGGAAGCACGCCGTGCTTCTGCATCGAACGATACGCCCAACCGGGTAGAGGTTCTAGATCGAGGGGGCATTGCATTGCTCCTGAGATATGGGCACACTTTGGACCTCAGAGACATTGAAGAAGCGGTCAACTTTGGTAGGATGGCTGTCAATGCATTAGTGTCTGGTGACCAGAGTGAGGGGTTGATTAAGAGTCATCTGTGCTCTATCTTGTTGAGCTGGTGTAATGTCATCAACGACTTTGGAGTACTTGACCAAGCTCTTAACGAAGCCTATTCACACGGTATTGAAGCAGTACAGCTGCTGAGCCATGACAAAAGGGCGGTGAGCATGGCTCGGTCACTTGTTTGCCAAGTTAGGTTGCAGCAAGCTTTACGGGATGGCAGCCAGGAAACTCTGGACCGACTCATTGCCGATCAAAGAGACCTGGTCCGGGCTGAGCATCCAGATACCAAGTCTCTTGCAGCAGACTGCTCCCGTCTCGGGGTTACCCTTGGCGAGCGCCATAACCGTACTGGTTCAAGAACCGACCTTGAAGAGGCAATCCATTTTCATTACCGAGCAGTGGAGTTGATACAGGAGTTGGACGACGCCGATATTTGGTCAACGCGACTGAACCTCGGCACAGCCTTGGTCAATCACTATCGAGCCACTGGCGCTTACCAGAGCCTGGATGCGGCTATCCAGGAGACATCCATAGTCATGAAAGGGTATACACCCGGCAGAATTCAAGAGGACACGCCGAGAAATTATGCCCTGGCGCTCCGTGACCATGGTACCGCGTTGGAGGCCAAGTGCTATCACTTCCGCGGCACAGACCTTGCCGTCGCGATGCATGCTATTGACGAAGCCATTCGATGCGGCCAAGAAGCACTAAGGCGCCTCGACTCAGGCGATGCGTGGTACCTTTTGGTTCTCATCAGTACTGCGTCTTGGTACGGGACTAAGATGTTGATGACGGAGAATAGTCACTGGGGGGACGAAGGCTTGAAGCTGCTCAAGACTGCTCTTGGCTCCCAGTCAAAGTCACTAGATCACGCTGACCTACGGTCAAGCATGGTGCACCTCCTTCAGGCTCAGTTTCAGTTCTTGAAACAGGAACATGAAGAGGCTGCCCTTGAGAAGCTGAGGGAGGCTATTCGGCGGGGGCGAGAAGCTGTGGAGTTGAGCAGACCTGGTGACGCTTTGCTTGGGGAGCGCCGCCTGAATGTCGGAAAGATGCTGCTCAACAAGTTTCTGCTTCAAGACGATGAGAATGACCACGAGGAAGCGACGAAAGCCTTCATTCTCGCTGCTAAGACAGAAAATGCGTCTCTTGTCGTTCGTATCCCGGCTGCCATGCAGGGCGGCTTGTGCCTGCAAGGGAGGCAAAAGTACCACGAAGCGCACGCGTTGTTCAAAGCTGCCATTGGCCTACTTTCAACCAACAATCTGATGGCTTTGTCTACCAAGGACCTTCACGTACTCATGCGCCACGTCTCTGGATTGGGTTCTTTTGCGTCGTCCGTTGCCCTTTTGGATGGACAATCGCCATTCGAAGCCCTACGGCCACTCGAAACAGCACGATGTGTCATATCCGAGTTGGCCATGAGAAACAACATCGACTTATCTGAGCTACAACTTGTCAGACCGGATATGGCTAAGGAGTATGCCGAGACTAGCTCCAGATTAAGACAGACGACCAATCGCCTACAGAAAGCTGAGGAGGTAGCGCTTTCACCAGGCCCTCTGACAACTCGTCAGAGCCTCCGTGAACTTCAACAGGCACTTCTTCACTCGATCCAAGCCCAAGAAGAAGAGATCAGAACTCTTGAGGGCTTCGAGCACTTTCAGCAGCCATTGGCGGAGTCTGATATGAAGAAGCTTGCTTCTGACGGCCCTATCATTGTCGTAAATGTCTCTGCAATCAGCTCCGATGCCTTTGTTGTAACTGAAAAGGACATAACAATGATTCCGCTGCCGGGAATGAAGTACAATGATCTACAGACAAGGCTTGGACTCTTCAGCCGGCATGGGAACGTGGCTCGTACTGCTGTCCCGAGAATTCCGGAACATCTGAGATCCGGTAACACACGTAGAACGCTCTCGGGCGCTCTCCAGTGGCTATGGAATGCCGCTGTGGGCCTCATATTGGAGAAAACACCACTGACGGAAACCAAGCGTGTATGGTGGATTACCTGTGGCCTTGCAGGGCGAGCACCACTACATGCTGCTGGGAACCATTCTCCGGGTAACCTCGACAATGCTATCAGCCGTGTCAGGTCCTCTTACATCTCTTCTTTCAAAGCACTTCGTCATGCCCGAGCACAACAAAAGAGATCCTTGCCGAAATCTTTGTGCTCGTTGACCCCGATTCAGAGGAAGAGGAACATGCTCCTTGTGACGGTGCCGCATGGCCCACTATACCACGACCTAGATACTAGGGCAGAAGAGAAGGTAATTCAAAGCGTATTTGGAAACAAGCTGGCTCCCGATGACCTTGTGGATTTCACTCATCTTCGCGAACCAAGCCCGGCAAAGGTTCTTGAACAACTTCCTCATCACACTTTCGTACACTTCGCCTGCCACGGGGTATCAGTCGAACGTGACCCTTCACAAAGCGGGCTGATCCTTGTCGACACAGATGACAAAGGACGAAAGATACCCGCCATGTTGAGTATCGCCCGCTTAGAGGAGGTGTTTACGGAGAACCCACTTCAGGTGGCTGGGGGCGTCGGAGCACTGGCTTACCTCTCGGCTTGTTCAACAGCGGAGCAGACCAACAGTTCCATCCCTGATGAGGCCATTCATCTTGCTAATTCTCTACAAGCTATTGGGTTTCTAAATGTCATTGGGACGATGTGGAGTGCGAATGATAGAGCTGCTGGCGATATAGCTCGGCGCTTTTATGAAGGGCTCTTAGAAAGCGAGGGGACACAGGATGAAATAAGTGGAGAAAAGAGAAAAGGCATCGATGCCGCCGGGGCGCTGCATAAAGCTATTACTGATTACAGAGCTGCTGTCATGGGATCCGAGAGGGAGCGGTTTTTGTGGTGTCCGTTTATTCACATCGGGGTCTAAGTATTCCGATGACTTGGAAGAGTTTCCACTAAGATAGTATTGCTAAGAGACAAGTAGGTTGAAAAAGGTGGCGAGTAGCCTACCTCTTGAACTGGGGAGCCTTCGAGATGTATGTCAAGTCATTGAATGGGTTATACGTAGGTTATCTTTTTATTCTTCAAGTTTAATGACCGAGGCGTCTCTTGCTCTGCTTTTTTCGAATTGACCGTGTAAACAGTGAAACCGCAGCCATATGTGTGTCCTGATGACCCGGCCAAGCATTTGTGCCCAACTCGTTACTGCCCAATGCTAGAGAGTCGTCATAGGGATGCATGTCGTACTCGTAACTGCACATAAGGGTCCACATTAGCTACGCAGAGTCGATTCCTGCCGGATAAGGGAACCCTTCGTGGCGTTATATAACTAAAGAGACAAGTGAGGGATTAGTCCCCCGACTCTATCATGTGTTTTCAACCTTTCATTCTTCTCCCTCGACACGAAACCCGCTATGTCTAGGTTGGGGGGTGATGGAATCACCAGTATGGCTGATATTGGCTGTGCCACATCCGACACATCATCTGCGAGTGGTGATTTTATCCAAGTAATCAAGGGCTGGCTACAAATCTGCGACAATCAACATGCCTTCTCAGTCAACTCACAGACACGACAGAGTCCAAGCTGGCTTATCGACACAGAATGCAAATGTATCGTGCGTGGAACCAATCATCACTACCTCGCTCTCAGCTATACGTGGCATGAACCCTTTCCCCTTACGCCAGCAAAGTCCAAGAAGCCCTTTCAGTTGGGCCTGGAGACTCTGTCGATGCTACAACAGCCAGGTTGCTTATCAAGGAGCGAAATTGCGAATCAACTACCTAAGGTTATCAAAGATGCCATCGAGTTTGTCCCTCTCATCGGACACAGATACCTCTGGGTGGACAGACTCTGCATCGTCCAAGGAGAGTCATCCACACAACTGGAAGTGATGCGAATGGACGAAACCTATTCAGGTGCGGCCCTTGCTCTAGTTGCTGCAGCCAGCTACGGTCTCTACGGCAACCGTGAAATGACGGCACTGAATGCTTCTTTTGAGGGAATTCAACACCATCAATCCAGCGATATTCGGAGTCTCTTGGATCTTCATTCTAAAGACGCATCTTATTGTCGCGATCTCGAAGTCAAGGCACACTACCACGCGGTCTCTCAAACGAGATGGGCCACACGAGGCTGGACTTACCAAGAGCATATCCTCAGCAACCGACTTCTCTTCTTCTTGGACGATAGGATCTTCTGGGAATGTGAAGCCTCAGTTTGGGACATGTACCGACTGTCACCTCAAGGAAACACCCAGAGAGGCGAGGCCATATCAGATATGGGAAAAAGACTTCTTACCACAGATTGGCCAGACTTTAGTCTTTACGTTGACTTGGTTTGCCCTTATAATGGGCGGAGCCTCACTTATTCTGGAGATGGCCTCTCAGCATGTTCAGGGATGTTGAACCGTCTGACCCGAGCATTCACTAGCGGCTTCATCTTCGGATTACCAAGGGCCGCCCTCGATCATGCACTTTTATGGCAGCCGCTACGGAGGTGTTATAGGAGAGAGGAACTAGCAACTGGGACAGACCTTCTCCTTCCCTCGTGGTCTTGGTGCGGTTGGCAATGTTACCTGGATCCTCGGAGCCTCTTATCTGGTACATCGACCCTTCACGACTCCACACACCAGTCTATCACTTCAAGTTGGGTGACCGAAAGTTGTGTCGAATGGAGCATCCTTACCCTCAGCGGGCGAAGAATCCCAATATCCGACTCGTCTACATCTGACGACATATTACCACAGCTAGCATGCAGGACAGAGCGAGCATGTTTCCACATAGCAGATATTCTTGGGATCGAAGGAAACCCGGAACGTGGCTTTCGTGGTGGTTGGATCCGAGCCTTTGGGCATCCGGTTTTAACAGACAATTCCCTGAACGAGATGATGCCTGTGGTTGTCCTCCGAGACAAGGAAATGAACTTTTCAGGGCTTCTCAAGATGACGGACGATATCAAGTGCCAGCAGGGGGACAGAATTGAACTCATCGCGATCTCGAAAGGTACTGCCAACCGCTCTGACATCCGGGAGTGCCTCGAGGAGAGGGTATTCGAAAAGAGTCAATACGAGGGAAGCGGGCCTTTTCAAGCATCATTTGACGAGAATGGATTGTGGATTGATGACTTCTCAGGACATGACGTTGGAACATATCAGATTACTTTTGAAGGTGATGAGGAACCTGAGCTCAAACAGATAAACGAATACTGGGGGGAAGAAGAGACATGTCGGTTCTACAATGTTCTTTGGGTTGTACGGACGGAAGATGTGCATTATCGAGTGGCATGTGGGCGGATTGCGGAGAAAACTTGGATTGCGGATCGGTCTTCAGAGATAGATGTTGTTTTGGGTTAGTTTCTTAAAGTATAACTTTTGGCCTAAAAGTTCGGACTCAAAACAGGATAATAACCCGAAACTCAGGCTGCCTGTGGTGTTGTTTTGACGCACTACCTAATGAGGCTCCTCTCCCACCACTGCTCCTTTCCAGATGATGATAGACATAATTCCAGCCCGTTGCCCATTTTCCACTACACCTAATATGACACCCAAGAATCGCCACAACAGGCTCCAGTATGATAATGAACGCCCTGATGACAATGATCGACCTCCCACTCATAGCGCCTACCCTTCATCTTGTCCATAAGCTGGTTAACCACCTGCGTAGCCTCATCTCTGAGAAAGGCGTGCGGCCATCCAAACCCCCTGTAAAGCTGCCTGATATACTGATAATCCAGGTGTGTCCCCCAATGTTCCTCCTGCTGAGACAAGACTTGTTCTTCGGTGACTACGTCGGTACTTTCAGGAACATTCTCGTCAAGGATAGTCCTGTTGTGACAGGGGATAAGCCTGAGGTTCTCGAACTTGCCCCTGAGTTCCTCGAAGTAGGTCCTAACATCGATGGGATCTCCTCCATCCAAGCGAAGATTCTCCTCGCTGACCTCGCCGTCCCACACGTTGAAATACATGGCCTTTCCCCCTGTTTCCCAACCTTGAGAGAAGGGAAAAGTATCGGAGACGTCAATTTCCCTTCCTCTTCGCTCAGAGTAGTGAGAATCTCCAAGAAGCTGTCCCATAAGGTCGAATTCCTCCTCAATATCACGGCGAGACATTCGCGTATAGTCAAGCAGACGTGACTTGTAGTGAAGAAGTGCTTCGGGAGTATCGCCAAAGTAGGGTAAATGTCGTATGACTTGGTATACACGTTCAGACTTTGGCGAGGCCGTGGATTCAGGGATATTTGGCCATCCACCCGATGGCGGCATCTTTAGGTTGACATCCCGGAAGTGGATGGTTTTGAGAAAGTTGTAGAATTCTAGAAAGATTTCTACTATCTCTTCGACAGAATAGGCGGGCTCAGTAGGGACGTCCTCATCACTGTCAGACCAGTCTGATTCGAATTCCTCTGATGAGGGCGGTGTTGAGGGTGGTGTGGATGGAGATTGGCTCCGCTCTGACATTGTAGTTTGTGAAGTTGCTGTTAGTTGGAAGAATGGGTTAGACGAAAGGGGAAAGTTTAAAGAGTTGTTGGTTGGGCAGGTCGAAAGATATTTATGAAGCGAGAACACGCAAGGGTCCAGGGGTAGTAGCGTCAGGCACCCAGCAGCTCGGCTATTACCATTCTTGGCATGGGATCCATTATACACGAGTCTTATAAAAGAGCCCACAATGTATTTCACGGTATCGAATTCTCGCGTGGTCAAATATTGATAACCTTGGTCTCTATTACTACGGCTCATGGTCCCTATGTAGAGATAAAGGCGACCTCAAGATAGCACGCTCGTTGCGCTTTCTTAACCTCACTTTCTTACAGCCGTTTAGTGTAGGGTGAATGTGGACCATCGAGAACTCTCCCGAATGACTGCGCTGTAGTTATGGCAACTCTGGTTCCATACCGCCGAGCAACTCACCTTCACCTGGGGTCTCGACGCCAAGGGTTCATGCGTCATAGTGGAAACAACGGAATATTCTGTGACGGTCTCGCCCCCTTTGTTGCAGCTCCTGAGCTCGAGTGTGTTCTGGGCAATGCCCACCGTCTTGGTCTGATCCTTGGGCTTGATGCTGCAACTTTTCGTCCGAGTGTTGCTGGGTTTGGTATTGCTGGGGCTGACGTCCTTGCTCTCGCGAGGCCGAGGTCGAGGATTACCTTCGTCGCCCTTCTTTCCACTGTGCTTCTTGATCTTGGTGGGCTCTTTGTAGCTCGATTTGTCCCTCGGTGCGAAGCTCAGGATATCAAAGGCCTGCTTGATCTCGCTTGGCACTAAATGGGATCCGCCGCATGGGCTCAACCACCACTCAAACGCGCCGAAAGGATCTTCTTCTTTTGAGTAGACATAGTTGGTCAACTTAACTGCTGTGAGCGCCATATCTACCTTCGGCGTTAGTAAGGATAGTAAAAGCTTAGGGGGACCAGTCGACACTCACCAACACCAGCAGTGAGCGATCTGCCTCCAAAGATACTTAAGCCGACGTCTATGACGAGCTTGAGGGCTGATATGAGGATGAAGCAGCCGATCTAGTAGACCTCGTTAGCTTCCAAGGTATGTCACGGTCGACGCAAGTTACCTGGCCAATCGCGGGTAGCGCTTTAATAAAATGGTCCACCATATCATTCGCAAGCCAATTATCACAGCTACATTCACCTCGAGTGACGAGTCTTCCAGTCGACGGTTGGCGCTGCCAGGGTATACTCTTAAGGCCGCCCTTACTTTCAGGGCTCCAGAGTATGCAGTCCCAGTTACTGGTTCTGTTTTCTTCCTTGGCTTTATCTAGTGTCGATTGACAGGCCTTCTTGCAACCAGCGAGTTGCTGTGGGTCTTGGTAACCGTCTTTGTAGATGAGGCATTGTTTGTCGTTCTTTTCTCGGTTCTTGACTGAGTCTTCTTCAAAGTCTGGAGGAATTGTAACCACACCTGGTGCGTGATCATTGCTCCCTCTTTTCTCTCTCTTCCTCTTCCCCCCTTGGTCGGTGTTTGTGATGGTAGTCTGGCATACTTTAGGTGGACAGTAGCCATACCTGCATGTGAAGTTACAAAGACGGTTTAAGTTAACGCTCAAGATATGATATTCGCAGATACCTTCGGGGCAGAAGCCGTAGGCGGCGCAGGAGAAACCGCAGAGATCGTACGTGGCGAAGAATTGTTCACCACCTTCAATACGGCCCTCTCCCGGCTCAGGTCTTACGACCTGTGAGTCGTCGAGATTGATAGCCGAGTCGGCTAATCTGATCGCGCATAAAATGGCAATAAATAGTGTTGGAAAGTAAGGGCGCATAACGACACGCTAGGGAGTGTAGGGGTTGGCGATGAAGGAAGTGGTGTAAGTTGAGGATGGGCGAATGAGCGAACGGATATTTAGGCCTTAACTAAAGTAGGTATGTATACATTTGAAGAGACGCAAATAATTAAGAGTCGATTTGTTCAAAAGGGAATGACGAAGCAAGTGATTGAACGCCCGACTCACCAGACTTATGTCACGAGATATCTCTTCACGGACATGACACCCGAGGGCACGGGGAGAAATACCTGTGTGGTTTTGGCTACTTCTATGTCATATGAGGCCCTTTAAGTGACCGTGAAACACAAATGAGCACTGCGTTAGGCTGCGGTTCACTGCTGACTTGTGCACTTGAGTCAATGCCTAAGCAAGCAGAATATCACTAGGCTATCGGGGTATTTGACGTGACTGGGATATCCGATGACAATTATGACACAAAATCTATTTGTTTACTACCAGCAACGCCCCAGGCCCTGTCCTAGGCCTATCCCCTCAGAGCACCGACGACACAGTCCTTCCCCCCATTTTTCAATCCAAGTGATATCCAACCACTTTCTTTCAATTGCCACTAAAATGCTTAAGCCCGCTAATACTACCCTTCACAAATGTATCTGAACCGTCATTCCAAGTCTCAGCAGATGCATAGTCTCAGTTTGTAGACCCCTTTGAGTTACATGACCGGGTTGATGTAGAGTAAATTGGATGTGTTAAAATACGGAACATGGCCAGGCCTATGGGAGGTAACGCTATTAAATGATCACGCCTCGTCCTCATCACTCTGGGCAAGAATCTCATCCCACCTCCTATCTAATTCATCTCCATCGACAATTTCGCCCTCCTCCCCGGACTCAAAGTCAATAAACCTCACATTCTCCACTGGACATGGCCACCTCCAGAATTCTAACCCGTCATGCCAATTGAGAACACCATCTTCACAAAGGATGTACATCTCTTGGAGATTAGTAAACGCCTCCCAGTTTTCGGATGCGGAATAAAAGAATCCTTGACAGTTCTCCCTCTGAAACTTGAGGCGGCGAATGATCCGTCGGCAGTCACCGAGCCTGCGAAACCAGGTTTTTCCAATAGATATCAGATCTATATCATAGTTGACCCAGAGATATCGCGGTTCTGCTCCGATAGCGAAGCCGCGCTGGTAGAGGCCGAGATTTCGTGACTCGTGGCATGCCTGCATAACCGATGGAATGGGAGTTGTCGAAGTTGCGTGGAGGGTTTTGAAGAAGCCCCAAGGGGCATCTTTGAGACGGATTTCGACTTGACGAGGTTCGACTGTCATGTGCCAGATGATGGTGCGGATTTCGAGGGGAAGATGGGGAAATGGGTGGAAAGTGGCCATTTTTTGCCCGTGGACCCTGTGGTAAGGGATTTCGCAGCGGTTGTTGGTTGAAACTTGGTCGGTCTCAGGGACGGCAACTCTAGAAAGAATGGTTAATAGAAGAATGCCGAGGTTGAGCGGTGGATGTTGGTCGCGGGCTTATACGTCAAGGGTCAGGCCGGGTTCCGGAGTGAGTCATGTGTCAACCAACCGCGGTACCCTGTCTGCGGCGCAGGGATCGCAAAGGTTACTCTATTTCATGCAGTTGGTTGAGCACCTTCCTATAACAAGTTGGTCGAATGCCCACTTCAAGACCAACACGGACAACCTGTTGGATGAGTCGACTGATAAGCGGAATAAAAGGGGCTGTGAATATTTCTAGGTCCTGCTTAAATGTACCATCTTCCCTCTTTACTTTTTTTCCCTTGACCCTCAACTGAGTCATATGAGCACAACCACGCGTGAATTCAACATGACGACCTCATTTCCATTTTCACTTCTTGCTCTCATCATCAGTTCTCGATTATGTGCCAGCAGTGCAACCCCAAATCTCCAGTGGGATCCTGAAACAATCGACTCTTGCGTCGAGTGGTACGACAATGCAGACGGCGAGACATGTGAATATGTCAGAAAATACTTTGGCATCACTCCCGAGGAGTTTACGGCTTGGAACCCTTCTGTCGGCCTCGACTGCAAGCCGTGGAGGTATCAGTCTTACTGTATAGTAACGAAAGAGAGGTTGGCCAGTGCATCTTCAAAGCCGACAACAACCGAACCGACAATTACTATTACCCCAACCCCGTCTACTACCACTCTGGGGGCCTCTCCTGCTGCTTGGACTCATCTGGGCTGCTATGTCGACACCGATGCTACCTGGCCAGTAATGGAGAAGCGCATGAGCAAGGAGGGTGGTGACGCGACTTTGACAATCCGCAAATGCGAGGATACTTGTTACCGTGCTCAGTTCGAATTCTCCGGCGTCAAAGAGGGCAATGAATGCTGGTGCAGTAGCTTCGTCGATGGCGAGCGGACACGCAACGAGGCAGACTGCAATACGCCGTGCAGCGGTGACAAGAGCAAGATGTGTGGCGGCAAGGACCTAATCAATGTTTTTGCACCTGACTTGGAGAGTACGGCCGAGGTAAATGAAGAGACTTCGACTGGAGCTGATGCTACGACGAAGGAGGAAAGTGAGGTTATCAGTGGCTCGACAGAGGTGGAGGGTACGGTCGTTAGCGGCCCTTCATCCACCTCTGGAGCCATGAAATACCGCCCTGTTTTCCAATGGTGGGCTTTTAGTAATGGAAGAAGTACAGAAAAATAGAATACCGCTGTTCACCGGCCTCTCGAAGGTGATCATGCTATCATACCTCCAAAACTTGAAAATATGACCACTATCCAGCTGAGACGCCTCAAAGAACCCAGTTGGTACGCCGAGGCATCTCGGTCAATAGTCAGGGATGATCAATCATGTCAAGGGTGGTGGAGATGCCAAAACGCCTTCATAAAGAGCGGAAAGAGTAAGCTCCAGTTTTAGGGACCGAGGTTCCAACTCGACCTTTGGGCACCATATCCCAAGTGAAATGCCTGCCCGCTGCCTGTGATGCAAAATCTTTCGGATATGCATTATTGGAGCATGAAAGCCATCCCATTAATTATAATTTTTAGGATGACACCTGTAAAGGATCTTCTTCATCGGTTATCCCGACTTCAACTATAATAAAGAACACATTTCCAATACATCATAGCATTATATCCCAATGCTAACACAGTGGCCTTTTTTAAGCCTTTCGGCCACCTGCAGCCCGCAGGAGTCGAAGACTCATAGACTGCCTATCTACATAGGGACACCTGTAAAATATGCATAATATAGCCAATGCAGCAGATTTTGTCCAACTTAATTGCCCTCATCGCACAGCCTTTGGACCACTTCGCTCGTGTGAGTGAGGGAGCGAACATGTGACGTCACATTTGCGAGCGTGTTCTATCCTAATCATCCTTCATCTCGCCTCCGGTTTTGTTACTAATTTTATACAATTTTCTGCCAAAATAATTCCTGCGTAATGGATCACCTTTCCCTAATTTCAATGCCTCTATAGCAAGAGATCCAGGATGAACACAGCTGTCGATGAACTCCACTCTCCCATTGGTGCTTACCTGAGTTGCGGACGTGGTGGAGTCAGCTGCGGAAGCCTAACCAAAGTAGGAAATTCGTTCCGCTCGCGCTGACAAACATCAGCCAAAGCATCACCTCCCCTACCCTATCACTATGACGACCTGTTCTTCAATCTGTCCAGATGCATACAGTGACATGCCAAGACATCTCAATGCATCCCAAAACGCGCAAGGCTTGTGAGCCGTGCAAGTCTGCAAAGCGAAAATGCACCAAGCAACTTCCTCAGTGTCGTCGTTGCGAGCTTCGAGGGTTGGTCTGCTCTTACGAAGCAAATCCGCGAATGGTTGTTTACGGGGCGAATGACAACGTTGGGGGTTTGATCAGGTTACCACAACACCACGAAGAGCAAGCTGTCTCATCATTCCTACAACCCCCTCAACCAGAGGTTATCGCCATTGACCCACAACTGGGGTTGGAGTTGCCTACAACAATTACTTCCCCATCCCCGTCTCTAGATGATCTGAGATCAGCTTGGTTCTTGACTCCAGACTCCTGGGAAGTCAGTTCAGTTGACACATCTCGTCTTGTACCAATCTCAGCCAATGAAGTACATATTTGCTTCGATAAGACCAGAGACTGGCTAAAGGAATGGGTCGAGACTGGAAGCAACCCCTTTATCCACCCCGAGCTGAACAAGAAGAGCGTCCCAAGCTGCATTCAGGATGCTTTCATGGCTCTATCAACATATTTTAACAAGACGGACAAGACAAGCGATATGGTCTATCGATTCATAGAAGACAAAGCAAACAGGCTTACCGTCTCACATGATCGTCCACAGGCCAGTATTATTGACGAGATTGGTCGTGTACAATCGCTTTTTATCTACACTTTTATCCGCCTTTTTGACGGAAATATTCGCCAGCGGCACTACGCAGAACAGCACCTGCCTATTCTACACCGCTGGGCTAAGCAGATGCTATCTCACGCCTCGTGTGCCACCAGCGACGACAGACTACTTCTTCACAATGCCCTCACAGTCTACACACCCGAACTCACCTCACATCCTCCCGTCCCCACCCATGCATCCCCAGAGCAGCTTCTATGGCACGCATGGATTCTCTCCGAATCAGTCCGAAGAACATGGTGCGTCTCCATGATGACCCGGTCAGGGTATGAACTGTTGAAAACAGGCACTGGGCCATGCTTCGGAGGGGTAAAGATCACGACGAGGAGGGGTGTTTGGGATGCTAAGACGGCGGCCGCATGGACTGGTATATGTGCGGAGCGGAGTGTGGGATTTTTTCACAGGAATGAGACGGAGGTGCTATTGGAGGAGAGGAGTATGGATGATGTTGATGTGTTTCCGCTTGTTTTGATGGGGTTGGATTTTGGACCTGATAGGATGGAGAGGTGGCGGAATAGCGGTCCACACTGAGCATGTCGAAAATAATGTCTGTAACTAGAATTAGATTCCGACAGTAAATATTTCGTCCAGCGTCTGATTGCTACTGTTTATCAGGATTGTTGGTAATACACCGATTCCGCAACCCGCAGACGTTTCCGCCAGGACCCACCTAGCTTCCGCCTCTTATATGATCTTACCCAGCATCGTCAACGTATATAAACTCCAGAGATGCTCTTCGAGTTTGAATTCATCATCTCAGAACAAAAACATCTATCCATTCACCATTCCATACCAACCTTATCAAAAACCCCGTTCCCAATTTTACCTCAAAATGGCTCGACAGTGGATCTTGAACAGCCAAGAAGGCTTCGAAACCTCCCTTGAGTACCACGAAAATGTTCCTGTGCCCTCCCAGGCAGAACTTGGCCCAAATGAGGTTTTGGTCAAGATACATGCCGCTAGCCTCAACTACCGAGAGCTTGTTATCGCTGGTCCTATGGTAAGTCACCCTGTCCTCAGACATCATGCAGCCCTAACTGGAAGCAGGGTGTCAACGGACCCATTACTCCTCCCGTCGTGCCAGGCTGCGATGGCGCTGGGACTGTAGAGGCAGTCGGTTCATCCGTCAAGGGCTTCAAGCCTGGGGACAGAGTCGTGACCAATTTCGATCCTTCGATCCCCGATGACGCCTTCTCCACGGTCGCTCAAGTCCCCACTATGCTTGGACAAGGTACCGATGGAACACTACGATCCATTGGCGTTTTCCCTGAGGGGGCTCTTGTTCATGCTCCTAGGTCTCTGGACTGGCTCCAAGCCGCAACTCTGACCGTTACGTGGACGACCGCTTGGAACTCACTCTTTGGCCTGAAGGGCAGAGAGGCCGGACCAGGCACTTGGGTCTTGGTTCAGGGCACAGGCGGCGTCAGCATCGCGGCTCTTCAGCTCGCGACAGCTGTTGGCGCCACTGTCGTGGCGAGTACTTCTTCCGATGAGAAGGCCGCCAAACTCAAGGAACTCGGCGCCAAGCACGTCGTCAACTATCGAACCAATCCCGATGGCTGGGGCAAAGAGGCGCGAGCTCTTACACCCGAAGGACGAGGCTTCGACATTGTCATCGATATCGGCGGTAACGAAACCCTTACGCATTCTCTCCAGGCGATCCGCACCGATGGCGTCGTCATGATCATTGGCGGTGTTGGAGCGGACGCTGAGACTGTTCCCATGTTTGCTACTCTCTTGCACACCTGCATTGCTCGAGGTATTCTTGGTAGCAGCCGCAACCAGTTTAAGGAACTCGTTCGTTTCATTGATGAGAAGAAGATTAAGCCTGCTATTGATGATGTGGTTTTTGAGCTGGCAGATGTCAAGGATGCTTATAGGCGTTTGAAGGAGAAGAAGCACTTTGCCAAGGTTGTGATTCGTGTTGATCACTGAGCCTCTGAGGCAGAGGAGCTATTGCTTGCTGTTTTATATAGCATTGAACATTTCATGTTCCGACATGACAGTTGTATAGTTAAATCTTGATACTCACTATCTACCCAAGCAAACTAGCGTGAAATGAAGCATGTGACTCGATGAAGAATTTGATATCTTGGCAAAACCGTGGCGTGCTTGGACCACCCAGGTTTGGAAGTTGTTCCACTTTAACAAGGATGATCGCCGGGGCTATAAATAACCATGTAAAATCTGCCCGTTCAACTCTGCTTCGTAGATCCCCCGGATATCAAGACTGGGTCGAGTTTTTCAGATTCATTTTCAATTCTAAAGGCCAAGATGGACCACTAACAGAAAATAGCGCTCCCCTAACCATCAATAGTTACTTCTCTAACCCACAGACTAAGCAACTGCCGTAGCCAGTCACACCTTCCATTTAGGTCTGTAACCCGGAGCAAACGGTCCAGACCGATCTCGATCGCATCCCATGGGACCACATTAGCGGGACCACGTGCACGTGAGTGGCGCCTCAACCTTCAACTTCCCAGTTTCAGCAAAGCCTCTCCTTAATCACCTTCGACGCATGTTTCTGACTATCCACCATCGATGCTCGATTCGGTCTTGATGCGCTTGTAACCCCTGTCGCGTCATCTTATCCGCGCTGCAGGCAGACCCCCTTGGAGATGGCATCCACTGGTGGGAAGCCACTGTCTTTCAACCCAAAGGCGGACGCGACCCTGTTGTCGTCCGAGCGTAATCCCCCGCCGCCTCGTCCTGAGGTCGTTGGACCGATCTATGACCCGGAACAGGTTGATGATCCGATTCAGTCTTGGTCTCAGGACTTGGAGTCATGTTTCTACCCTCCAAAGACGGATCCTTATGCACCCTCCTCCGTCCCGGACAAGCCTTGCCCGTCTCCTCGGTATTTACGCGCTCATCTAGCCAAGAATGAGAGGCTCAGATTGTCTATGCTATGGTACTATACCAGGGGTATTATCAATGAGCCTGAACTTCTCGCCGGCCTTCAAGAGAAGGCATGTCTTGCTCAGGAATCCACAGGTTGGGAGTATGCCGTTGTAGGCATCCTCGATATCAACGTCTACATCCGCTTAGCCACAGTCGGTCTTCAGCTCGCTATTCTCCCCCGTGGTGAAACCCTTTGCGCCCACACCGTGACGCAGCCTCCTGGTGTACGGTATTTCTCTCTACCCCTACGTTACAACTTGCTGAACCTGCTTTCTAGAATGTGTTCCTTCTACCAAACATGATGGAGGACTGGCGATTTAAGGAATCGCCATACGTTGAGCAAGGAGGACTCACGGCCTACGCGGGTGTTCCACTTCGAATGCAGCACGAATCCGGCGAATGTGTTGGACTTGGATCGCTTTGCGTGGCATCAGCAACGAGCCGGGATCCTTTAACGAAACCTCAACAACAAACACTCGCTCGCCTTGCCGACTGGATCGTCGCCGATATTGTTCTATGCGCCAGAGCAAAGCGCCAGCGGGAGCGTCAGCGAATGGCTGAACTCATCGCCAAGATTGAGCGGGATGATGACGATGCCGTGTCAGAGGAGCCAGTGCTTAAAATCATGAGGGCCGCCTACCCAGACGCGACAATCAGCCTTCAGTCTGCAAGGGCTGGTCATATCGAGACCGAAGGAGGGCGCCCCATCCTTTCCTCCAACCTAGAAAACGGCCTTTGGGAAGACACCCACTACATTGACGAATTCATCGCCGGCTCAAACCAACACGACACTCCCTCGGACAAGGTGGTGCGGTTCGTTGCTGCTCACTGTGAGAGCACACTGGGACCATCGCTACTAGTTGTTGCCACCAAAGACTTTCGACACATATTCGACGACGTCGACTCTTGGTTCGTTCGGACCTGTGCGGGCATACTCTCGCAGAGGTGGCAGAAGCGCTTGCTGGCAGAAGTAATGACAGCGAAAGAGACATTTCTGAGAGGCATCTCCCACCAGCTACGAACCCCGATTCACGGTATTCTTGGTGCCGCGGAGCTCCTTGCCGAGGACCTGAAGTCGTGGGGATCACAAGAAAACGATGCCAAACTGAACTTGGCCGAATTGGTGAAGCCAGTTGCCGGCCTGGGCAAATCGTCTCTCTATCTCGAGACTATTTCAACGGCAGGGCGAGATTTGATGTCTACCGTCAACAGCATGATAACCCTAAACAGATGGACCGATATCGCCATGACAGATCGGCAGTATGCGGTGCATCACATTGAGGACCTCGAGACGGAGCTAGCCAAGGGTGTATCCGATATGATCTCAGGCGATACACGATACAAGCCTTCAATATTCTTCAACTACGATTTACCAGCAGGCCGCGAGAGCCTTCGGGTTGATCTTAACCTCCTTCGAGACAGTCTACTCCCGATCGTCATCAACGCAATTCAGAACACGAGAACAGGAATTGTGGCAGTAACCGCATCGATGGGACAAGACGGAAAGGAATTTATCGTTGATGTTGAGGACACTGGCTGTGGTATTCATCTCAAAGACCAAAAACGCATATTTGACCTCTACGAGAAGGTCGGAGACCACTCGACGCGTGCTGGGCTTGGCCTCCCTCTGGCTGTCAAGTTTGCAACGCTTCTGCGCGGGTTTGTCGAGTTGGTGTCATCAGAGGTCGGTCGTGGTTCGCATTTCAGAGCCACCTATCGAGATGTCGATTGTGTCTCTTCGCCTCTCTCCTCGAAACCATTGCGGTCAAAGCTCAAAAACGTACCTTCAAGGTTTCACAGGATGGCCGATGGACCTTTGTCTGCCCATTTTGAGAAATATCTGATACGGAATGGCTTCACTCCTTCAGAGAGCACGCCAGACTCTCTTCTTATCCTTGATCTCATACCTGATTTAGAGGGGCGTCGGATGTGCTTCTCAAAAATCCCACCAGATCAACCCGCCATCTGCCTCATCCCAGGGTCAGAAGAGAAAGAGACGTTGGAGCCAACTTCAAACAACATAATCTACGTTAGCGGACCATTTTTGACCTCGACGATTAGCCTCGCACTTGAAGAGATGGATAGAATTATGACGGAGATGATGACTTCCCCAGCCAATCCTTCTCGCCCGAGTGGAACGGCACCTCTATCCACAAATGACGAAGGCTCTAGCTCAGACGAAGGGTATGGATCGATGCCTGTTTCACCACCTTCAAACACAGCCGCAGACGGGATCGACTCCGACTTTTACACCATATCTCCATCGATTGACGAGACAAACGCATCAAGCCATATGGAACCATGTCCGCCTACCTCAATTACGAAAGCCCTTACGAGCCCTGCTAAGCCCAGAGCCCTACTTGTTGACGACAATGTCGTCAATCTCCGAATTATGGAGATGTACTGCAAAAAAAGAGGAATACCTTATTGCTCAGCAACTGACGGACAGCAAGCCATCGAAATATTTTCCAAACAACAATCATTATCCTCTGCCGGCGGAGGAGATGCCATCCAACTGATACTCATGGACTTGCAAATGCCAGTGTGTGACGGAATTGAAGCTACTAGACGCATACGATTACTAGAGAAGCAAGCGAACTGCGAAGCAAGTGTTTTGTTCATTGTTACAGGCCAGGATAGTCTTTCTGATAGAGAGGCGGCGAGCAGTGCTGGCGCAGATGAGTATCTCGTTAAGCCTGTTAGCATTAAGCTTTTGGATAGGGGGTTGAAACGATATTTTCCTGCTTTTGAGGCTGGTTGAGAGCTTGTAGATAAATATACGAATTATGTGCTTGGAGTTAGATACTTAATGATCGATAAATTGTCTCGGGTCTGAGTCTTTCCTTTGTGCTTGTGAAATTTGTCAAGCTGTCTTGTGGTCTGTGCAAGGCGAACAGAAGAGATGGAGAGAGAGGAGTGAGTATTATCGAAGAAGAAATACAGGCTACAAGTAAGAGGAAACATCATGGCAGCAAAAGAAAATCCATCAGTTACAGGTATAGCCCAAGAACTTCCTGCGTGTGGTCCCAAACCCTCTTCTGCGCCTTCTCCCGAAGTACAGACACGACCTTTGAATTTGGAGTACAATCACACTTGTAGTTGACAATAAACAACCCATTCTCCTGCTTCTCCTGCGAATTCACACCCTGCTTACCATTCCACGGCACACCACGACCACCAAAAGCAGCACTGGTACTCTGGAATAAGTGTCTCTGTGCAGATTCTTCGTCGCTGAATGAGAACAGAGAGATGAGAGGTTGGAGAATTAGCCAGACTACCCAGGACATGAAAGTTCCCTCGTCAAGGCCTCTGTTGACGTTTCCTGTGTCTACCCAGCCGGGCCAGGAGTGGATGAATGTCACGTCGGGGTTTTCGGAGGCGAGTTTGTCCAGAGTCATTGTATTCATCGTCAGGACTTGACGCTGGACTTTTCCGGGGCCGAAATTCTTGGGTTTCTTGAGCTCTATGTCGTCGAGTTCTAGGGACTTGGTTTCGAGTCCGCCTCCTAGGACGCTGACGACTCTTGGGGCTTCGGCTTTGTGGAGAAGGGGAAGGAGGTTGAGGATGAAGAGCATGCGTGAGTAGTATGCCAAGCTTTGAACGATTTCCAGACCTTCAGATGTTTCTTCGCGAGCACCGAAAGGTGCGTAACCCGGGGTAAGAAACAGCAAATCAATACGTGCCTCCTTGCTCTTAATAACCTCACACAACCTCTTTGTCTCTGCAAGTAACGAGACATCGCCTTCAGTCCAAATGACTTCCGCCTTGGGATTAATAACGCGCAACTCGTCGATGAATAGGCGCGACCGCTCTTCAGAGCTCTTGCGTCCGATTAGGTAGATTCTAACGCTGGAACCTGTTTCGACGAGGGCTTTTACTGTGAGCTTTCCGATGCCTGATGTGCCGCCGGCAAAGACTGCGACGCTTGGGGTTGTGGCATCGTTAATGAGGGAGTTGGAGGTTTTGATTTCAGTGTAGGAAACCATTTTTGAGTTGTGTCCGGCGGATCCGAGGGAGTTTTAGAAGAGGTGAGGTTGAGGGGAGTTGAAAGGATGGGGTTGTCGGATCATGTTGGTTGAAAGGATTCTAGGCGCCAGCCACCTTTCGCGTTCCCGTTTAGCCAATCAAATGGCTAGTACATCGCAACGAGCTGAATCCTTCTCAGAAGTGCGGGCATGGTAAAGATGATCTAACCCATCTCAGAGCTTGTGAGTAAATAAACATGAGAGGATAGAACCACCCAGTCTCATATCTAGGCACGTCCTTTTCAGGGTTTGGTTTTGATGCTGTGATGTATCTATATCAATAAATGTATCTTTCTTTTACTGTTGTGCTGACGGTCTGGATGCTGATGCTTTGAGGCGCGGATGCAGTCACAGATTGGACAAAGGACTTTCTACAACCTCAACACCGTTTATTAACTACTACTTGTCTAATTTTCTATTCTATTATCCCAATCACACCCTTACAATAAAAATCCTCCCATGTCCTAAAAGTCGGCATCAACTTGAATGGTATAACTCTTCTCCGTCTGCTTCACAACAGTAACCTCAACACCCCAACCAGGAACCTTGTAAGAGCTCACTCTGCCAGGAGCCAGAGACAAAGTTCCATCATTCTTGTCGTAAACAGTATCAGTACCGCAACCGCCTGATCCAGGAGTCACATCTATAACACGGACAGGTCCGTAACCTGACTGGACAGAAGTGTCGATCGTGTAGAGCAGGACGCCTGGGGCGCAGACACCTGAGTCTAGACCTTCGGGGATTCTGGCCTCGGCGATGAGCGCTGAGGTTTGGTTGACGGCGACTACAACGGCCTTGATATCCTTGTCGGAACCCTTGAGTTCGAGTGGTGTAAGAGTATGCTCAGTAGTTCCCTTTTCCGAAACACAGTCGATAGAGTCGTCGTTGATCCATCCCAGACGCCACTTATCCCAGGCGAAGAAATCAGGACCAACACCAGAGACATCACCCATGGCACTCCAACCACCGACATAATAACCCAGACCGAGATCTTCAAAAGGGTAGAAATCCGCCAGGCACATGGTGTGACCCGTCTCATGAGCCAAGGCAATCCAGCTCTTCGGGCCCCATGTTGTAAATGCGTCAGTCGCAACTGTGACGGTCTTTCTGGCGACATAATCACCCTGTCTAGTGTTGGCTCGTGTGACAAAGGTGATGGATCGAGAAATTCCTCTGCTGCCGGCGTTGTTCACGGGGACAACGTAGAGAACGTCTGACTCGGGGGGTGGAGGACGAGTTCCTTTGTCGGTATAAGCATCGAGAGCATCCTGGATGTACTCTTGATGCTCTGCCCACGTGAGACCTCTCTCCCATCCGTAAGATGCAGCAGTTGCAGGCATGCGGTAGAATTTCGACAGATCGGCAGTGACATTGAAAGACAGAGCACCTTCAGAAGCTTGCTTGTACCATTCGGTCGTTTGAGGGACAATTGCATCGTAGAGCGACTGGGGAGTTTCGCCTTGAGAGGGTTCGGCATCGGAAAAGTCGACAAAGATCATGAACCCGTTGAGAGTTCCCGTGCTTGGGGCGCAGTCGCCATCGTAGTTGAAGCCGACGCTCAGATCCACCTTTTCGACGGCATTCAATTTGCAAGCGGCCTTCGACTTGGGTGGTTCCGGCTTGGGTGGCTCTGGCTGGGATGGTTCTGGCTTGGGTGGGCTTGGTTTGCAGGCTGCAGCGCTGACTACGGCAGGCAAAAGAAGAGAAAGGAAAAAAGCCTTCATGATGAATGAAGTTGATTTGAAAGAGAATGAGAGATGGTGAGTGAGGGGAGAACAGTTCTACAGACTGAAGCATCCTTTATATCCTTCTCATTCTGCATCGTGCACCGCCAACTTCAGCATCACCAATTACTAGACTCACCAACAACAAAGCCTCAATTGAACCAGCAGCGCGTTTCAGCTCGGGGAGCCACTGTCAGCGGGCGTCAGCGGACCTCGGGGTCCATGTCAGCGGGCCGATCGCCTTCGCCGTCCCTATGATCGGGCTTTAATTTCACCAGCCACTCTGTGTGTGCATGAGGGCTATGCTATGGGTAGTCTCTAATTGGCTTAGTGTTAGCGGGTTACAGGGGTTGAATGCATTGTTGCGGAGTCGCGATGTTGTTTAGATCTGTCGGCAACCATTTGTCGTTGTTGATTGGTATTTTTCAACGCCTATTTTCGCAATCTCCGAGTGGTTCATGGGATTCCCTCAACCTATTGAAGTGAGTAGTGAAGCCGGCAAGAAAAAAATGGATTCATGCAGATCTTAAGAGGTCTGTACTGTAGCTACGCAGGTTCCAAGCCAGAATGCCACTCCAAACTGGGTAAACAGCAAATACGAGAATATCTAATGACAGCAATGCAACCGAAGCTGCTACATCACCTTTCATTCCCCTGTAGAGAGATTTCAGCCGAGGATATCTCTGATTACCTATACTGTTGGGATAATGTCCCAAGTTCATTGGTCTACCTACCCTATAACAAGGCGCTCCTCAAAGTGGCTGCCACATCTCATCGCTGCTTCAACAGCATGTCTAACAAGGATTCAAAAAGACCCAAGGGCGGTGAAATCTACATATCCTAATGTTCCATGGATGAAAGACGTAATAGTGCGTCCGTGAATTCTCCAGTAGCTCATTGTGCTTTGTGACGAGGTACAGAGCGTCGGAAAGCGTTAGATGTTAGAGGGGTGTTGTTGTAAATATTATCACCGGGAACGAAAAAGGAAAAAAAACTAAAGTCATTGCTTTTATGCCGAGAGTGGAATAACAACGTGTAAGTTGGGCTTGATAAGCGCACACAGCCCTATACAGGTCGTCAAGCCTCCTCTTCTATCGATTGACGTCTTTTGGGCCTCAAGAAATATTCCCACCACTCGGTACCATCGTCATCAACTCTAGCGAGGCGGCCAATCTCATCAAAGGTTTTGTTAAGAGCGATAGCGCCTTCGCATCGACGGTGAAGACAAAACTCGCAGGTTTTCTTTGTCATTGGTTGTGGTAAGGGTTTATATCCTGCTATATGGCAGCCGAGTTCAAACATTTCCTTGGCTTTGTATTTGCATGCCCAATGAGTATGGTCATTTCGTAATTTCTTGGTTATAATCATGAATCTTTGAGTCATTTGGAACTTGGCCCGGCGATGTAATGTTTTGTAGATTGTGTCTTTCTTGTCTTGGTGCTGAGGCATGCCATGGTTTTATATTACTCTCGGTACGATGAATTAAGGCTCGTCTTTCACGTTCAGTGACTGATAAATACATGCTTGAATGTCTAACTCCTGGGTGTTACTAATGTCGTGTTGGTGCCGTGATAGACGCTACTCGGTCACTCATCCGTATTAAGACCGTGACCAGCAAACGTGTTCTTCATTATAGTTGAACCTCGACCCTTGATGGGATAACTGAGCCAGAACACTGAGATTGTGACTAGTCGATTCTTAACTTGACTCATAGAGAAATAGACCTTCATCCACAGTCGCACAACTGTTATTCAACGTGTATGAGTGGGGCCAGCGACCTCAAATGATCCAATAATCCCTCGTTCCTTAGGCCTGGGAGTACACCGCGACGAGGAGCCGGATGTTCGGATGATGGGTTGATGGAGGAGGAGGAATTTGACGTTGCCAGTCGTGACGGAGCATGATATGTAGTTGTTGCAGAATTTGTCGATGCACTCGAGGTACTTGCTGCGAAACATCCTTAGTGAAACACCGCTGCCTTGAATCCGAGTGTGAATCATCCCGCCATCCGACTTTATGATGTTTCATCGTCCCTAGGTGGTGAACGTGATATGGATTCACTGTTTGGCGCAAATAATATTTATAAAGAAACAGAGCCTTCATTGGCGCTTTGTAACCACTCCCGTAGACGCGACACCTGCCTTGGCCACCAAGGAAGATATAAGTCCAACTCCCCAAATCAACAAAGGGAACTGTGATATTAGACAGGACAGAACACAAACCCTGCCCCTTGATGGACAACTGCAAATTGTTGATGTGGAGCTTGTTGAGCAGTCAGCTGACGCTTATGAAGGCTTCAAGTACCACAAGTCGGAATTGCCGATGGATTGCATAATCGGAGCTGTCTTCCTTCGCCCCGTTCCTTCGCAATCCAAGGCCAGAGATTGGAGATCTTTTCTTAAGAAGGCTATCCCCCCGCTCTAACCAAGACATTTTAGCTAAACTGTGGAACATGACCCCCACAATTCACGGTAGGCAACGAAGTGATGTGCGACGAACGACCAACTCCTCACGCGTCTCCTGCGAATCACTAACAAGCAATGACTTTTACTTAAGTTACAAACTGACATCTCTATTCCCCCTTTCGTGCCCGTGCATAATCCTTCGTCTTTGCCGAGAAAAAGCCAAGATGAAAGGAATGTTTGTGATTGATAAGATGCATCTCAGCTCCAAGACTTTTGGTGCAGATCATTTTCTACGCTATCCAATCAGACCCGCCCAAGGAGAAAAGATGATTCGGTGGCTTGGATAAGCATAAAATAGGGCTCTCATCTGACCCCCCTCTGTAATTGTGAGGCTGGCTGAAAAGCGGGATGGGGTATGCTTTTATGCCGTACTTGACTCGGCCCGAGTAGTGGTTTTGTGTGACAGTTATCCATTATCATACAGTTTGGTATCCGAGATCGGGGAGAAGGGCTGTGAAGGTGTTGGATATCTGGTAATGCCAATGCTAGTGGCGTCAGCTGGCTCCATATCCGCAATGCAATTACCTAGAGCCAACAGCAGCTCCATGTTTTGCCTGTTGGCTGTCTCCTCAAACCCACTCTTACACCTATGCAACGGGTAATTGCTTACCTGGGGGCTTTCGGTACACATGTGGCACCCTGACGTAACGCTGTACTCCCTACCTACCCGTCGATCCTTCTTCCCCTCCACTTATCAATCTCGTCGATCCCTTTCCCAGACTCTTCTCTTCCTCGCCTGCATACTCAATTACGAGGGGGCAGATGCAAATTTTTGACACACATATCTGAAGACGCTTTTACCCCTGCAGAAGTCACCATGGGATCTATCCATCGTGAGACTACAATGGATGACGACGAGAAGCACAAAAGTCACGCCGATGAGATTCCACCCACCACAAACGAGGATGTCCTTGATGGTGTCAAGGGAATTGAAGCTATCTCCAAGACTTGGACAAAGACTTCATTGGCGGTCGCTTATGGCAGGTATGTGCAACGACAAGCCTTATGGGCATCTCCTTAGTTGAGCTCCAAGGGAACTCACGTTAGTTATGGGGTATCTAACTTGATGTTTACAGTTTGTTGCTCATGGCCTTCATCACATCACTGGAGGGCCAAGTCACGGGCTCTGTCCTCATCTTTGTGACTAGTTCATTCCAAAGCCACTCCCTGGTCTCAACCATCAGCGTTGTCCAGGCCGTAATCCTTGGTATGTCCCTCGACATGTTATAAGCTTTCGTCCCGACTGCTAATGGAATGGTGCAGCTGTGGTCAAGCCGCCAATGGCCAAGATTGCCGACGTGTTTGGTCGAATGGAAGCCTTCTGTGTCTCCATCGCTCTCTACACTCTCGGCTACATCCAAATGGCAGCGTCAAACAATGTTGAGACGTTCGCTTCCGCTCAAATCTTTTACGCGGCGGGAAGTACTGGACTCTTGATCTTACAGCAGGTCTTTATTGCAGATACAACTGACTTGACGTGGCGTGCCTTATTCTCTACCCTCCCTGACCTGCCATTTCTCGTCACGACATGGATTGGTGAACGCATTGGTACTGGTATCAGGAATAGTTCTGGTAGTTGGAGATGGGCCTATGGAATGTGGGCCATCCTTCTGCCAGTCTCATTTTTGCCTCTCCTAATCTCTCTCTTTCTCAATGGCCGACGAGCGAAAAAGCTGGGCCTTGCCCCCGAGTCTCGCACCACGATGAAAGGAACTCCCAGGCAGATCCTCTTGAATCTATGGAGGGACATGGATATAGGTGGAATTCTCCTTCTAGCAGCTGGGTTCTCCTTGATCCTCGTCCCTTGCACCATCGCCGCAAAAGTCTCGAATGGCTGGAGCAACGATAGTATCATCACCATGGTTGCATTAGGTGCAGTTTTTGTTGTCATCTATCCGTTCTGGGAGATGAGCACTCGCCTGGGGAAAAAGTATGGAGTTCAGGGGACGTTTGGAAAGATTCTCGCCAACATGGCACCTTATCCTTTGACGCCTCTACATCTTCTCAAGTCTCGAACCTTTAGCGCTGGCTGTGTGCTTATTACCTTCTATTTCAGTAAGACCACCTTCCACTTCTTCAAGAATATTTAATAACTGACGTGTTTCTAGTGGCATTCTATCTCTCGGTCCAGCCATATTTCTACTCGTATCTCCTCGTTGTCTGGGACCTCGACACACAGTCAGCTACCTACATTGTGCAAATTTTCAGCTTCTCCGGGACTGTTTCCTCAATCATTGTCTCATTCCTCATCAAGTTTACGAACCGATACAAGTGGTTCGTAGTCGCAGGATCCTGCCTATACATCCTAGGCATGGGACTCATGATGAAATATCGCACCCAAGACGCTTCCCTCTCGGCTATCATTGGGACTCAAATCTGTATCGGTTTCGGCGGGGGCATGCTCAATGTGCCAGCTCAGCTTGGTGTACAAGCCAGCGCTGGACATCAAAACCTTGGATCCGCCACTGCCATCTTCCTCACGCTTATTAGCATTGGTTCCGCTATTGGGTCTGCCATCAGTGGCGCTGTTTGGGGTCGCAATATTCCTGCCAAGTTGGCTGCCTATCTTCCCGAAGAGGCCAAGCAGAATGCGACAATGATTTTTGACGACATCAACGTGGCTTTGTCATATCCCATGAATGGACCCGAACGCATGGCCATCAACCGCAGCTACCAGGAGACCATGAGCACCCTGCTCACCATTGCGGTGTGTGTTTGTGTCCCAGTTCTCATTTGCGGTTTCCTGATGAGTGATTATCACCTCGATGAGATGGAACAAGGTGTCACCGGAAGAGTCATTGGTGGGGAGATTGGCGAAGATAGGATGAAGGCTCAGGGGAGCAAGAAGGGAAGCCCGTATAACCCAGCGAATTGGTTCAAGCGCGGTGAAAAGAGACAGGCGGAACAGGTAGAGAGTGCATCTGCTGTGGAAACGAGAACTTAGTATATAATTCGGCTTTGATGATGGATAAACTTTTGCGAGAAGCTCTCGGTCCATGGCAGCGGATTGGCGACTTCAAGGTGAGAGATGGCGCAGATTTGGTGGATAAAAGAATTTAGGATATCAGCAGAGCGAACATTATTGAAGTTACAATGATGGAGCGAGTGCTACGATGCTGGTTGTGATTACAAGGGGGTGTGAGGCTCGCTGAGCACCAGCGTGAGCGCCACCAAGTCGAACAGTCGGAGATAAAGCAGCTTTGATGCAGACAGAACTTTCCATGATAGCTAACCCAAAATACTGCTTCGTCCCATGATCAATTTGCTCTTACCTTTGCCTTAGTTAAGAACAGCCCGGCAGCAGAAACATTGGGGATATCGATCTCCTGCCTAATTTGTTTCAATGGCATTTTAGTCGTGCATACGAGAAAAGAAGACACTAATTACCACACAGCAGCATGAAACCCAATGCTGCAAAATACCGTACCCATATCCTTCTTGGTTGTCTTGAAGGTGGCCGTCTCGGGCTTTGCGCTGCTGCTTGTGCCGCGGCCGCGTTGTGGGCAACCTTATTCTTGGGACGTCCTGATCATTTTTTTTCAATGACGCGAGGCCTTACACAGGATTAAAGAACATACTTGGGACGTCCTGATATTCCCTGCGCACCTGAGACGACGGCCACCAAAGACAATGATGTGCAGGGCTTTGGGGGGCAGGTTGACAAGGGGCATGACGAGAATCGATGCCTAACTCTTGATCAACTAGATGGATCTTCTGTGCGTGGTCGTAGTTGGTGGTCTTGCGTTCGTCGTACGTTCATCCCAGTCATAGCCACACGAGACCGAGAGGATTTTAGGTCAGAGAAAGCCTCCACAACCTGCTCAAGGATTCTAGGACCAACTCGTCAAGGGTTGGAATGGGAAAGGCTCACTCCCAATGGAAGCCTAAGAAAGGCCTGAAATGCGGAATTTAGTCCCAGATTGTGAAGCACGAGGGGTGAAAGTTTTTGCAGCTCTTGAGCAGGTATGGGAGCCTAGCAAAGGCCCGATTTGGAGGCCTCGAATGTAAACTTCAACGAGCGAGGCACGCTTTTTCATCTACCAAGTGTAAGTAGATTCTACCACGGATGGAAGGTTGAGAAGATTAGCTCTAATGGTGTTCGTTGTGGGTGACTTTGGCAGTAGTCGGCAAAAAGTCAAAAGGGGCAGATGACCAGAATGAGAAAAGGTTCAGGCACCCAACAATGTCAAAAAAAGACTGATTCCTAATTTATAAAGGGAAACCTACAATGATGCAGCTGCCTGATACTTCGAATGGTCTGTCCTTGTAATCGCTTGGTACTTACTGTGGCGTGCCACCGCATATCTTATCGGTTTCCAACGGTTTGGACCATCTTCGTACAAGTCACTGAGGGGCAGCTTTCGTATGCCACTTTGTCTTTTACCCTCTGAGATGCAGTCAAAATTGTCATCATGGATGCAGAAGCAAGCAAAGAAACACCATTGGTAATTTCTCATCACATCGCAGGCCATAGGAATCCTCCCTAGCCCAGTATTTTTGAAGCCTTTCACCTTGACCAAGAGCACCCTAATTCCACAGAGCGCACCCTGCGTAGAATCACGGGCCGTCCCGAAGCACTAATAACAAGTTCCCCAAGTGAGATGTGCCCCTTTCCTTGAAGTATGGGCTCAAGTCTTGCCAACAGAGAGCGCAAAGTGAAACATGCGACCGAACAACTCTGCCGGTTGTGAAGTTATTCATCTCGCTCTTAGCAATAGAAAGCTTGAGGTGAAAATTTTTAAAAGGAGATAAGAAGTTGTGACTCTCTGAGAGGAGGCCTCGAGGGAATTTGGGTTATAAAAAGGGGAGTTGCATCCCTGACTATTGAACTTCCCCTTCCCCTTCATCGCTACCCTCTCATCCCCTATCCACGTTGAAGTTGCTCTTCAGCTATTCACAACCCATCTCTACCCCATCACCATGATAACCCAAACCTTCCCCACCATGGCCCTGCTAGCCATGCTTGCCTTCCTAGGAATGGCAGTCGCAACACCCTACAGTGACATTGGCCTCGAGATCGCCCTCCCTGACATGAAGACGGTTTACCCCATCCCCCTGGAGATCATGATCAGACGTGATGCAAAGATCGACACCAAGTTTGAGGCCGAGGTCTTTAACCACAACGATGAAACGGTCAAGGTCTTGAAATTTGGCAGTTTTCTTCACAATGATGATGTTGCTCTCAAAGTTGCCGATGTCTTTTACAAAGGTGAGCAAAGACTTGTCAAAAGTATTTAACATGGCCCTTAGGCTAACTATCAATCCTTTAGGCAACCCTGTTCGGTTCCTTGGTGTTACGCCTCTGTTGAACTTTGACAAGCTTGATAAACGCCAGTTCATCACTATCAAGACGGGTCAGTCAATCAAGGTCAAGTTCAACGTCGCCGAGCACTTCGATCTCTCTCAGGGTGAGGATTTCACTATTCAGATGTCAGGCAGTCTCCCCATTGCAGACTTGGGCTCGACCAACATCATTGGGTACATCCCATACGGCTCCAACACTGTCAGGTTCAGTGTGGACCGACGTGCCGCTGAGCAGACTCGCATGAAGTACCTCAGACGCATGCCGGGAATCCAGCGTCAGAACTGCAAGGGAGATAGGATCGAGAAGCTCAGGGAGTCACTCTCTCAGTGCATCCAGCTCGCTGATGAAGCTGAAGAGGAGGCTCGATATGGTGACGCGTGGAGATTGGACGAGGCCTTTGGTGCCTCTGACGAAAAGACTCGCCAAAAGGTTGCCGAGGTCTTTGCCCAGGCAAAGGACAAGTGCAAGTACGATTTCCGCAAGGTTGACAAGGTCTGCCCCGAGTACTACTCCGAGTGCCTGTCCAGGAAGAAGATCGTCACAGCCTACATCCAAGAGCCAACGCGCCAGGTTGGATACTGCGACAACTTCTTCACCCTCCCCGTCATGCCCGTAAAGTGCCATAGCTACGACTCGTCCGAGGCTTGGGGCTGGCACCCTTCTCGTGCGGGTGCTGTGATCCATGAGATGGTCCAGCTGAACTTTAGGGACACTATGGGGGTGAACACGACGCTTGATACCGAGCATGGTCTTTCCAAGATTCTCGCCCTCAACCCTGAGCAGGCCATGAGAAATGCTGATAACTATGATCTGTTTGCTACTCATCTCAGTCTCAACTGTGAGGCCGTTAGCCCCGCTAGGCGAGCTCTGGATCACCTCCGAACCAAGCCAGACAGGGTGTTGAAGAAGGAGCGCGAAGATGGTGGTTGGTTTGTGAATTAGTTGATGGCAGTTGATTGATGTGATTTTTTTGTGCGAACTTGATTTCGTGTTCTTCAGCAGCTTCATCCAACATGCTAGATATCTGAGGCTTCCTGCGTCTGGTCACAAGGTGGGCCTGGATCAATCTGGCGGCTGGATACTTTAGCGGGGTTAGTCATTGGGCACCTACGAGTCGATCGAAGGAGCCAGGGCCGGCCTCGTGAAGTATGAAGAGGCTTTGCTGGTATTGTTTGTCGTAGACTTATCTGGCTTGGTTGAATTCAAAGATTGGTTTCTGTTAGATGTGCTACGTTTATCACCCTGACGCTTTGGAAGAAGACATGCAAAGGGGGGGACCCCTTTTGCTTCTGCACCTATGTCACACCCTGATCATTGCACACACCTTTTTCTCCTCATCTTGGAGAGAAAGATGCCATGTTTTCTTTTTCAAAGGAAACGCTGGAAGCTTTGATGATGTAGATGTCTGCTTTGAGACCTGCTGATATAGTGGTTAGAAATCACGTGTCTTACCTCCTTCGGGAGCCCATTGCTATATAGTAAGTAGGCGACCTGAGGAAGGGAGATAATGGCTCACTTCTCCTTCTAAAAACTGTCACCGGACGTTGTCGGGGTGCGACATGGCCACGCAAGCACAATGGGATAAACGGACAGCGAATGCTAGACCGCCGACCACGACTACGGACAGAAGATCCATCTAGCTGCCTCTCCTCCTCTCTTCGCCCGGCTTGAATCACATTGAGAGAAAGATGCAATTTCTTCTAGAGAAAACGCTGGAAGCGTTGATGAACCAGAAATCCGCTTGGATACCCGATCAAACCACCCCTTAGCAACTGTCGTACAGAGCGCTTGTGGTCACCTTGAAACAAGATCTTTTAACTCACTTATCCCGGCTTCAAGTATAACAAACACATTGCACCTTGAGAGATGAAAACGGTAGTTGAAAGAGCTTTGTTTTTTGTGAAAGTGAGGGTATCGCCTAGTGCGGTGACATAACGGCACACTCCGCGTCCGTGGCCATTACTCTCGTGAAATCCAACTCGTCCGACACGCCCAGAAACGTAGCTCTAGAACTCCCTGGACTTCGCCACCCCTCAAAGGTTCACATTACCATCGCCGTTTGGACCAATCTTGCCTCCTCCCCAGATAGTCCTCTTCTTCGACTTCGTAGACTCCCCCTTCTCATAACTCCAGATCAAATCACCCCATCCAGGATGGTCAGCCGACAATGTGTACGACTGCCCTCCATCCTCATCATAGGCCTGCTTAGCCTTGGTTGTCCAAGGAGCGTTCCGACCGCGAGCAACCTTGTAGGCATAGTAGATGATATCCCATACGGCTCCGGTGAGTTTACCATTGACAAGTCCCACGCCGCGGTTCTTTTCGCTAATCTCCGCCCATGGTCCATTTACCAAGATTGCCTCGCAGCGATAAAAGTTCTTGTTGTATGGCACTTCGTTTCCAAGGCTGTATTTGGCCAAGTACTCGGATCCCTTGAGCAACAGGTCACCGCCTTCACTCCAGACATCGTATCCCTGGGATTGGATTGTGCGAGCCGCGTATGCTGCCCATGCTACGGCAGACTGGGCGTGGCTTTGATCACGACCGGCTTCTGATGATTGACCCGTTGAAGAATCAAGGTTACCATAGATTCCCGCGCAAGGATCGTTCAAGTATGCATTCAGAGCGTAGTTGTACTAGAGCTGCATGAGTGATTTGTGAGGGAAATAAGCTTCAGTGAAGGTGCTTACCATGCTGACATCGTCAAGGTAGACGGCAAAATCCAGGAGAGCTTTAATGCTCACCATACCATAGTTTGCGTGGCCAATGATGATGGATTGCCGCGCGAATAACCAGTAGAGCTGGTTAGAGAAACCAGAGCCGCCTTGCCATCTTGCACCGACCTCGGTCCAGTTGCCCTCCCATCTCATGATCTCTGCCGCATTGGCAAGCATGCTTCCTTCAAGACCAACCAATAGGGAAGTATCGAGTCCGATAATATTGGTAAGATTGGTTCCCCAGGCATCGAGAATAGTGGTGGCTCGATCCCAGTGAGCTTGGTCCTTAGTGATGTACCACATCAAGGCGTTTTGCCAGGCGGCTCGAGTGTCTGCCGTAAATGATGTGTAGTTACTACAAGGGCCTCGACAGATGACGGGTTTCGGACCCTGCATGGTGTATGTGCTCAAGGAGTACTTGTCGGTAGAGAAAGCTTTGTAGGCTGTCTTCCATGGTTCCTTGTCGCTCTTGACATTGTTGCGAATACGCTCGAGGTCGTCATGGGTGTGCCAGAGGCCGGGATGGACAAAGTCACCGGGTCGTTTCTTTGCGCCTGCTAAGTTCTGGGGAGAAATAATGGGGCCTAGTCGAAGATCAAGTTAGATACGCTGCATAGGTATGATGGCGTCCCGGTTTAGGTTGGAAGAGCTCTGACGTACCATTGAGCGCGGGGACGTTGGACACCAGTGCCTCGGTGGCAAGGGCGAACAAGCACAGAATTGCAACGATTAGCTATGGCGATGGTGAGCGATGCGTAATAGAGAACGGGTTTTAGCCAACTAAGGACGGTATACTTTGGTCATGATGGAGTGTTACACTAACCGAAGCCTCTTGCAAAAGCAACAACTTAGACCTGCAGGAGTGATCTGGGTTCTACAGCTGCAGGAACATCACAACCTTAAAAGCTCAGTAGAACCAATAAAGTACCTACGTTCGACTTGTTGCGATCATCGGCGGGACATATTCCGGCCTTGCCCCGATGTCCATGAGTTCGAGACCATGCCACACCTTCCCCGCACGCCTGCTCTGGCAATCACCTGTCGGACCGGATGGTCCGAAATGAAGGGAGCGGGCATAGCCCGGAAGATATACCGCTGCATCTCCAAGATTGCAATACTAGGGTCTCTTTAAAAATGCCGGTAATTACATCTTGCCCGATACTTGGCGAAGAACATGTCGGGCCCGACAAGATGCAGCTACTTGCCAAGACCAGACGGCAATATTGGACGTGCTCAGTCAATCTTGTTTAGGGAACGAGTCGCGGGATAAGGCTGAATATTGGATCCGTTTTAGAAATATTAACTAATCAAATATCATATTAATTGTTTATCATGGTCACCATCAAGAACAGCAGTGTCGTAGTTCGTGTTGAGGTTGCAAGCGCTGCTTAGATGTTGACTTTAGCTCCTCCATGCTCGGTGAGTTATGTTCAGTTTACATACGTAGTTTATAGCAAACCTATCCTCTTCAATTATAGTACCTTATCCAACCGGCCAACATTTTTCTTTGGGGCCATCTGTGTTCAACAAGTAACAGTCACTCTTCCCTATAGGACAGCGGGATTGGACCCCAGCATCTGGAACCTACCCACCTCGCACGGTAGAGACTCCAGCTCATGCAGCCTGATACCCAGTGTTTACTCGTCCTAGTGAAGCAGAAACCCATCTTAGTTAAGACGAACTATTTCTTAACCAATTGGCTGGACTGTCCGTGATGAGTCGAAACAGACTACGGGACCCAATAGTCACGCCAGGTATCAAATATCACCTTCATGTTTGCAAATGGAAAAGATAAGGTATATCCCAAAATAGATTTCCAAGTCCCAGAAGTTAACAAGTACCATATCCAACCCCCTCCTCCAATCACACCCAGCCCACCATTGATCCCCCTCACCCCCTCTGTCCGCATCCTCCAAGACTTCAACTTTAAGTGTCATATCGGAAGTCAGGGTTCTCCTGGTCCGTGAGATCAGCAAAAGCATTGCGGTGCTGAACCTGGTCGTCTCCAGAGCCCTTTTCACTGCCAGCGTCTGCGTGAGACGCTTCAGCGGCCTCCTTCTTCTTGAGGATGTTTCGACGGGTCAAGAGCAGGCGAAGAACGACGAGGAAGATGTTGAAAAGACCGTAGAGGCAGAAGTGGGCGATGAAGCCATTCTTGTAACGAGGGGCATCCGACTTTTGGAAGATCTGGATCATGTTAGTTGCGCTCAAAATACTCAGCAAGGCTTTGCATACCTGAGGGGCAGTCATGTTGCCAGCAGCCCAAGCGACAAAGGTAATGGCCAGGGTAGTTGATTTCTTGGTCTGACCGGCAATGTTGCGGGAAATAAGGGAAAAGATCAGGTTGCCTTCAGCAAGGTAGAACTGGGTGCAGTAGAATGCAATGAGCAGTCCCACGCGGTTAGAATGATTTGGTGGAATGCTATAGATGATGGCGGTTCCAATGATAGCAGGACTAAGAGAAATGTCAGTCGTGCACCCCATATCAGCTCGTGTATCAGTGACTTACATAGTCCATGCGTGCATAACCCAGGCTGTTTGTCCAGTGGCCGTTGCCAAAGTAGCACTTCCAACCATAACAATAATGGTAACCGCACCTTGAGCAATGTTGAGCAGCTGAGTCTGGAGGTAGGTGAAACCAAACGAAGAAATGATAAGGTTCGAGAAAACACCCAGACCACCAATGATTAGAGTCGAAGTGAGCTGAAGCATGACATAGCACCAGACAACAGGATCTGTCACAGCTTCAACAACCTGGTACCGCTTATACGACTTATTCTGGATACCGGTTTCGTTGGCTCGGACACGTTCGACCATCAGACGCTTTTGGTCCTCGTTGAAACACTTGGCCTTCATGGGGGAGTCGGGAAGCCACCAGCCGATGAAGACGCCCCAGACACACGTGGCCAGGCCGAGGACGAGGAAAAGGAGCTGCCATGAGTAGATGACTCCGTTCTTATAGTGGGAAACTCCCCAGGCAATGATACCTCCGACCTAGCAAGTTGAACTGTTAGCTTTCTGTATAATTCACCGCTGTTGTGGGATGTTTCGTACCATCAGTTGAACGCCAGTCATGCAGTACCAGAGAGATGTGAGGATAGACTGTTCCCGCTTCGTGTACCACATACTCGTCCTAGGAGGCCAGATTAGAGAAGTCAAAGAACCGCGTTGCAGTAAGAACTTACATGATGATGAACGAAGGCTGCACACAAGACTCAAAAACACCCAGAAGAAACCGAACCACCATGAGCGAAGCAAAGTTCTTCGCAGCCGCAGAGCAAGTAATGACGCATCCCCAGCAAAACACATTGACAGCGAGGTATTTCGCGACGGGGAGTTTCTGGAGGAGGAGATTGGTTGGGTATTCGCCGACGAGGACGCCCATGTAAAGGATTGTTCCCAACCATCTATCAATGTCAATTTTGCTCATCTAATGATAGTATGGTTTGGACTCACGAGAATTGCTGTCCGTGAAGATTCGCATCTTCTTGGATGTTCATGACAGAAGAGAAACCGAGGGTACCCTTGTCGAGAGACTGGCAGAAATAGGTTCCGAGCATACAAGCCAGAATACGCCTGTTTACGGTCCAGAAGAGTTCCTTGTTGGTGGCATCGTCAATCTCAACAGGAGCACCTGCGTAGTTGGCAGTCTAAACTCATACAGTTAGCACCATAGCTCGGTGGAGTATTGCTATCTAGGCTGTGCCATACCTCGATATCCGCAACATTGCTGTCCTCCACAGCCACCGCTCTCGCGGCAGTGATGGAGTCACTGTGCTGCACCTCGGCTTGTTTCGTCATTGTTGAGTCCCGTATTGTCGATCAGCGTGTATTGCGAATACAGTCGTGAGTGTCTTGTGGATGATGATGCTCAATGGGAACTGGTGCGAGCGTGGCCTTGATATTGATGAAGCTTTGGATCTTGCTCTCCCGCCATTGGAGTGTCATGATCCTACGCAACGAATCTCGCGGGGGTTGCACTCTGGAGTCCGGGGGAATTACCGGGACAGCCCCGAAAAGTCGACTTGTTCTGGACTTGCCCCGCTGACTAGTCACATCTAGCGTCAATTTCTCCGGTCAGGTGTTGCAAACACCCCATGCCCGATGAGCTTTCTAGGGTTATTCGATGCTATCGGAGTTGGACCGAAGGTTTGTCCGATGCGTTGCGAGAGTTGTGGAGATCACGTCATGTCACCATCCAAGATGAACCGCGCCAATGTCCGGGGAACGGCTGTTGGGAAACCACCACCAGAATCATCATGCGACCTTGAGTGTCAGGGGTCCCCGCATCAACCCCCAACTTGCGGGTTAAGCCATGAACGGAGGGTGGGCCATCAACTACATGGCGAGTAAATTCATCGTCAAAGTTCAACAGGTGTCAGCAATGGCAGCATGGAGTCATAGTTACGAATCTTGATGTTATTTCGAGGCACACAATATTTCCCAAAAGCATATGATATTTGTCAAACTAGTCATCTTATCCCAAAGCACACGATGTTTCTAAAACTAGACTAGAAAGGAAGAAAAGATCAAACCCACACACTGCTGTCTACAGCGTTTGTCTAAGAACATTCATCTCTAGAAGCTTATTTCCAACAAGAAGAAAAAAGTAATCAGCGTAGACCAATCCATGATTGGCCCATCGACGCGGAGCAAACTTGAAATTGTTGATCGTCGCTCCATTGACAATCGTGTCTCCTTCGCCAATATCCCACTCTACATGCGACACGGGCACACCAGAGCCGTTTTCGACGGTGTCAATGGGACGGCTCTTTTCCTTCCCGTGTGCAGATGGATTCAAGTGTCTGGAACAAACAGCGTCGACGATTCGTAGTGCATGCTCAAGGTAGGGAGATTGCTCGCCACGACTGAGAAGCATTTGATGCATAACCAGCATTCCATACGCGGCCACTAGCGCAGCGCTTGTATCAGGAGGTTGTTGTGTTCCATCAGAGACTGCGGCAGCATCGAAATCCCATGGCGGGATCTGCGTGTCAGGTAGCCTCGTCAGAAAGTAGTCGGCGCAGCGCTTAGCCGTGTCGAGGAACGAAACCTCGCCAGTCCATTTGTATGCGTCGGCAAATCCTGCAATTGCCCACGCCTGACCTCGAGACCAGCATGATGTATGACTATAGCCCTGGTTCGTAAGACGCTCTTTAAGGGTTCCGGTCGAGGGATCGAAGTTAACGACGTGGCATGTGGAAGAGTCGTCGCGAACGTGATACTTTTGCGAGGTACGTGCGTGGGCAACCGCAATGTCGAAGAATCGAGTTGACTCTGCTCGGGATGGGGTCTGTGACGCAGCCCAGAAGAGGACTTCGAGGTTCATCATATTGTCCTGGGCGTCATGTCAGATATGGAACCAGCAAAAGATGGACTCTACTCACGATGATTACCAAAAAGTCTTTGCTGAGATCTGTAAACGAGTAACACTTTGTTTGACACTGGTCCCACGATCTCATGCAACCAGTAGTCTCGCTAAAGCGATCTGCCAAAGTGTTTGCTGCTTTCATCATCGTGTCAAAGGCCCTTTGATCACGGTGAAGCTCCCATTGTACACGAGCCCAGGGACAGACCATGAATCCGAGATCGTGCGTGCCAAGAAGGGAACCGTTTTGATGGAGGTTCTCAGTCCACCATTTGCAAGCATGTCTGTACAATAGTGTCAGTGGTTGCATCATGGGGTTGAGGGAAGTTTTGTACATACTCGAGCTGAAGAACATGGGGAGAGGCTCCCTTGTCAGAGCTGTAGCCGAGCAAGTCCAACTCGCCCCGGTACTTTCTTGTACGTTCTAAGAGGAGATGGAGTGAACCGGGAAAGAATCCTGAGGTCCAGAATGAAAGATCTCGATAGACGTATCCGGTGCTTCCTGGCTTGGTATACTCTGGATACCAAGTGGGTGGCTCGGTCTGTCTCGTTTGTTAGTAATTGGAGGAGATCTGTGTGGTGGGTTGACTATTGAGCTTACTGAGTCGAGGTCCTTCTTAGCGACAGCCCAAATCTTTGCTCCAACGGACGGAGAGTAGAGAAGGCCAAGGTGTTTGAACTTTGGTAATGACAAGCCGGCATTGGCTAGAGCACTTTCACGGTTCTTTTCTTTCGAGCCATTGATTGGTTGGTCGTCGAACTGCTTATGGAAAATGTCAGTTATTTGACCCCCCGAAAATGATATAATGACGAACCGAAACTTTACGCTTCTTTGCCAATTGGTGGGTGGCCGTATCCACGTATTGGAGCGTCATCTTCAACAGAGCAAGTTGGGAATAAGCGAGGCCGCAAAGCAACAAGAGAACAGCGCAGGTGGGCAAATGTTCTATAAAAAACAAAGAAAGAGTAAGCCTAAAGAGACAATCGAAATAAAGACTCTTGAAAACCTATGAAGAATGTTGATTTGAAATCTATTCAATACATTTACTTTCATATCGGGGACGGAAAAGGTCTCGGGGATCCTCCCGGTGAGTGGATGCACTAGTGATATCGTCAGGTTCCACCTTCTACATTCGGACCACATATCATTTGAAAGAGCATCGGTCTTCGAAATTGGTATTTGCAACCGAGAAAAAGAGACAAAGATGAAAGAGGCATCTGATTCCGAACCACCGAGACTGACGTTTGACGGTCTCTTGGATACCTACAATCAAGAAACCCGATATGACTATGTCTTTCTGACTACTCCTTCTGATGCACCCTCTACTTCGCAGATACGTCCTGGTGGGCCTAAATGCCCTGTCGGCTTGGTCTTATATCTGGTACCAAAGACTGCGGATTACGGAACTTAAGGATGACTTCCTTAAGGCGCCAAAAACGCCTAGCTTCAGAGCCACACCGCGGTCAGAAGTTCTAGAAGAGCCTGACCTGAGCTATTAGTAAGAATGAGAAGATGTAGAGCAGTCAGGGCAAAGAATTAGAGCCTAGGAAATTTTTTAGCAATGAATAATACCTACCTATGCTATTATTGTTCAACTTAGCTTTGCTCTGCCCTTGGCTTCTAAAATGCTACGAAGTATATGAAACGTGCGTACAGGCCGCTTTGTAGGGGGCTTTATTTAAAAACGCTCCCCTGGCGCTAGCGTATCTGTCAAGATCAAGTCCTCTGGTTACGCCACTTCACAACGTTGAGTAGCCATCCTAAAATGCACCTCGATTCTATTGCTGAGAGCTGATAGGGTGCAGGATGGAATACCAAGTCACAAGCCACATTATCTTTTTAACGATGCCACTGTTGTAAGCATGCATCTAAACGGCCCGGCTTTGCGGGGATTACTGAGGGGCCTTGACTATGAGGCACAAAGCCTCAGATGTTTTTCCACTACGTCGTGATACAACCCCAGACGTAGCCAGAACCACAGCCACGTTTATCGGCACTATTGTCCGAAACAGCCATGTCTCCCGAGAAGCCGAGCCCAGAGAAGTCTGGGCAGGGCGATGGCAGCCCCTTGCAAGGCCCGAAGACTCTGGCGCGCGATGTTGACTCTGTGCCACCAAATCAACCTGCTGCTTCCCCCGCCGGGTTTGTGCTCGCCCAGGGAAGCGGGGCGTTCAAGGGTGTGACCTCTGCATGCCTTTCTCCCTCAACCTATCGCTACTCCCCTCTGCCAAAGGACTGTATCCGCCTGTTGTGGCTGATGCCGCATGAGAATAAGGATGCACCGATTCAATGCCAGCTCTTTGACTACCTGCTCCTGGGCTCAAGAGGGGGCACGCATCTTTATGAGGCCCTGTCTTACGTCTGGGGCTCTCCGGAAAAGACGCAATCTATTTTCACTCCTACCGGTTGTGTGCCCGTTACGGAAAACCTCCACGCAGCGCTATCACGTCTCCGAGATGGCTCTCTTCCGCGAATCGTGTGGGCCGACGCTGTTTGCATCAACCAAGATGACATGGAGGAGCGGGATCGACAGGTAAAAGCCATGGCAAAGATCTATGCCAAGGCAAGCCGTGTGATCGTCTGGCTTGAAGAAACGCCGGCTGGAGGGCACGGAGATGCGCCATCGGATGGCGATCTAGCGCTCGAAGAAATACGCCGTGCCGCTGCAGGCAGTGGGTCGGTCCAGTCCTCTGCCAACAGAACGAGCCATAAAGCGGTTCTACATCTACTCCAACGCTCTTGGTTTCGGCGCATCTGGGTAAGGGACTACGCAACTACACCGTGGGGTGGGAGACATTGTTAACAAAGTAAATACAGGTACTTCAGGAAGTTGCTGCTGCTCGGCATGTCCTAATCATGTGCCATTCTACAGAAATTGAAGGGCATGCGTTCTGCTCGGGCTTGAAACACTTGGACCTCTCTGAGGCTCCAGCTGTGCAGAGTCGAATCAAATCGGCCGTCTACCTTATCAAGGACGCAGTTTTCCGGCCAAAAGCTGTGGTCAGTTCCTCGGACAGATTCTCTCTTGGTATCGCGTCCCTTGGAGAGCTTGTGGACATGTACCACAACCGCGAAGCGACTGATCGCCGGGACAAGGTTTATGCCTTGCTAGGTATGAGCTCTGATGTGACCATCAGAGCTGACTTGATGCCCGACTACAAGGCTTCGTGGAAAGACCTTTTTTATCGACTTGTCCGATCTCTTGTCGGTGAAGTGGCGTCAGTGGAGACTTGGGACAACAAGGAGATTGCAACAATTCGCAGCGATGTCTGTGTGCTCGGTCACATATCATCAGTGCTGGAGCACGAAGATGATAAACAAAGCGTCGAGATAATTTTCCAGGACGTACTTGAACCTTTCGCTGTCAGAGAAAAACTTCGGGCCCAACACACACTGCACGCTTCCGCGAAGTCCATTCAGGTGGGTGATGTGATCTGTCTTCTACAAGGATCATCCACACCTACCATCATCAGGGTATATGACGACTACTGCGCTATTGTTGCAATCGCCATTTCTTTACCTAATGGTTTTATCTTTGAAGAGGGAAATCGGAAAGTACTGACAGTATTCACATGGTCGAATTATTTCAGCGACTTCGGGACATTCTCTCACCGTTGTCTGCTGATCTGGGACTGGGAGAAGACCTCCAGAAATTCGTATGCTGGAAAAGACTACACATGTCTCTTGAAAAGTCAGCCAGCAAAGGATGATACGACGGAGCAAGAAAAGCTCTTGGATGAGGCAGCTGGCCTGGAGAGGTTGGGACTCGTATTCAGAGACTCAGGACAGGACGAGGAGGCAATCAAAAGACTCCAACAAGCCTTCGAGACTCTCAACAGCATTCCGCAAGCAGAGATCCATCACAAAATAGCGACCATGGACAACCTGAACATGACATACAAAAAGGAAGGCGGTCAGAAGAATGCAGCCAAGGCTGAGAGGCTCGGAGCGATGGCTGACCTTCTTGGGCGAAGAGGCGACTACATCAAAATTACAGAAGACAACCTGGCCCGAGTTGCAATATCATTCGACCGAGAAGTGATGGAGTTTCTTCTCGATTGCAGAAGCAATGAAGTTCACGTGACGGAAAAGGTAGTGATTGCAGCAGTGAGAAACCCCAGACACGCCAAAGAAGTGATGAAACTGCTCCTTGATCGAAGGGGAGAGGAGATTACCATCACCGAGGAGGTGGGAAGGGCAGCAGCAGAAAACGACAATAGCAGTATGCAGCTGATGGAGTTCTTCCTTGACCGACGTGGAGAAGAGTTCGATATCACTGAGGAGGTGGTGAAGGCAGCAGCAGGAAACCCGCGGAATGGGGAGTGTTTGATAAAAATGCTCGTCAACCGGCAGAGAGACCGGATTCTGATTACCGAGGGGGTATTAAAAGCAGCAGCAGGAAACTATTCTCATGCTGAAGGAGTGATGAGGGCTCTACTTGACCAGGGGGGAGACCAACTAACCATCACTACAGATGTATGGAAAGCAGCGGCGGGGAATACTGGAAGCGCGAAGGCGGTGCTACCGCTCCTCCTCGATTTGACAGGAGAACGGATCCCCCATGACAAGAAGTTGCTAGAAGTAGCAGTCGGGACTGGAAGAGATGTCTTCGATCTACTTACTAGTCGGGAACGTCTAGAGACTCACAGTCAATCATTCATCGAAGACATTACCATCGCGCGCTTGTTGTATCAGACGGACCGGCTGATAATTCGAATGTCTCAATGGGAAGGTCTCGAATCTCACTTGAAGAGCGATTTTGAGAAGCTCTACGACGCAGCAAAATATGGGAATTCAGAGTGCATCGAGGAACTTATCAGTCAAGGCGTGCGTACGGCCACACCGGGTGACCGGGGACAGACGGCTTTGTGGATCGCAGCGAGACATGGGCATGAAGAAATCGTTGAGCTGCTGGCAAGGTTGCCGGACACAAACACGAATGGCAAACCAAGGTCTGAGCAACCGGCTATATTCTGGTCTTCTTGGTGGGGCCATGAGCGAGCCGTGATGGCTCTGATAGACGGCGGTGCCTATGTAGGCTCGATGGATAAGAGTCGAGACACGATTGTGGAGATGGCGAGAGCGAGAGGTCATGAAAGCATTGCCCAAATACTGGAAAGCTCTCAAAGCACTTCAGTTTTGCCCAAGGGTAGCTATTTCTGGGTAAAGCCTTGTAGGTAGGTAGGTATCTAAAACATGTTTCGGTGAAAGAAATTGGCTTCAGCTCCCAAATAGGCGTCACAGGGAGTCTAACGAGCACAGATGCTATGAAAATAACAATAATAAGAGTACCATATTAGCTACTCAAAACTCACCATTAATCATAGCCCGTTATATTAGAACGATACACATTTGACATAACTATCCGCTATCTCAATTGTTTGCATGCATGTGCCCGTGTTCACAACCAGCGGTGGCTCGAAAGCCAACTAGACCACAGCTCACGTTCCAGGTTCTTAGCCGCCCATCACTCCCACTGATCAAAGTCCGGGATATCCTCCTCGTAGTAAGTTTCCCACACCTTCTCAAACCCAACTTCCGGCGCGTCGTATGGCCAAGGCTCACCTTCTCCTGTCGCAAAAAGGGCAAAAGACGCGCCGCTAAACACGAACCAGCCCGTTGGGGGAAAGGCCTGCCAGGAAGACGCGATTGAGGTGACATAGGTTGGTTCATCACCTGCGATGCTGTAACCGAGGTGGTATTTAAGCGGCTCGGCTCTGATGTGCAACTGGAAGCCCTTGTTTAATCCCTTTGTCTGGTTGAGGGGTGTTTGCCAGTACTGTCCTTATTAATCATGGTGTTATACGACAGGGGTTCTGGTAACTCACTTCTTGTGTGCCATTCTTGTTCAGCTCTGTGTAAATACACATCCCCGTCTGGTTCACGCATCCCCGGATACCAATATCCTGGTGTTGAAATTCGGAAAGATAAGACGAGATTCCAATTCGGTTTCTCGGACCCAGGTTTCCGCGAAAACTGGACAACTCGGCCGACCAAGTCATGTTGAGGGACTTTTGCTTGCGCAGTAAAGCCGCAGGAGTATCACGGTCGCTGAGGCCAAAGACATTGGGCTTGAGAACTAGTCGACCTTTCTTGAGGTCATAATTCTTGGTGTATGGTGTTCGAAGTTGATACCATGATGGATCCAGCTTCTTTGTCGAAAAGTTGTAGACCCATTTCGGAAGAGCCCGTCGTCGACCAACTTTTGGCCCAACTTGTTCACTTAGAAGGATTGGGTTTCCCTTGTTGAAGACTGGCCATCCATCCTTCCAATCAACATCGACAAGAAATGTTTCGCGGCCTTGGCAGTGTTAGCTGTGCAATTACGGAATTGGTCCGCGGTTGTGCTTACCAAGTGGAGATGAGCCATTGATGTTACGGCGAGCCAGGAATGAGGCGTACCAGTCCCCATCCGCAGTCTCTACAAGGGTAGCATGACCAGTTGACTGAACAGTCAGGTTGGTGAAACCCCATTGCCCGTTAAACATGAGGGGGTTGTGTGGGCCACTAACAAAAGGACCAGACGGAGACTTGCTCCTCGCGATGGTCGCTCGGTGCTGTTGATCAGTACCGCCTTGAAATGTTAGCGAATTTGACCAGACGTCTGAGATAACATAGTTCACTTACCCTCCGCAATGAGCAGATAGTACCAGCCGTCTTTGTGGTACATCTTGGGACCTTCTGGTCTGGCCGTATTGTTGTGCGGCAGTGTTCCATTCCAAAGACTAACGTATGGCCCGACACAATTACCCGATGACAAAGAAACCTCACACTGGGAGAGTCCCCAGAGTCGATCCTTGTTGTTGTTAGGGGCCATCAGGTTGAGATACGTCTTGTTGGATACAGGATCACGGAAGAGCTCTGGATCAATTCCCCAGGGTTCGGCCCAGACAGGATCCGACCAAGTTTTGAGGTCTGATGAAGACATGAACCAGACTCGCGGCCAGACGCGTGCGACGGGGTCATAAGTCCATCTTGTCATGGCCGACAGCCAGAACTTTCCGTCAAAATAGGCAAGGCTAGGTGCCCAAGCGCCTGTTAAGATGTGTCAGATGCCGATTATCAACCTGTCGAGAAACGCCATGAGCGAAACGCGGGCTTACCTGCTCCGGTGGGAGTCCCATAGAGCTGCAGCTGCTCGGGTCTTGTCAAGGCATGAGACTTGAGGTTCCAATTGGATAAATCCTTGCCTAGAAAACATTAGATGAGATCGAAATCCACAGAGGGTGAGCACGTACTGTGATAAATGGGAATACCAGGCCAGTATTCAAAAGATGAAGTGGCAATGTAATAATCATCGTCAACACGAAGTATGGCTGGATCCGGGTTCCATCCTGAGATTATTGGGTTCCAGAGAGCTTGAGCCAGTGAGGTGAAAAGACACCAGCTCCAAAGCGCGTAGGCAAGGCGAGACATTGTGAATGACATGTGCGCAGAAGCCACGGGAATGGACAGGAACATCGGCCTTGCCACCAGTAAATAAACTATGTAGTAACAGGGCCATCAGTGCCACCGAATACCCCGCCTCAACCCCGGATCTTCAGAGCTCGCGTGGTTTTTTCAGGCTAAATGAGAGTAGTGGCGGATGTCGCGATAATTCTCGGGACAAGTCCGAAGGAATAACAGCGGGGAAGACACCGCACAACGTTCCGGGAAATTTCACCTCAATTGCTCGTAGTCTAAAACAATACGAATTACAATCTCATGTAGGGTAGGATACTCAGCGTGTTCTTTGAAACAGAGGTTAATGTCCTGTCTCTTGAAACGAGAATTGTTAATAGTGTAGGGTAGGATTCGGATTGGCCCAGTCGTATACTCCGTAAGTTCACGCCGATTAGGTATTTCAGTTCTCTATAATTTCTTTAATTCGCGGCTTCTATCTTGGTAAGTTCGCGAAGTAGATGGAACAGATTTCAACCAGTCAGAAACAAGTTAACGATTCCTTGTCTCTACCTACATTACAGCTCAATAAACTGTTTTCTGGTGTTTTTGAGCAAAATGGGTTCGGCTATGGGTGGGTCAAATTTGAGAAACGCCACTACGTCATTTCCCTCTCTTGTGGGGCACACTAAGCTAATCCTAGTCAAGCTTGAAACCTTAGTCCCCCTTATTCGGCCTATCAAATCATCTCTCTGACCCACAACCTTCTGTCAGGGTCTACTGTCCCCTTAATTTCTCCCAAGATGTCAAAACGTCAGGTCTCCAACTTGGTCCAAATCTTCTCCCAAAATTCAAGCTGGGGCTTCCTCCAATCATCCTTTTCAACCCAAGAGTTATTCACCTTGAAGACAAAATTCTCATGGCCCCGCCCATACTTTGGCCATCGAGGGGCTCCTTTGATTCCGTGATGGTTTGGATCAAGATCATGGACGAATGATATGAAGCTTCGAGACATGAGCTTTGAGAGCTCATAGTATTCGGGATGTGGCCCGATCCAGTTGGAATTCATTCTGCTCGCACTTGATTCTTGATTGAAAACGAAGCAGATTTCAGCATAGTGTGTGCTGGATACGGGAGCTTCTGTCGCAACCAGTTCTTCCTTGTCGTCCCACGGTGCTTGGTCAAAGCGATATGAGTAGACGGGTTGCTGGTGACGGTGAGACAAAGAGGTGAAGTATTGGGTTGTTGCACGACACCCAGCATGGATGACATAGTCCCCGGCGATGGCTGCCCCACGTTTGTACTGCTTTCCGTTCTGCTCGAAGCGCTCCTCCCCTGTATCGAAGGGGCATCCTTGGGCAGGATCATCTGGGTAAAGTTGCATGAGGTTGCGGACTGTCTTGGTATCAAGTCCAGAGCCCATTCCGGACAAGTATTTGGCCACATCCTTGTCAGTGTTCAAGGTTCCTCGCGGACCAAAGAAGGTGGCGGTTCCCTCATCGGTGTTGGAGCCAATTAAGATTGCGGCCTTGGCAACTTGTTTCTTCTTGAAGGATATAGAAGGAAGTTGGGTGAGGAACTTGCCGTCCAAGACAGGAGTGACGACGAATGGAGCAAACGCCTTGAAGAGGGTCTCGTATTTGACATGACGAAGACATTGGAGCGTCTCTTTGTGCTTGGAGCAGCCCGTAGTCTCTGAGACATTATTGTAAATGTCCTGATAGTCGCCTGCTACACGTTGGACTATGATAGAGTCAGCAAAGGCTCATGAAATGGCCTAGGCATACACTTACTCGCAGGACCCAGGGCCGAACCACTTTGCATGATGGCAGCTCTGAACAAGTTCTCATTGTCCCCGCCGAAGCCGACAAGATGGTACCCCACGCTAAAGGCGCCAGCAGATTCACCAGCAATAGTAACCTTGCGAGGGTCGCCGCCGAAGCCCTGAATGTTTTCTTGAATCCACCTTAGAGCTAGACGCTGATCGAAAAGACCAATGTTCAGCGATCCATCTTTCTGCATCTCCTTGGAGGCAAGAAACCCCCATCCACCGACACGATAGTTGATCGAGACGGCGATGATGGGCTTACCGATGCTCACAGAGGCATTGACAAGATATGATGTGTTGTAGCGAGGGTCAGCACTGCCTCCAGCCGTGTAACCTATGTCGTCGCGTCAGGCCACACCCTAACGATGCTGGGTGGTCCATACCTCCGCCGTAAATCCACACGTATACTGGTAGCTCAGCATCTGCGCGTACACCAGCTGGCCGTACAATGTCGACAGTCAGGCAATCTACATTAACCATTATTAGCCAAGTCTCGAGGTGATTTGTATCCGAACTCACCCTCTCCCAAATCCAGGCCTTTGTCAAACCCGGCATAGCCAGGACAAGTAAAGCTCCGCTTGGTAGCATTTCTCACTCCATGCCAGGACTCATTCAGTGAGACAGGGTGTCTCAAACGCAAGTCACCAAGAGGTGGCTGTGCGAAAGGAACACCAAGAAACAAGTCTTCATGGAATTCGGAAAGATATAATCCCCTGAGCGTGCCGTTCTTGGTCGTGGCAATTGGTGGGCGTCCATCACAGGTGGGCAAACCTGAAGCTGGTGAAGATACGTAAAGAAGAACCACAAGGACCCAGCCCAACCAAGCCATATTGGAATAATTGGTCATATTTCTTGGCGCTTCTGAGCTGGATGGACTGCCTTGTTTCGGCCTTGGCTCAACATCTCCTTATCATGGTACCCCAAGGCGGGGTATTCGTCGGCCGCAAAGCCCGATAGTTATTCCGCCACCAACTTTCCCCGGCCTTGAAGCCGAGCGAGTTTGCGGGGCCCCGGATTCTGAATGGGGAGATGACAGTACCGATATTTCCGGTTCTGGGTCGGGTTGACATATGACAGGTGAGACGTTGGAACTGAGATATGATTCCTGCACTTTTACGGTCTTCATTGAGTGCGAAGATGAGTGACGGGATACCTCCAAGGTCTCTTATTATCTACCACCATTGGGAATGCGGTATGTAGTCGACAATGGACAGCTCTGCAGGATCCGCTTGTGTTGGCAGCTGTGCCTTGCCCGTACATAAGACTATGAAGGTACTTGTCCAGACTCAGAGCAGAGTGATTCCCAATACCTCAAGTAAACTCATCTTGCCTAAGGAATTCAGCAAGTTAGGTGTGTACTAAGATCTTTTCACCTTGCCACATCTAAGTGGGTAAGGACAGAGACACCTGGGGTTTCGTGACGATGAGCAACAAGTCCACATTAACAATTTAGCCATTATGTTTATGACATTCAAGAATTAAATCAAAAATTATCAAACATTTAGTCCAATTAATATTATTCTTATGAGAGTTATCCAACCAGAATGAAGCCAGGTTTTAATATAGTAATATTACCTAAGACAGTCTGTCAGATAACAAACATCACCAAGTTGACCCCGCACGAGCTCGCGATACGAAAATAGCGCTTCCTAACAGCCAGCCCAGTTATGCATCCCCCTGCCCTTGGTAGCAACGTCTGTTCAAGACGTCGCCATGGCCCTGTATGAACCACTAGATGCTGCCAGAGACGAGATCCGAGTTATCTCTATCTCTGGCATGCGAAAAGACTCGGAAGGCCTCCTCCAATGTATTATGGAGACGGTATCTTTGAGTGATAGGATAATAGGATACCAAGAGTCTCGAGATCGGTCAGACGATGGGTCAAGGCCGTCTACTTCTGGATATACCGACTCAGCTGAATCGGGTCAATCAGGAACGAAAAGACCGGCGCTGGGTATTGACACCCAGCCTCGGTTCTCATGGGGAGAGTACGAAACGCTCAGTTACGCTTGGGGATCTCCATCAGACCCTTTACACGACATCTTGGTCAACGGCCAGCGGTACCGTGTTCGTCAGAACCTTTATGATGTTCTCTCTCAATTCAGAACCTCCCTCAGATACGCGTCTCGTGTGAGATTGTGGGTGGATGCCATCTGCATCAACCAGGACGATGGCCTCGAGAGGGCTACGCAGGTCAAGCGAATGAAGCAGATCTACAGCATAGCTATGCGAACCATCGTATGGCTGGGAAAAGATCTTGGGCCTACCTACTCCGCTGTCATCGACACTGCTGCTTATGTTGACCAGCTTAGCGGCATCTTGACGCGGACAGCCGAGCTCACTCCGGATTCGTTTGATGACTGGAGCACTGATTATGAGTCCAGCGAGGACACGCAGTCGACATTCAGCTCCATGGATGAAGAGATGGTTAGATCTGAATCGAGCCAGGATGAGCCATTGACATCGGCTGGATATGAAGAAACATCCGAGTCTGGATCGAGTGAGGATGAATGGTCGACGTCGAGCTCCGAAGACGAAGAGACAAGACGTCAGCGAGAGCTTATTGCAAAGGATCAAGAGTGCCTTATTGAGCAACTTTGCCTGTCAAGAGGGTTCCATGATGTTCCCTTCCCTGAGGTCGCCTCTTCGCACCGAATACAGATCTACCTGCTTCTCATCCTCCAGCCAATAATCGACAACGAGTACTGGAGAAGAGTCTGGATCATTCAAGAGCTCTCCGCCAGTGCAAGAGGATCTTTGATTCTCATTGGTAGCTCTGCCTTTTCGCTGGATGAATTGCTCGGGGTGGCGGAGCACCTCTTGAGCTCCGTCGTGAGCATGGCAAACATGATCCCCCACCTGTACGCTTCACAGCCCCTTTACCTCAACACGTTCAACTTTATGTCCTTGATACGTTCTGTCAACGGCATTGCTGCCGAGCAGGAGGGATGGCACTGGATGCTGCAGGGCCTCATATCGAAGTCAACCCTTGCGGAGGATAAGTTCTACGGGACCGTTGGTCTTTTGAACAGCCAGGAGCTTTCAGAGATGATTATCGACTATAACCGGCCCGTTTCTCAAGTTTCAATGGATGCGACGCGCGCAATCATGAAGGAGACAAACTGTCTCTGTCAATTCGTCATCTGCACTTCGGTAGAGAACCCTACCCTCCCTTCCTGGGCCTTGGACCTTTCTCAGGAATATGATAGATTCACGAGTCTGGACTATGATTTCCATTTGGTTTTCAAGGGAACCGATCTCGAGATTGACTCACACCTCATGGATCGACCTCGCCAATCCTTCTCGGGTCGAGTTGTCGATGACCGAACCTTAATCATCAGAGGATCTGTCCTTGACGAGGTTGACGGATTGGGTTCTTTCCCTGAAGACTTGCTTCCACCGATTCCGCCTGGGCGAACTCGAAAGCGGATAGCACCAATGTCGAATCCCACAACCAAAACGCATGCCTACGGAGATGCACTTGAGATGCTCAAGACTCTTGATAAAATCCTACTATCTATTCGTCCTAAGCGGAATCGGAGTGTGTTCCATATGCCCATGCTGGCAGTGACAGAGGATGAACCATATAAGCCAGCTTCGTACCCAGAGGGTATGGCGCACCACACGGCGTCTAAACTGCTCGTACTGAAGCATTTCTGTGAGAGGAACGCCGACTTTGATCTCTGGGGCGTAAAGTTTGGCTCTCTGTTCCCGGGCCTCAAGGAGGAGGAGAGAGAAAGAGTCTCTGCATCCCAGAAGCTGGCCTACCAAGCTCTCAGTAGCCTTCAGCCGTCGTACCATAACGCGTGCAATACTTGGGACGCTGGTATTTTATCCCGACGCAGACTTATCTCGACTATTGGGGGATATTTGGGTCTGGCTACTCCTTTTGCGGTGAGTGGTGACAAGATATGTGTCGTCGAGGGCTGTCACAGCTTGGTCTTGTTGCGACCGGTGGACGAGTTCTTTCAACTCGTGGGGCTTTTGGGTATTGATGATCTTGACGAGGAAGCTGAGCGATGTCGAGATGGAGGGTTTGATAGGGAATTAATGTTACGATAGAAATGCTTGCGAGTTAGAGTCTTGCTTTTATAGCCGGCGATGTTTACGGTCTTCTACTGACATGGAGTAGAAGACTCAAATGTAGCTGCATCGAGACCAGCCCCTTGTTCGAAAGCGGACTTCTGGTACTGTCACAATAGCTGAGCTTGTGGATGTCAAGTTGTAAGTAACCCTGTAACCACTGTAACCTTGGAAATTGTCCACCAACATGACCCCGTGGGGTCGGTCATCTCGTGAGCATGGCTCTGAACTGCCGGTAAACCTTATGATCACCTGTCATGCCGTAAATCCCAGACCCGCGCCACTCATATCAAGGGAATGATGTGTGATTGAAGCGATTTAGCCAAATTTTGTGTGTGATGTGCTCACCAGCAAACACACATTAACCGTCGGAGATGAGCCCGAGCATTCCTCCGAACACCTTCAAACCCCTGACACCATGTCCCCGCCCTTGGAGCTACCCCAGCTCACTTGGACATATAGGGAATAGTGAATGCTACCAAAGAACGCCACTGCGGGGACCCATGGGGTTGTGGCACGATCCCCCACATGCCGGGGGGACCTCACGAGAGACATTTCATCATCTTGGCCTCGGACCTGATCTCGACCTCTCCTTCTCCCCTCCTTTACCCTTTTGCGATATGCTTAGAGGCCTCAAATACCTACGGATACAACATGGCAAGCCCAAACGGATCAATGGTTGACGAGCATGTGCGTGACGATGAAAATGGCTCAGGGAACGAACGACCTCGCAAGATGGCACGCATCAGTACTAGGGAAGAAGAGGGCCCATCTTGCAGTTCTTGCAGGAGGAGGAAGACGAAATGCTCCAGAGATCAACCATGTTCCAATTGTTCCAAGATTGGTATTCCTCTCTTACCCTCGACGTCGATATTGTCTCGCGGTAAACTAACTTTTGGTTAGGTGCGAACTGTGTCTACGACGGGGGCAAGATGAAGCCCGGACTACGGACTGGTGCTGTGGAAAGCCTCAGTCAGAGGCTGAGTACGTCACGCCTAATCTTGAGTACGCTCTGAACGATTCCCTGACATGTTACTTCAGACGCTCTCGAAAACATGTTTGTTGGACAGGGCATCATGTGGCAACAGATGTTGAATGCCATTAGCAGCGGCGCCCAACCACACCTGAGCGAGACACTCCCTTCACCACCGATGGGTTCACTACAGGACCAATCGTCAGCTTTCAAACAACGGCTATCTTTCCTGGCGTCGGGGGATCCAGTTCAGTTTCAGCGCAACAGTATATCAACCTCAGGAACCGGTAAAGCCACTGCAGTTCCTGACATCGAAAACATGGATGCCTGTCTTTCAAACGCGCCTATGCCACCAGACGAACTTGTGGACTCCTTGGTGGAAATCTACTTTGAAACAGTGCACCCTTGGATTCCCATGTTGCACGTTCGGAATTTTAGAGCTGCTCTCGCATCACCCGAACAGAGAGCCGATCTGACCACTATCCTGCAGGCCATTGTTTCTCTCTGCATCAGGTTTTCCGACGACCCTCTGCTCAATGAGAATCCATCATTGCGAACCTGGTATGCAACGAGATGCAGACAAGCAGTCATTTTAAAGAGCATGGAGACATTTTCAGTCCGAAACGTGCAAGCACTCATCATCTGCGCCTTCGATACTATCGGTAGTGGACACGGCCCATCAACATGGTCCATGGTTGGAAGCATGGCACGAACTGTTGAGCAGTTGCGCTTGAGCAAAGAGGAGAGCGATGTCTCAGAGAGTGCTTCAGCCGGCAGAAGTCTTATGAACAGGATGACGTTCCTCCCTCCCTGCAATGGCTGGCAAGAAGCCGAGGAGAGACGACGCGTCTTCTGGAATGTCTTCTTGATGGACAGATTCTGCAGCATCAGCACTGGATGGAATCCATGTCTCACCAGCGCCGACTTCCACCGCAGACTCCCATGCGAAGGAGCCATTTGGGAAGAAAGCGAGCACCTTCTGATACCTACCCCGTTCTTTGGCACTCTGGACCAGATGCAACACCCAGAAGCTCTTCCTGAACTTCACATGGAGAGGGAGGAAGAGCAGAACTCCTTAGGCGGATTTGCGTATTGCATAGAAGCTACGGAGAATTTGAGGCTGGTCATCTTCTTCTTTCTACAGCACGAGGTTGACTTTGGTAACTCTCGTGATATTCAAAAGTGGCTCATCAGATTTAAGCAACTGGATTTGCGCCTTATGCAGTAAGTTTGAACCACCCATATTGTATCTAGTACGTTTTCTAACTGAGACTCTAGATGGAAAGCACTCCTCCCTGAAACATGGAGGGAAGCCTGCCTAGTCAACGATGATGGCAACCTTGACCCCAACTTGGTCTTGGCCCACATCACTCACAACACTGCCGTTGTTCTCCTTCACCAAGGCTTAGCATATCCCTCATCAGAGTGGAAATCGATACCGGCAAAGCTCCCATCTGCTTCAAGTGCAGAGACCTGTCTGGCCGCGACAGAGGAAGTATCTCGCATCACCACAAGGTTTCTCCCAACATCACCAGTCCTGGCAAATCCACAATTTGCATTCTGCCTATTTGTATGTGGTCGGGCGTTGCTTACACATGCCGTCTTCCAAGAGAAGCCAATATCTCCCGTGTTTGATTCCATCGTGCAAAGTCTCGATGAAATATCTAAACGGTGGAATGGAAGACATGCGAGCACGAGTTCCAACTTGGCGTCCAAGTTTAAATCACGTCTTCTACAAGCCCGACAAGATGGATATCATGGCGCTGCTAGTATCCGCGAGGAAGCCTTTTCCGACAAGAAATACCCATCCCATGAACAAGAGGACAACTCACCGAGTAGCCTGGCCTACTCTCACGCCACGGCTTTTCAACTTGGACTTGACGCCAATGCCGCCGCAATGGCGTTCAAGCCGGCGTCAAAAAGCTCTCCAGACAGTGTTTCTTTGGCGTTCCCGCCTTTACCTGGGTCGTTGCAGGATGCGTTCCTGACCCAGCCAAGCCATGGGATGCAGCAAGTTATGGATGCTTCTACGCAAGATACTATTGCCGTGGCGGATTGCTTCACAGATCCTTCTCTTATGGCCGACCCCTGTACATATCCATTTCTGGATCAGACTATAATACCCAGCGACAGGGTGACTTCTTTGAGGGGTTTCATGCCCCAGTGAGAGGAGCTTAGTACAGCCTTGCGTGTTCATGCATGTCATGGTTTGACTCACTAGGTCTCTGGCATCGTTGGGCGTAATATTTTCGTGCCTTGGCATGGTTCTGCGATTATGATCTTGTTCACAAGGTGTTCTCCTAGCTGGTGACGAATCGAGTCTCGCACTCAGAGGCAAAGCATCCTGGTTCTGATTCCTGGGAAAGGAAGAGCTGTCAGTAGCTATGTATAAATACCCAAGCTTCTATTCTGTCACCATCAAATTAAGCACCTATGAAGCTCGTGATGCTTGACATGAAGATTTATTGGCTATTCACGTAACCCTACACGCACTGACATGCTATTTGTCTGCACTCACCCCATCCAATATTCGTTGGCAACTCTTCCTTCACTTCTCAGAAAGCACCAAAACCTTGACCTGATCCACCTCGATGCCTTTCAATGAAATAGTGGCACCCAGTTTCCCAAGGCTCTTCTTTGCCCACACATCACGAATAACCAAACCTGCATCCAAACCCGGCACTTCCTTAACCGGCAACGAGATATCCAATGAATCTGTGCCATAGTTTTGCACCAGGATGACATGTCGAGACTTGCCTGACTTCAAGGGTCCGGCCCATACTTGATACTGTCCTTCCTTAGATAGACTCGGGAGGTAGTTGACCGCAACTCCTAGTTTGTCTTGGTTTAGAGCAATAATCTCCTTGTTCTTGAGAACCTCTAGTGACCTCTCTCGGATGTTGTTGACGTCGGCACCAATGATGAGAGGAGACTTCAGGGCTGCCCAGAATGAAAAGTGCGTCTCTTCCTGGTACCTTGTCATGTTTCCAACACCAACCTCAAGCATGTCCATATCCGCTTTCAACAGTCAGCAGTTGATCCGAAAAGAGAATAACTTGCACTTACCCCAAGATCCTGGCTTCTGAAACCTTGAAATCTCACGCATCTTCCGAATCATTGTCAAGACACTAACGCCTGCGTAGCCTGTGTTGAGACAGTAGGCTGTTGCGCAGCCATTACTGTTGTCTTTCTTGTACTGGCTGTGGATATCTCCAGACATGCGATAAGAGTCGCTGAACTGATCTGCCCAGAACCACGGGAATTGATGACCCCACTCGCACAAGGAGTAGAAGATGTCACGGCCCGTGTCTTTCAAGGCGTGTGACATGCGATGAAAACGTTCTTGGACTGACAATGTGTTGGCTTGGAAGCCTCCGCAGTTGTCGTACTTGAGATAATCGATGCCCCATTCTGCGTACTGAGCGGCGTCAAGTTCCTCGTAGCCATAGCTTCCGGGTGCAAAATCGCAACCGTAGATGCCGGCATCACTACTCAGACGTTAGACGGGGTCCTGGTCGTATAGTAGGCCATCGGGGATTGGAGAGAAACGGCCAAGGGCTGATTTGAATTGCTGCTCACCTGTAAATGCCAACCTTGAGTCCCAATTTATGGATGTAATCGGCAACGGGCTTGATGCCACCAGGAAACCTGGTGAGATTGACCTGCTGGCGGCCCTCCTCATTTCGCTCCAGAGTCTGCCATCCAGCATCCATAAGGACATAATTGTAGCCCAAAGAAGCCAGCCCAGACTTGACAATTGTGCTGGCAGTTGATTCAATGATGCTTTCATTGATGATGGCCTTGAAGCTATTCCATGAATTCCAGCCTGGTAGAGCATTAGTAGATGCGCACATATGAGGGGAGCGAGTCTGGTTATCTACCCATCTGGGGTTTGGTGGCCAATCCTTGGGCAGAGACGCCCGATACGAGGGCCAAAGAGACAAGGTTGAGCTTCATGATAGCTATTCTGTCAATTAGATGAACACACCCTCGAACTTGTTGCACTCGGCGACTGTAACAGTGGGTTACTTACTTATAGCATGATCGAAGAAGGAAGATGGTTACATCATAAAACTCGAGTTCGGGCTTCGGGGCAATCATGGGCGATGTTCCGAACCTCGTATCGGAGTCGGTCCGGTCTTTCTCCCTCAATGCGAAGCCCAAGAAGACGTCAGATATTTCAAGTCCATGTGATGCTCTTCTATGCTCCCAAGATCCCTAGAATCGTGAAAATTTTCATCTCCACGATCTTATGTTTGCATTGAAAGAATGAGATTCTACTCCCTCTTCCTCTCAGCCCTGGCGGCATCGACTTCTCTTTGTGAGATTGTCGATCGCCAACCCCTCACCTTCGCTCCGGTGCCAGATGATACCTATGTTGCCCCAGCATCGGATACTCTCTTGGATTTTATTCAATCACGAGAGGATTTATCCATTCTATCCTCGACACTTGATCAGCTAGGAGGTTCGTCTTGACATCAGCCGTGAATGACCAGTCTGACTGACTTGCATAGGATTTGTGCAAGCCCTCAACACCTCGGCAACATGGCAATACACCTTTTTTGCACCGTCCAATGACGCATTTAACAACACTGGAGAGTACTTTGAAACCTTTGCCAAGACGGCCAAGGGAAAGTGGTGGCTCGGAAATCTGATCCAACACCACTACGTCCCAAACGCGAAGCTCAAGACGACTGACTTCAGCTCGAGCACTGTCAGACTTCAAACCAGCACGTACCTGTACGTCAGTGCTAAGAAGGCTGATGGGGATTTGGTGCTCAACAACGTTGCCACGGTTACGGAAGGGGACCTCCCTGTGACGAACGTAGGTATCGCTCTTAGTGAATGCTGTGATACGTCGCTGATTTTCCTTAGGGCATTGTTCACATCATTGACCGTATCCTGGACCCATCTGCTCAGATCTTCGAATCAGATTTGCCACAGGTAAAGCAAGGGTTTATTCCTGGTAGCTGCTCAAACCCGCTACTGCCTTACTGTTGAATGAGTAGGCGTAAGCGCGTCTTGTAGCTGGATATGCTGAAGTGATTGGCGCAAGGACGGGTCATTGGCTATCTAAGCCGAGGAAACATCCTTCCATCATTCTGTCGAATAGTACCCAAATCTGAGTTCCTGATTATATTTCTTCATTCATTCTCTCGTTGTCGTGGCCAGGCTGGAGAACTGTCTTTCTTTATAGTGTCGTACATCGAGTATTGTGACACTGTGTTAGCGTTGGGATGTGATGCCATGCTGCATTGGAAATGCATTCTTTGTTATAGTTGAAGCCAGGCCCTTGGTGGGATAACTAAGCCAGAATGTCGTTCCAAGAAGCATGGCCGCGGAATCAGGAGCAGGCTCCAGAAGTTTATATATGATGCACGAAATAAGCTGTAAGTTGGCAATTTATTAACAGAATTGAGGGAGTATATATATATATATATATATATGTACATGCATGCCATTCCTCCAGGCGTGTTTTGTAGTCAACCTACACAGCATTACCCGAGTGGTCAGGCCATGAAATAGAAGAGAAAGATTAGAGAGAAGAACGAGTCGTGGGTGATATGTGGCTAAATGACCAAGGACAGTACCTCCGACTGTATATCTGCCGAACCGGGAATACATCCCTCTTACTGACGTGGCTTGACATTCTGAGGAGTAGAGAAGAGGTCATCAGGGTCAACCGCAGCCTTGATCTTCTCAAGTCTAGGAAGATTAGATCCCCAGTACTTTTCCTGAGCCTTGCCGCCAAGTCGCAAATTGGGAACACCAGCGTAGTGCAGGTAATTACCTGGCTTGTTGTTCTGAAGCGCAAGGATCGAGTCGTCAATGAACTTCATCGTCTTCTCGCCTGTTTCCTGTGCCGTGTTGGCGTAGGCCGACATGAAGTAGCGAAGGTCACGGTGGGGAAATGGTGTAGCATCCGTGGCCACATCGTTGACTGCACCGCCGTACCAATCAAAGAGATACGACCAGTGGTTGGCTCCAGAGTCGGTGGTCTGCACAAAGTTGACAAATCTCTCGACGGCCGAGTCTGATGGCACATTTCTACCGGTAACGGCGAGATCCTTGGAGTAGTAGTAAGCCTGGCCTGGAACGTTGCTGGCAGCCTGGAAGAGGCCGCTCATGTAGTCGATCCAAGAGACACCACCGCGGACGGTCTTTGTAGCTCCCGATGGGAAGAATTTGTCCAAGTTGATGGCATCAGAGTCCTTCTTGGGACCTAGAAAGACACCTCTCACGTAAAAGCTGTTCTTGGCAAGAATGCCGGATCCGCCAAGCTTTCGAGAGGTGCTCTTATCCGACATAAGCTTGTTAAAAGCCTTCATAGCGCGAGTAAGGAGGGCCTTGTCGGTGGTTGAATAGTTGTAGCTGAAAGTGGTGAGTTCCTTGAGCGTGGGCTTGGTCTGGAACTTAAACTCGGTTGCGATGCCGAAACTGGCGCCAGCACCGCTCATGGCCCAGAATAGGTCTTTGTTGCTATTCTTGGTGGCGCGAGTGACGGTACCGTTGGCAAGGATAACTTCGACCTCTTGCATGACGTCGACGGAAAGGCCATTCTCCCGAGAGGTATACCCAATGCCACCGACTGCGAGAAGGCCACCGACGCCAACAGTCGGGGAAGATCCATGGGGCATGAAGCGTCCGGCATTGTTGAGGCCTTCGACGAGGTCTTTGAGCAGGTTTCCAGGTCCGACGGTTGCGATGCCCGTGGCTTTGTCCACACTGAGATGATTGAAATGCTTCAAGTCGACAACGATAGCATCGTCGGCACCTCCCAAGCCTAGAAGAAGAAGGTTCTTTGTTAACAATCAAGCCTCGAATGTTTTTTTTGTCATATGTAATACACTTACACTTGTTGATAAAGTCTCTCCCACCGCTTCGGGGCTGAACCTTGCGCTTATGCTTAACAGCACAAGCCAACGTCTCAGAGATCTCATCCTTTGTCTTGGGATACAGCACCGCAAACGGCTTGTACTGCAAGTTGAGGTTGTGATAATTGACGTCTTTGGAGATGAAATCCCGCTCATCTTGGAACTGTGCTCTCGCGGCGTCACTGCCGACGGCGCTGGAGAGACAAGACCGGAGATCTTGACGAGCGAGAGGGGCGAGAGGAGTTGCGCTAGTCCCCGTGGCTGCTGCGGCCAGGAGGATTAGCTCGATGAGGTTTGAAGAAAGGAGCATTGGTGGAGCGAAAATAGATGTAGAGGAGTAGATTATGTTGAAAGTCTGATAGTGAAGAATGCAATAGGAAATTTACAGACATTTACAAGTTTTTATACCTGTTTTCTACACAACGCCAAGGTCGAATCTGACGACATCATACCTCTCCATTTCTCCCGTGAAGCCCGACAGTCCGAGAAGCTTCATCTGATCAGTTCGTTCTAAATGTTGTGATGTTTACCGTATATACTGATCACTTTAGGACCTGAAGGTGGATTTTGATACCCTTGCTCGTGTTGGCTGATTGGCCGGTTGGGGTCTTTAACGGTTTAGCAAGTGTATGTAAACCATCCTTCAGGTCCCAATGTGTGTGTTGTTGAGCCGGCATGGTATGACGTTCTGGCTTGGGTTATGACTAGGATAATACCGGATTCTTCCACCGCTCCCGTGATTGGATTCAGTAAGAATGTCCGAGCTGCTGTCTATTTAGGTGGATCTATTCTCGGCATTTCATACCATGGCGTAGGGCTCGTCGCTACCATTGGTGCAGACGTGGCGACTCTACATTTACACTCATCATGCCTTTCCGAATTAGTCAAGGTTCAAGTGCCGCGCACATGGCATTCGGCTGTGCCCGAGCTCTAAATATCGACTGGTTCTAGGCTTGGCTCCGAACCAGCGGGATCCTCGGCCTCCGGTTCGAGCTACCGCCTAGGTATGATTAACCTTCTTATTTAGCTCTCTTGCATGATGGCATGACGAACAGGCTGAGACCAGAAGGAAGTCCACCGTCCTATACTACACACATGAGAGGGAGGCTTGTCGTATGTGCTTCTGCGAGAGACGACAGATATCAATAGCCATTGTTCTATTCAGCCAATACCGAAGCTAACAAACACCACCCTCGGAGGAGCTGGGTAATTATGAGGAGGCGGGCGTCGTCGGAAGACCTTCCGTAGAACCCAGTCGTGGGCCCAACTTTATGGTGCCATCGACGCGTCCAGGATACTCGGCCCGGAGATCTGAGGCACCTCATCCTGTCACCGGGGGTCGGGACACGGGGTTTTCGGACACCGGAATCATGGAGCCGCCCCACAATACACAACGTGCGAATGTGTTCACAACTGACCGGGACCGTGCGGCCAATTTGTTTGTCGGAGGTGGCTCGGGTTCTGTAGGTTGTTTATTCTGGTGTTCCAAGGGAAAGGATGCCTTTTGGGAATCTTGCGATTTTTGGAAGCAGCAGCTAGGTCGCTTTGCAACGCGGCAGGGAGCTAGCTGAACGTCGTTAAATGATGCTTATTTTTGCTGACAACCTTGAGTAGATTCACTAGTTCTAATTCTCGAGAGCAATGATCGTGTCGGGAACCTTGAACATTTCAATACCAGTAGCCAATTGTCTAGTCAGATCGTCTTGTTCTCCGAGAGACAACCGTACTGGCGTTGAGAGTGTTGGCGGTTCAGAACACCACGGCAGCCAACTAACTAGGTTCTAGTAGCGACATGACTATTGAACCTATTAAAGTCATTCCTATTTAACGTCATGTTCCATCGACACAAGATGGATCTCATGGATTCGGGTGGCCTGAGGGAGGCACAGCCGAAGCGGCTGCGGGCCCCTCTGTGATCCTTGCCTTCACCTGTGAATCACCGCAGACTCACATTTTTTAGCCGAACTCGCCCAACCTCCCCCATTATCATTCCGAAGCTTTTGGCAAAGTCGGAACACCTCATCTCAGGCACTCTGGTTATCCTTTTCATGTCCCTCACTTTACCTTCCTTGATATACAACAAGCGACTATGGCACCCAACAACAAAATTTGCGTCTGCACAATCTGCGGTATCAATCTTGAATTGCCGATCCCACCTGATGATTCGAAACCAATCTCCGTTTGCCTGTCTGGCCCACACTGGCCTTTCAGTCAACCCCAGTCCCTAGACCTTCCCGACGATGCAGTCCGACGTTTTATTGCCGAGAAAGATGATGATCTACCGGGCCTAATACTTTTCCCGGATGGACGACGGGTGTACCCTCACCTCATAGCCCTGCCTGAGCAGTCTGACGCTGCTTCGGCACAGCCTGCTCCATTTGGGCTATTCGTTGGGATGCATCCTGCTTGTGAAGATCTGGTCAATCGCGTCATGGAGACCTCGTCCAATTCTCGGATTCATTCACTGGGTGATCTTTGGATGACACTCGAACGCCGCTGTGCTCGACGTGAGTTACGTGATGGTGGCACACGACAGACTCCTTCGTTCAACTACCCCCCTAATATACCGACGTCCCAGGCTGGTGAAGAAGTCCAGTTTTCGATTGATCGTTACTTTGTTCCCTTTTCTTGTATAGTCAGCGTTGGAAATGAGTGGGAAGGATGGGTAAATGTAACCTTTACTCTAAGCGGCTGTCAGTAACTAATTCGTCTGACAGTGGAACCATAACCCCATCAACATTCCTGACTTGACAACCCAACTGCTCTCTAATCTAGAACCAATCAGCCGGGTCACTACTCCAATACCCTTGAGCACGTCAACGCAAGAGTTCAAGAGCTGTCTCGCAGCATTACCAGCAGAGATCCAGAATGAGCTTGTGCCGTGGTTCCAGATGGGTTCTATCTCCGTTGACTGCAATTACATGATGCCCCAATCTCTATGGAAGCAGATATTCTTCCAAATCCCTTTCCTTTGGGATCTCGATACAGAGCAGGTCCTCAACAGGACTTGCTCGGAACCATCGGAAACAGAGGAGTGGAACTGGGAAAAGATTACTCGGCAGGTTTTAAGTCCTGCACAGCCCTCAGACCGTGGATATGAAGGGGATGAGAAGGGCTATTTGTGGAGCCATGAGACGGTTGGACTGCATGTTCCCCCGGGTTTTACCAATCGTCGACGAATCTGGCAGATTCTTGAGGAAATGTGGCCGAATGATGTTGGTCTTGACTCGGATTATTGGCCAACTAAGCCACATTACGAGTACGAGCCGGATGCGTTGTCGCGCGATGAGTGGGAAGGGTTGGAATTGTGGCCAGATCTAGATTAAGGCCATAGCATGCTGTTGAAAAAGTTGATAGCCCCTGAATCTCCATTCTTCCATTCTCTTGGAATACGAAACCTAACATATATAGGCCTAACTAGGCTAATATTCCTTGCGACTTTTCTCGTCACTTGTAGCTTGGCAATTCCCCTGGACCCCAGGGCGGTAGTGACTCTCTCCAAGCCAGTCTTCAACTGAACTTCATCCTGCGAAAACACAATCCGGAACCACCCAGGTTTCTCACAGCCAAAGTCCTTTCCAGAAGATACATAAACCTTGTGGTCTAGGAAGAGCTTCATCAACAAATCGTCAAGACCCTCATCAATGACTCCTGGGTTATGCTGCTTCCAGGCACTGCCGAGGTCGGCCCAAAGGAAAAAGGCCGCGTTTGTGCCGCGAGCACAGGGGACACCGTGGGTATTTGCCCATTCCACGATCTTGGTCATCGGTTATCCCGACTTCAACTATAATAAAGAACACATTTCTAATATATCATAGTATTATATCCTAATACTAATATAATAGCCTTTTTTTTTAGCTTTCTTAGTACTTATAGCAAAAGACTTATATCTATTTATATAATACAAGGTTATACGTTTTAAGAATATTTAATTACTTTATTTTTTATATAAGAAATAAAAATACCTAGAAATCGTAGGCTATCTGTACTAAGTGCTTTTAGCTACCTGATAAACATTAAGTTATCTTCCTACCATAATATGTCTAACTAGGTAGAGTCTAGGTAGTCTCTAGCAGCCTCTACGCCAAATGGCTCAAGCATCTTCTTTGTCCTTTACCGTCGTCTTCCTGAGCATGTTCTCAAAAACTCGAAACATATCTCTCTTCTCTTTCTCAATGGCACCCCATCTTTCCCCCACAAGCTTAATAATTATCTCGTCATTAGGCGTGATTTCCTCGGCGGTCATAAGCTCCCACGTCTCATCGGCAAACTCTTTCAAAGGAACCCCAATGTTCGCCTGGCCTGCCTCCACAAGATCAGGCTGCGATGAGTGAAGCTCGGTCTGCACAGCTGGCGGGATGATTTCAATCACCCTAATATGCTGCGTCTCTGGACTCGATGGGGCTGAAAGTTGGGACCTGAGAGACCAAGCAAGGGAGTGTATGGCCGATTTCGTGGCACAGTAGTTTGCGCAGCGCGAAATGGGAACAATACCAAGACCGGAAGAAACGAGGACGATAGACGCTGGTGTTTCAGGGTTCTTTCCCAGAGAAATGAGATGTGGGAGAAAGAGGGAGAGTGTGCTCAACGGAGAGAGATAGTTTGTCTGCATCTCCGAAGTGAGTGATGGTAAAGAGACGGCACCTGGGTTGGTGAAGTCGACGGCGCGTTGGAAGCCAGCATTTAGAACGATGCTAGAGATGGAAGGGTAGGTTTTTGTCATTCTAAACACGTCAATTTCATCACCTTCAGAGTTTACTTAATAGCATGCTTACTTCTCGACCCACCCAGGCAACTTATCCAGGTCCGACACGTCGAATGATTCAGCAGCCACCTTCTCGGAACCGTACTTAGCCACCAACTCGTTGAGTCGGTCACTGCGCCGGCCCACGGCGATGACAAAAATGCCGGCTTGGATCATTCTCTCTGCGAGCGCCAAGCCAATACCAGATGTGGCACCAGTGATGAGGACAGTCTTGTATGGAAAAGGCATTTTGTCAAGGTGGCTTTGACTCTACTGGCTGTGGAGAGCGGCAAATATGTTTTAAACGATCAAGAATAGGTTTCTAATAGATACACACTTAATATGAAAAGGTAAATTTAAAGAGACCTGGAGTTGAGGATGAGGGGGATCTTAAGTTCGTCAAGGAACCATGCCACCTAACATAAAAGGTGGGGGTTAATGCTACGCATGGAGAGATATTTATCCGGGCTTACTTATTGTTATACCACTCGTTGGATTGACCCTCGGATATGTATATACCGTGTATATGATTTATTTCAGCCGGGGGCACCCTTTATCTCAGGCACTCAGATCCACTGGGCGCGCTTAACAGCGCGATGCCTTCCCTAAAGGGGACATGGCTCCCACGCGCGCAAGCAAGGAGATTTACATATTGGAATCCGTACGTCAGTGCGAGGGCTCGAGGTCCCGTGGCAGGGGCTTTAGACTAACTCAACAGAAATACAACAGCCGTATCGAGAATTGCAGCAGTAGTAGATCAGGCGGCCAACCAACCTTGCCCAGGGTTCAGATGGGCTTATTAGAAAATAAACAACATCGCGTCTAAACACAACGGTAACAAAACACCCTTTTCACATCAATCCCCAAGTTTCAAGTTATGAAGTCTCTCAAATTTTAGCAATGACGTTTCACCTAGTTGTGCCTTTGCTAAGGTACCTATATGAGGAGGCCGCGTCAGGAATATCAAGGGCGATAACAACTTGTCAGTCGTGTCCAAGTTCCTACCCTATACCAAGCCTCCAAATTGCTTGAGTCGACAATTTTAAGTCTGGGGAGAAAGCTTCAGAGAATACAAGACCTGTAGTCATATGTGAGGTATGTGCTGGGTTTCATGCTATACACGCGCATCAAATTGGCAGGCACTCAAGGCGCGTCACGTTTTTCAATAATTTCTTGAGTGACTAGGAAAGCCATGAATCAAGTTTAATACAAAACGGTATGACACTACCAATGGAAAGTAAGAAACTATTTTCTATACGGTTGAAAGGACGCAACGACAACGGCAGGCAATTCAGACTGCTTGCTGGACATGGCGTGATGTTTCTCGTATGAGGGTGGTTACCTTCATAAGGACCTGTAAGTCCGGAATCCCCAAATGCAACAGCGACTGGGACGTCATCCCGTATGTCGGACCACCCGATGCATAGATCGTGTATTTTGGCATGAGATGTAATCACTGTGGTTTCACAGCAGATCAGATAAAGACCAGCTTTCGCAGGATATTGTAGCGATGCTACGTTGCAAAACTAAAACTAAAAATGTCCGAGGGACTGGAGGAGCGTCGCAGAGTGGTCCTGGGGTGTTCTAGACTGATTCCATGTGGGGATGATCGACGCACCCGCACTCGCTAAGCCTCGACAACCGCAGCCACAGTCCAGGGTTCCCTAGCTCGCACTCTCGTAACGTTGTGAACTGTGTGATTTGATGCAGTCAGCAGTGGTAGTCCACAGGCCATCTGCCGTATCAGTAGGGCTTAGGTTGAAGATAGACGACAGATGCAGATAGATGAGTGTCGTGACCTAAAATTAGAGAATCAGAACTCAAGATCACGAGAAAGACTGGTGAGCCTCGACATATAAAAGAGCTCTTGAGCTGTTGCGATAATTCTTCATTCCACCAGACTCAACCCACAAGCTCAACACCACACAACTACCTCGCCTACAACAAACACAACACTCACAACAACGCGCAACCACATCAACCGCACCACCTATATCATCAACAACCAAGCCTACGACTACAAGATCCCTCTACCCAAGACCATCATCATCATGCATTTCGCCACCATCTTCACTGCCGTCGTCGCTACCCTCGTCTCGACCGCGACTGCCGCCCCCGCCGCCAAAAAGAAGTACAGCGCGACCGCAGACGTCTTCGCCATGAACGCGGACGGCTACAAGTCAATCATGGTCCCCTTTGGCGTCCTCACGCACATGGACTACAGAATGACCAGCCTGGAAGTCCGTGGTGTCTTTGTTGACCTCCCTGAGGGTCAGGATGTCGACCTTAACAAGGTCAAATGCCAGATGTACAAGGACAGTGTTGGCACTCAGCGTGGGAGTGAGGTGTTCACCAAGAAGAAGCCTGCTCATGTTAGCACCAACCCCGTTGAGTTTGGCTGGGTTTTGTGCTACGTCGATGCTTAGAATGGATGGAGCTTATGTGCTCAAGTGTGAAGCTTTGTGGGCGGTGATTAGAGATGGATAGACAAGAGTAGATTTCAGTGTTTTTAGTCTTTAGAGTGTATAGTATATATAATAGATCGCCTGTTTGATATGTCCTCTTGAATAGTCCAACTCATCGGCGAGACGAAACTGCTCAAGCTCAACGAATAATAGTGTGCATAAGGCTTGGGAAGTACTACTTAAAGCTACACAAGAAAAGATAAATAGTAAAGACACGTTCATCAGTAGATGCAACCTTGACAATTTCTCCTAGGAGCTTGGCGGCATTTCTAGAGCTAGGTATAGACACGAAAGGGACACCTAATATTTAAGAAATGCGGTCAATCCAGAGACTCCCAATGGATCACCAGTTCAATTTCAGTGCTATGCCCAGGTATAGAAAAAAAAAGAGAGTTTAGAACTCTCTGTTTTAACTCTCAGAGCTTTGCGCCCTTTATCTTCTTCTCGTCCTCCTCTGCAGTGTCCCACCACGGCCAGGAGGGAAATTCATCAGGGTTTACAGTTCCGCTAAACTCAGGCTTTCTCTTCTGCATGAAGCTTTTAATGCCCTCCACATTATCCTTAGTACCGACTGAGTGAAGGAAAATCTTGGAATCCAAGATATGTGTCTCCTCCGGCGTGGACGGACAATAAAGCATCATGTCGCGCATCAGCTTGGTACTGGCCAGTGAAGTGTTCTCCGCGATATCAGCCGCAAGCTTGACAGCATAAGATACGGTCTCCTGTGGCGTGGGAAGCAGCTTGGAAAACAACCCACTCACAAGCGGATCGGAGGCAAGATACGTCGAGCCCGTGGTTGTTAAATGCGTTGCGTTCGACAGACCGATGAGCTTGGGGAGGAAGAAAGCGCTGCATGACTCAAGAGTCAAGCCTCGGCGCGAGAACGGTAGACCGACTTTGGCATCTGACCAGGCAACACGGATGGTTGCGGGGAGAGTGATGGTGAGACCAACTCCAGCCGCAGGGCCATTGATCGCCACAATAGTTGGCTTGATGCACTTTGCAATGAGAAGAGCAACTCGGCCGCCCCTGAGTAGTTAGTGATGATCTTGTCTTGTCAGGTATGAGGATAAGCATACTGATCTCGGAATTTGTCGAATGCTTCTGGGCTCTTTTTATGAGCTAGCAATCCACCAAAGCCGACTTCCAAGTCGGCTCCCGCGCAGAAAGCCTTGCCGTTTCCGGTAAGAACAACTGCGCGAACTCTTTCGTCGCTGTTGATCAGGTTGTAGACAGCCTCGAGCTCGTTGAGGAGGTTCTCGGTCACCGCATTGTACTTAGTGGGTCGGTTCAAGGCCACGACAAGGACCTTGGTTGCCGTGGGCGAGTCGGCAGGGACATGGGAGACTGAGATGTCTTTGAAAGAGAGAGAAGAGTATGAGTTAGGGGAAGTAGACGACGCCATCTTGATTGCTTTGGTTGTAGTGATGCTTTTAGGTCAAGTTAGAGGTCCAGAGAGAAGATATACTTGTATCATGGCCGAGATAACACATGATAGGCGGGGTAATATTTAAGGTTGCCGAGGCCTTTCAGGTATCGAGGTACAGAATAAAAAACGTGCCATGTTGAATGTCGAGGCCTGTGTTGTGAATACCTCTAGGTTGGGACGTGATATGTGTTTAGAGTTGGCCAAGACAATCGGACCCACATCTGGCCGAGGTGATTTAAGTCCCGGCTTGGGTCTGGCAGCTACGGCGGAGCGGACTTGAATCCCAACAAGATACTTGATGCGGAGTTTGATAATGCCAGGTTTCGTATTCCTTGTTTCAAGGTTGTATAAATTTGATGCTCAACGTTCACCGATTACTTCGGTCTTCTCATTGGCCTAGACCAGTGGGAGCTGAAGCACCGAGGTATATTTACTCTATATTTGCAGGATAGTTACCAACCATAAAATATGATGAAAAAGATAAAATATGACTTAGTATAGGCTTATTACTCAATCATTTGGCTATCATTATTTATAGATAGAGCTGGTGGATAGATATAGTAGTCAAACGTTAGGTAGTGACGATTTGCATAACTCGCTTAACTACTTAACCCCCCGACTAGCAGTCAAAGCTTAGATCCCGCTTACAAGATTAACTACCTCGGCCATCTCCTCCTGACAGCTCCATCCTCATCCTCGCACGACCAGGCTCAAGGCGATAGACGCGATGCCGCTAAGCAATGAAAGACCACATAGGCGGGCCCACGTAGCCTGCAAGGCTTGCAATGCTCGCAAGGTCAGGTGCACCGTCACCTTGTCTGGACCCCCATGCGCCAACTGTGCCGTCGACAACGTTGTTTGCGAGATACAGAGCCGCAAGCGGAGAAGGCAAGCATGCCTATGATGTCAGGGTGGTTGAGGTTACTAATTGGTTATAGAAATACGGACCTTCTGCCTGAGATGCCTGCGCAAGATAGTCCCGGGCCCTCGCAACAAGGACAACCAACCCCAGAAGTCTCTACGTCGCAAACCGAGAGCCCACAACAAGGCACTGTCGTTGTAGCAACAGACTATCAGCCACCCCAATGGGAGCAATCTGCAGAGATAGATGGCAATGTGTCATCAAGCCACTTACCGCAGGCTCAAAATTACTCTCCTGATGAAGCTAGTCGGGAAACCATCACCATCGGCCATGAGGTCGCCAGTTACGAAGCTGCGATAGCTCCAGCCACAGAAGCCAACCATCCAGAGCAAATCGAAACTTTTGATACACCAGCTTCATCTGCGATCGCCAATGACACGTCAGCATGGGCCGAGAGCCTGGAAGAGGGTGAGAGTCATGGCGACCGAGTGCCGTTCTACCCAGGTAAGTCCATCCATTAACCTTGACAACTAGTGAGATTGACAAGACATAGGCGATAAAAGAGGTCCTGCCTTTGTAATTGACATTTGCAAGCCCCAACGCTTATCAAATAGCAACCATGCCTTCGTGGCTATGCCTTCCATGGAGTCTCTTCGACCAGAGGAGATACAGTACCTTCGGTTCAAGGGATGCTTCTCTTTGCCCTCCCGCGTGCTAAGAGAAGCTCTTGTCAAAGCCTACTTCTACCACGCTCATCCGTTTGAGCCAGTCCTAGACCCCGAGGACTTTCTTAACAAGTACAGCAAAGGTCATCTCAGCTTGTTGCTTCTGTGGAGCATGTTTGTGGTTGCCGCGAGTGTATGTTTACGGGGTATTGATTATGAGCAGCTCTGACAGCTCTTAGTTTGTTGACGACAGTTTATTTGCGGAAAGCTTTTATGACTCTCAGCTTGCGTTCAAGCGGACGGCATATCAGCGAGCCAAGGTGAGTTGAGGTTTCAAACTTTTCCCACCCACCTTCTTCATTTAGTTTTGCTAAGAATCTTATAGACCTTGTATGATGCAGATTATGAGAAGAGCAAGATCACACTTATTCAGTCCGTGTTCCTCATGGGACATTTTTACGCCAACGCTGAAGATCGCATGGGTCCCTGGCATTGGAATGGCATTGCCATTAGTCTTTCTCATACCATCGGCCTACACATGCTCACACCCCCGGCACGTGAGGGCATTCAACCATCATGGCGCCGTCTCTGGTGGTGTATCTACTACCGTGAAGTTTGGCTCTCGTTAGGTCAAGGTCGGCCACTGAGGATCTCTCTGGATCATTGCTCGACTCCGATGCCTGGACCATGTGACACCAGTCCCGTGTGCTCACCAGAGCATCAGGCCTACCTGCCCGAGCAGCTTGGTACCTTGCTTGGGATGTGGCTCGGGCTTATCAGAGCAACACGTGTCTTGGGAAGAATACTGTCGACTAATTATGCCATCAAAGGAGCAAAGCCCTCGAGAGACGACATTGCTAGAGATGAGAATGAGATTCGTGTCAACTGGTTCCCGGACGGAAACTATGACCAAAGTCCAGTTCTAGCATCCCACTTGTATCAATTTCGGCTGCACATCCAGTGAGTCTTGTGGATGGTCAATGGGGCACAAGCTAATTTGGCACAGGGCAGCAATCATAGCTCTTTATCGACCATTTCTCCGTGAACCGCCACAAGGGGTTCCTGCGGATGATGTCAATTCCTGGCAGACGTTTGCAAACAATAAGCTTCGGGCCGCGGCTTCTGACGCAACCAGTGCTGTCAACTCGATGATGGCGGAAGATCTGATAAAGTTCTCTCAGACAATTGCGTAAGTGCCCTCAACCTTGTCATACTGTCCCACTAACGGTTTATCAGAGTCCTTTCCCTTGGTCCTCCAATGCAGGTCCACCTACTTGAACTAACATCATTAAAACAATCAACTAGTCAGCTGGCAAAGCATAACCTGGCACTCTGCATGCTAGCTCTCGATGAAATGCGCAAGTCTTATATCTCTGCCGACGCGGCGTACACGCTTTTCGACCGTGCGAGGAACATGGTTGAAAAGAGTCGAAGAGAAGGTGAGGCCGTTTCACGAGACCCGACAATTGTGCCTGAGACGCAGGGGATTGAGAGTGCGCAATGGCTTGATGATTCTGAGGGGTACGATTTTGCGTCGACTGGGATTTTTTCGGCATTTTGGACGCCTTTTGCGACTTTTATACCTGATGACTTTTCGGGAGACTCTTCCTAGAGTTTGGTCTCGGTGTTCGTCATGATACATAGGTACTGTCGTTATCTCGGGGATGATTTCCCACCTCGGAAGAATAAAAAGGGATCATATCTCGCCAAGGCCCGGCCGGACTTTATGTGTTTTGGTAACATTCTAGAAAACTCCGATGATCGCCCCCTCGACCTCGGCATTCCGGGACAAAGTGGAACCCCAATCGGAGGTGACCCAACAAATTAGACCGACACGTCAATACGAAACCGGAGATATTGCTTCCAAGGGTTATACCACCGATAAAAATGATGAGGCTCTTCTTGTTGAGCTAGGGAAGATAACAAGTTTGAAAAAAGGGCACTGGCCAATCAATGCATTTGCCATGTGCCGAGGCATCTAAAAAAACTTTGATCCAGGGGTTTCGTGTCTGCAGCATAAAAGATTGCGGAAATAACGGACTTTTCTTCTTTTTCAAACTAAACATCATGGCTGAGACTGTCGAGATTCCAACGCCTTCGGGCTTGCCGCTACTGGGCAACATTAAATCAATTGATCCTGAATTTCCGTTGGGGTCTATGGTGTCGCTCGCTGAGCAGCATGGTGAGTTTACCCTCGTAATAATGAGAGGCAAAAACCACTAACCATTTATCGCAAGGCGAGATCTACCGTCTGAAATTCCCCGGACGAACTGTCGTCATCCTCTCGACGCAAGCTTTGGTCAACGAGACGTGCAATGAGAAGCGGTTCAAGAAGTGCGTCAATTCAGCACTCACGGTAAATTTTGATCTGTTATCAGCCAGTCGGATTGAGACTGATATTCGATAGGAAATCCGAGAGGGTGTTCACGATGGGCTCTTCACTGTAAGTAGTAACCCGACAGCAGTGAGAACGTACACTCTGACATGAATGCAGGCAAAACTCGGAGAGGAGAACTGGGGCATCGCCCACAGAGTGCTGATGCCAGCTTTTGGTCCCTTGTCTATCCAACGCATGTTTGACGAGATGCACGACATCGCCTCTCAACTGGCTCTCAAGTGGGCGCGATACGGACCAGATTCTCCCATCATGGTGACAGACGACTTTACTCGCCTAACTCTCGACACACTGGCCTTGTGTTCTATGGGCTACAGATTCAACAGCTACTACTCTCCAGTCCTGCACCCCTTTATCGAAGCCATGGGCGATTTTCTCACAGAAGCTGGAGAAAAGCCTCGAAGACTACCTCTTCCTGGAATCGTCTACCGTGAGCGCGACCGAAAGTATCAGCAGGATATCGAAACCATGAGAAGTACAGCCAAGGAGGTTCTCGACGCACGAAAAGCGGGTGGAAGTACGCGAAAGGACCTTTTGACAGCGATGCTTGAAGGTGTTGATACGAAAACCGGCAAGAAGATGACCGACGAGAGTATCATGGATAACCTGATCACCTTCCTCATTGCGGGACACGAAACCACTTCGGGGCTTCTTTCATTCGCTTTCTATCAGCTTCTCACACACCCAGAAGCTTACCAGCTTGCTCAGAAAGAGGTGGATCAAGTCGTCGGCAAAGGACCCATTCAAGTTGCACACCTCTCCAAGCTCCCGTATCTGAATGGTGTTCTGAGAGAAACCCTTCGTCTTAACGCTACCATTCCTCTCTTCACTGTCGAGGCTTTCGAGGATACCCTGCTTGGGGGCAAGTACCCCGTCAAAGCTGGAGAAACCATCCTCAACCTCCTCGCCAAGTCACAACTCGACCCTACAGTATTTGGTGACGATGCAAACGAGTTCAAACCGGAGCGCATGTTTGACGAAAACTTTGCTAAGCTAAACAAGGAATTCCCCAACTCATGGAAACCCTTTGGCAACGGCATGAGAGCCTGCATCGGAAGACCTTTTGCTTGGCAGGAAGCTCTACTTGTCATGGTCATGCTCTTGCAGAATTTCAACTTTGTTCTTGATCCTAGCTATGAGCTTGGCTTCAAGCAGACATTGACTATCAAGCCCAAGGATATGCACATGAGGGCGATCCTAAGGGATAACCTTACCCCAACGACACTTGAGCGTCGTCTGGCTGGTTTGCCTGTTTCTGCAACAGAAGAGGCGAATGGGGTGAATGGCAAGTCTGCTGAAGCCAAAGATGGTGTCCCTATGACGGTCTTGTACGGATCAAATAGTGGAACATGCGAGTCTTTAGCACAGAGAGTTGCGACTGATGCTGCGGAACATGGGTTCCACGTCACCAAGATTGACTGTCTTGACACGGCAAATGGGAACTTGCCCACAGATCAACCCGTTGTCATCATTACAGCATCATACGAAGGCCAACCTCCCGACAATGCTGGCCATTTCGTTGCCTGGGTTGAGAAGACTGACCAAGAAACCAAGCCACTCAAGGATGTCTCATACGCCGTCTTTGGCTGTGGTCACAAGGATTGGGTCCAAACTTTCCACCGCATTCCCAAGCTCGTGGACCGTACTCTTGAGCAGCTTGGTGCTACTCGACTTGTCGACATTGGTCTTACAGATGCATCTGAGAATATGGTCTTCAGTGATTTTGAGGCATGGGAGGATAAGATTCTGTGGCCTGCCCTTGAGGCGCGTTACAACTCTGAGTCCAAGAAGAATTCTACGGAAAAAGGACTGAGCGTCAAGAGCTCCAATTTTAGGACTCTTACGCTTCGCCAAGATGTCAAGGAGGCGACTGTTGTCGAGACCAAGACCCTCACGAGCGGCACTAATACAAAGTCCAAGAAGAAACACATCGAGGTACAACTGCCCGAAGGCACACAATACACAGCGGGAGATTATCTTGCTGTTCTGCCTATTAATCCTCAGGAAGTTGTTCGCCGGGCATTGAGGAGGTTCAAGCTTCCGATGGATGCACACTTTGAGATTTCGAGCAGTACGCCAACCGTACTCCCCACGGACACGTCTGTATCAGCACTGGATGTGCTGAGCTCCTACGTTGAGCTTTCGCAGCCGGCAACAAAGAGGGTAAGTAAAAGACCAGAGACAGACAGACAGGCCAGAAACCGAACTAACTGTGAAAGAACCTTCTTGCCATCGCCGAGGCTGCATCTGAGGTAGAGACTAAGGCTGCTCTGACCTCTCTCTCCGAGGAAGCATATGTTGAAGAGATTAGCAACAAGCGTGTATCAGTTCTGGAAATCCTGGAACGATATCCCTCTGTTGACCTGCCTATCGGAGACTTCTTGCAGATGTTGCCATCCATACGGATTCGTCAATAGTAAGTGTGTCATTCTCACGTTGCTCTGCCGCTCGCTGACTTCTCTCTCTAGCTCCATCTCCTCATCTCCACTATGGAACCAGTCTCGCGCGACGATTACTTTCTCGGTCCTCAAAGGGCCAGCTTTATCAGGCCAAGGCACATATAACGGTGTTGCAACTTCCTATCTCGACTCTCTAGCTGATGGCGATACACTCCAAGTAGCCATCCGCTCATCACCAGCCGCGTTCAGCCTCCCGTCAAACCCTGAACATACTCCGATAATCTGCATCGCTGCTGGATCAGGACTTGCACCGTTCAGAGGTTTCATCCAGCAACGAGCCATCATGATTGAATCAAGTCGCAAGCTCGCGCCAGCTCTTCTCTTCTTCGGCTGTCGCTCTCCTGACCAAGATGATCTTTACCGAGATGAGTTTGATGAATGGGAGAAGCTCGGCGCAGTTGGCGTGCATCGAGCGTACAGCCGACACGGAGACGGGTGTAAATATGTCCAAGATCGAATCTGGCAAGACAAGGAAGAGTTCATTGAACTCTGGGAGAAGGGTGCTACCGTGTATGTATGCGGCTCAAGGGCGATGGCTGATTCGGTAAGGGAGGTCATGATCAAGGTCAAGTCTGAGATGGAAAGGAGATCGGGGGGCGAGATGGGTTTTGAGGAGGCTAAGAAGTGGTTTGATGAGCAGAGGAACGTGAGATATGTAATGGACGTGTTTGATTAGATGGATGAAAAAAGATGTACATAGATTTGCCCTTGAGGCTGAATGACATACCCGGCTCCAGATCAACGCCAGCATCCCCTCTGCCCACATAAACCCAGCATGACCGGTTCATGCCTTGGGAACCTCAAGTTTATCACACTTCTTGGTGCTGTTTACCGTCAAAGGAGTGATTGAACGGTCTTCTCCTTCCAGACCATCAGCGACTGATAAAGCCGGAGATGGCTGAACGCTATACTCTGCCGGAACTTTTGGCACCTCGCTCCCCACTAGCTCATACAATGGAGAAGCCTTTCTTGTCTGGTCTACCCTTTCTTTCGAGTCAGAATGTAGTTGATGAATGTGATGAATGTCACCCATTAGTTCCGTGTGTGGGATAGCATCCGCGTGCAATTCGGCCTTGCCAGAGTCGAACCCAGGAGAGTCTGCAACTGTATGAGTTTCCTCCTTCGGTACTTGCTTTGCGCGTTGTTGATGTTTCCGGATTATGAAGATGGCTATCACAGCAGCGATGACAGCGACAACTCCAATAACGATGCCGACGATTGCGCCAGTACTCAGTGAGTTCTGTGCTTTGTTATCGGAAGAGTCATCTGATGGGTCTGAATTCTTTTTGTCATCAGAATTCGAATTGGACTGGGAGCTCTTGGGAAGAATGGTAACGAGAGTCTCTTCTGCTCCCCCATCCCATGTACACTGTGATAGATTAAACACGCCTCGCTCGTAGTCGGCCGTTAGATAGCTATACTATAGTCAGTATCAACCACATCACAAGAGTTCTGGGAATGGCTTACGCTTCCTGCAGAAAGGTCCGTCCAAGCGTGTATTGTGACTCGTTGGCGGCCAACTTGAGAGGGAAGTAATAACTACTCTTCTCAACCAATGGATATTCTGCTTGGAGGGCGAATGCCTGGTAAGGCAGCGTGATTGTGACGGTATCGCCGCCATCGAGAACATCTGACAAGCGGAACGAGACCTCGGCATCCGACTTGAGAAGTGAGTTGTGGTGCGTATCATTTATCAAGTATAGGCCGGTGTCTTCATCGAGTGTGAGGTCGAATGCGGATTCAAAGGCTTTGACGGCCGACTTTGGTAGCCAGATATTCGGATCAGTCGAGTCAATGTAGATGTTGATGGGTGAAGATAATAGAGAGGCTTGATCGGCACCGCTGTAGGTAATGGCTTGAAGCGCTACCACAAGATCACGGGTGATATCGTCGGCCATGGTGAATGTAACGGCATTTTCGGTGAAGCGAGAGGTATCGTAGCCGGAGAAGATTAATTGACGATAAACCTTTTTCAGACCTGGAACATGTTAACAATCGATACATGTAGTAGATCCAGCCACTCACGGTAGATTGCTCCTGCGGTGTAGCTCCAGCTGAGAGATGGAATGCGCTTTTGATCTTTAAGAGTGGTGATGAACGAAGGTGAAGAAAAGTTGCCGAGTGATGTAAAGTTCAACGGCTGCGTGTTGATGCCAAAGACTCCTCTAGAGTAAAGTCAGCTATGAGGGACTGTACCATAGAAAGTCACAGCTCACAGATAGAATGGAGATGCTGTAGCAATACCACCAACAGTTTGATTCTTCAAGGTAATACCTCCACTTCCATCCACGAGACCGACACCAAGGACATCCAAGCCAAACTGTGCTGGCTGTTGATATCCCAGATGTGCCCCCAGGCCGACTTCTCCATCATTGATGCCGAAAATGCCAAGATTATGCCAGGTCGAGGACTCGTTTGGGTTGAATAAATTGCCTCGCGAGACAGCACAGTTCGTAGGGACACTCTCAAAGATCCTTTCTGAGCAGCCGTATTCCGAGAGAATTACCAGCGTCTCGGGTGCGGCTGTGGACACGAGAACTCGGGCATCTTGGTGTGTTGTACCGACTCGCACGTTAAAGCTACTCCAAGGGCCATCATTTCCCTCGCTGGGTACGTGTTAGACCAAGGTTTTCTTCCAGATCGCTCGCGTACAAGAGACTTACAAGTACTGACTTGGGGGGATGACTATTGCTGAAGGGCTGCTGGCTTGACAAACTGGCAATAAGGCCAACAACAAACTTGTGACTGCACCTACCAAATGATGCCGTCGTAATGACATATTTTCTAGCATTGATGCTAAAGAAGAGTAGAACAGAATTCAAAGATTTCCACCCTAACAAGAGAGACTGAGTCCAAAACAGAAAATCAGGCTCGGCTGTCGGCATGCACCATCCCAGGGGTAAGAAGTTAACCCGCCAGCCTGCATAGGCTTGGCATGGATGTAATTTGAACCCGCGCCGCAGCAAGTGTGTTCCTTCGTGTCCATATGACCGCTCTTACTTATCCAGAATCAGCACTAGAAGCCGGTGTGGCTGTCTTGGCCCGCCCTTGTCGGTCTTAACCGAAGCGGGTTTTCTTCTTATCTGGAATATTGACATGAAGCCAACAACCACAACACCAAAAACTGCAGGTATGAATGTATGAGGGATTAAAAACCCAACATCTTCAAGCGGGCATGCAGCATGGGTCTGAATCTAATGTTGTTATTGTTGTCTACAACCCAATTGTTGTGTTCGTGATAGCTTGGCTAGTCCCTTGATGGATAGTAGTCTCACGTTTCTGGCCCCCAAAGAACCCCTATGCCTGTCAACTCACGTTAACCGGGCGTAGGGCTTAGCTTGATGTGAATCTCCGACGCTTCAAGGGGGAAGCATCAGATCAGGCTGCGTGGCGGTCTGAGCCTGGTGGAGGCTGTCACTTCACTAGCCCTGATTCTCAGCCGCAGTATCCACCGTTGACACTCCTCGCATCTTGACCAACAGGCAGCAGTGAATAGCCCCGGGCTGGCGGACGAGACTCCTTTATCCGTTCTCTTTACCGGAGCATTTCCCTTTGTCAGTCCTGGACTTCGCTTAGCTATTGAGTTTGCTAAGATCACCGTCGCTCTTTACTTTCGGTCTTTTGGTTTAGTTATACCATCAAAGGCCGGGCCACTCTTTACTTGTACTCGTTTTCAAGTTGTTGATTTTGTTCGATTTGCGTTTTCCAGCGACATTGGTTCTATTCTCAAAATGTGGACGTTGATGGCGCTATTGGCCCTCGGGGCTCAGCATGTTCATGGTATGGAAATCTCACGTCGAGCCGGAATAATGTTTGTCTGACTACCGCAGCTGTTGCCATCACCCCCTCGAACTCGACAGCTAGTATCACTACAACAGAAACTGAAACCTCTGCGATCACTTCAGCCCCATCCATCGACGAGAACGGCATCACAATCAACACCTGTTCATACATCAACACAACTGATGGCCAGACTCTCTGGAACTCTCCTTACTGTAGCATGTCGGTAGACACGTCAAACAAGTTGTATGGTCCGCTAACCCCTGAGTAGGTATGCTGGTACTGTCGATCTAATCTACTGGCCAACCACTGGCAACCACTCGTACCCATCTACATTCATCGACACCGAAACCGACTACACGTTGTAGGTCCAAGTTGATCCAGGCATCACTAAAGCCGCCGGCTAATGATAATAGCTATTCTCCGTCTGTTTACATGATTGTCAACACCCTATACGGCTGGAATGAATGTGGTCCCCTTGGGCCTTCAACCAGCCGAGCAATCTTCGGCTTTGATCTGGATCAGGTTTCAACCCTTGTGCCCTACAGCAATTCCCAAGACACGACCACACGAAGAGAGACTCGACAACTGTATCTCAGCGACTTGGGAATAGACTGCGACGGCAACTACAACAGGTCCCATCTGGCAACCCAAATAGCCCCTGTCAAGGATGATGATACTCGCTGCAACCCCTTCCTGGCTGTCCCCATCGAAGCGAAGCGATGGGGATACCCTTACTGGAAGCATTGCGGTATCAAAAACAACAAGTTTGGACTCTTTGACCCTCCATATGCCGTGAAGCCTCTTGACAACTTGATTCCGGTTACAGCAACAACGGCGGACACTGGCAAGCCGAAGACGACAGCTGCATCGACCAAGGCTACCGCTGCCCCTGAACCGGGACCCACCAAAGCAGAGCCCTCTAATCCAGAACCTACCAAGGATACTCCAGAGGAGGAAGAGGAAAAGCCAGCTCCTGGCAAGACTGAGGCAGAGGGTGAGAAACAGACTGCAGGTGGCAATGGGGGTGACCAGGGGGGCAAGACGACAAAGGAATCCGGCCCTGAGGCAGAGAAGACAAACGCTGCTTCACCAAACACCCCCTCCAACGATCCTGAGGTCGGTGCCGGCCAGGGTGACTCGCAAGCTGGCTCTGAGGCAGAGAATACCGAGGCTGCTTCCCCAAGCACTCCCTCTGATGTCGAGGCCGGCCAAGGTGAGGTACAGCCTGACGCTCAAGGAGAGAACACCGACGCTGGTTCTGGAAGCACCCCCTCCGAGGATTCTGGTACTAATGCCGGCCAGGATGGCCCACGACCTGGATCTGAGGCAGAGAACACCAAGCCCGGTTCGGGAAGCAACGAGGATTCTGATGCCAATACCGACGAGGATGAGAACACCAACACTACTTCAGGAAGCACCGCCTCTAATGATTCTGATGCCGACGCTGGCCAGGATCACTCAGAGGACGCCGACCCATCTGTCCACCACCCGCAGTCCCCGTCCGCACCAGGGTCCGACGAGGCCAGTTCCTCCAGTGACGACCAGAATAGCCCCAATCCCAATGATGGCTACTCCGAAATCGATCCCACCGAGTACTCTGGGCGCGTCGTCTCTACCATGACTGGCGAGCAGATTGTCCGTCTCGGAACAGCTGGCCTCGAGATCGTTGACGTCGGCTCAGGCAAGACCTCCACCTACGCTGTTCCAGCCGCTGGAGTCACAGACGACCAAACTACGTATGCCCCTGCCACTGTCGCTGTCTATAGTGGAACTACTTTGACTTTGGGTGGTCCTGAGATTACCGTCACGGGAGCTGTTGTGGTTGCGCCACATGGTTCTGAGGGATCTGGAGTTACCAAGCCAACGCTCGCTGTCGTGGGTTCTTCATCTGCAAACAGGGTCACAGGTAGTTTCCTTGGCCTGGGAGTCTCTCTCCTGCTAGTGCTTTGGACTTAGATAGATTCGGGGATTTGATCGTCGGGTCCAACCTTATCGATCGTTCGAGGTTGTGGAGCCAAGGTCTTGTTGCGAGTATAGGGTGTATATTAAGTGAAGTCTCATAGCTTAGGTAGCCCTACAGTATTCAGAGCCTCCTAGTCCTTAATACTAACTACATGCGTACCATCTAACCTTGAAGGGGGTGTTCAAGAACCAGCTTCTCCTGGCTTGCAGCCCCATGGGCAACTCGCTTGATCGCCTCGATACCTGCCTCAGCTCCAACAACAGTGGTAACAACTGGCAGTTTGACAGCCCTATCCGCCGTCTCCAAGAGGTAATCCATGACCTTTCGAACGCGCTTGGGCGTCTCTGGATCCTGAGGCGCTCCCATGGCTGTGAGACTGCCACTAGGGCGGTACGAGGTGCAAAACTTGTAATCTGGATCCGCCGCAACCGGGAGGGTGCAGACAAGGCGAATCTCTTCGGGTTGATCGGCCAACAGAGCCCTCTTTGTCAACGAGGGGGTGCTTTCTCCATCGGTAGAGGCGTGTCCCATAGCGCCCTTTCCAACAGTGTCGAAAGCAATGTTCAGCTTCACCCCCAGCCTCTTTTGCACGTCCTGGATGTCTTCCACAATGGTCGGGCTCTTGTAGTCAAAGCAGTGCGTCGCTCCAAGTTGCTTGAGAGTTTCGTGGTTTTTGGCCGAGGCTGTCGCAAAGATGAACTCGAAACCAGCAGCCTTGGCGATTTGGATGGCCATGTTGCCCACACTACTGGCACCTCCCCAGATAAGGATCCCCTTTCCAGCTGGATCAAGACCGGAGATGCCTGCTGCAGGAAAGCCAACTTCAAGGCTGTTGAACAGGGCATCGACAGCAGTGTGAGCTGCCATACAGATGACACCGGCATCTTTCAGCGAAAGACCTTCCGGTACCTTGTAGAGGAGGTCAGTTTTGGCGATGGCCAAATCTTGGTGTGTTCCTAGCGAAGTCGGCTTCGGAAAGGCAACGGGAGCAATACCGCAGACGGTATCACCCACGGCGAAGGGTGAGTTTGGACCTGTCTGCTCAACAGTACCAGATAGCTCGAAGCCGGTGACGAAGGAGTTCAGACCCATGTAGAAGAAGTTGAGATCGCATGGGTTGATGCCTGAGTACTTGACTCTGATGAGACATTCCGATTCCTGGGGAGTGTAGCTCTCCGTGACGGATTGAACGATGAGTTCGCCTTCGGCGGTGAGGTAGATCGACTTGGATGCCATTGTGACTATTGTGGTGATGTCTTGGTTGTTTGAGTGTCTTGTTAGGATGTTGGAGGGTTAGGATTTTGGATGGTTAGAAATAGAGGTAAGTTCATTTACACTATTTTATATCAAATTTGGACCGGGAGGAGAAAGACTATAATGATACCGACGGGGAAAAGTCCCTCCTTCAAGAAGCTGAGCATTACCAGCGTTCGGGATAACATCAAGCCCTCCAAGTACTATTTCTCGATAAGCTTGGTCAGCGCCCACTGTTGTGGGCCAATATCCCATGTTAAACTTGTCGAGTAAACTTAAAATCATTTGCACTCTTATGGCCGAGCCGCGCGAAGGCTCTGCCGTGTACCTAGGCCAAGGTCTCGGCCTTTGCGGGTCTTATCTCCGCGCGAAGCTCCGACTAGACTAGACAAGGCTCGAGCTTTGACATCAGGGAGGATAGTGGGACTAGGTAAATTGCATCTCTTAAATATTGGGCTTCTTGGTAGACACACGCCGAGGCTGACTATCATTTTTAATACATAAATCTGTTTTGTCTTTCTCCTTGAGCAATAGGAATAATATTCTACCAACGAAATCTGCTTTGTGTTCGTTGTGTCCCTGCTCTTATCCTTTGTCTACATGACGAGGAAGATGCGTGAATAAAAAAGGATCCAACCGCTTTATCAGCTCACGATGTCCCTCGTCTGCCGGCCTTACCAAATAACATCCAATAACCATCCCTAGACAAAAGTCCCAAGCTACAAGTTCCGACACGCGAGTAAAGTCGGTACATTTCACGACTAAATCAGCGACCGTGTCGACCGTTCGCCCTTCTCGTGGAAATGTCGCGTCATCACCATCCCAGCATGAGGTTGGAGAGGGAATCTCGACTTTGAGCATGCTTGGAGTCAAGTAGTCAAATGGCTTGAATTGTGGAAAGTGGGTCATTAGAAGAGAGTTAAGATGAACGTGGACCTTGAAGTGGAGGAGTGCAAGCCTATATCTATCAGTCCCTGTGTACGCTGTATAAAGACTGACAGCTTACCGCTGGTAACCCTCGCGGATTATTGGATTTGTGTTCTTCTCATTGATCACCTCTTGATCGTAAACGCCCATGGTGTCGAATAGTTGCCACACATGCTTGCTGTTGATGATAGCTGAGGGGAACGTCTCGGCTCCACGATATGTCGAAAGGATCAATGCAATAAGAAGTACCTTGAACGGAGCGAGGAACTCGGGCCGAGTTCCAGGCGAGTCTTTGAAGCTTTCATGGAACTTGAACTAAAACTTTGTCAGAATGCCATGATTTGTTGGATTGTAAGGCTTACTTACAAGTTGTGCATCAAGAACCTTGAGCAAGGCATCATGATAAAATCGAGCCTTGTCTCTCGTCTCTGGAGTACCGAGCACCCACAATCCAGCTGTCAAGATGGCTGCAGTCAATTCTGGGTAACTCTGTGATTGAAAGAAGGCCTTTTTATGCAAGAGTGGCCAGTGTGGGTGAAAGTGGAGGAAGTACGCCTCTTCAAGCTCGCTCCGGGATGAATCTTGGAGTAATTCGGTCGTTGGATTTGAAGAAAGATTCAATCCAGAGAGACCTTTGTTAAGCAAAAAGTCGAGCTTAATAAACGAGTTCTCAGTCTGTTTAGGCTCGGTCTCTTTCGATGCTCCTCCCTCCTCTGTCCGCTCAGCAGCCTCGCCCTGATGACTGATGGCCTGATGGCGTTTGAGCAGATCACTAAGCAGGTTCAGTATTTGACAATATGTGATAACGTTAAAACACACACCTTCGATTGAATGTTGAGGGGCATGAAGGACAAGCAAATTGGCGTAGATTCAAATGATCCCTCTCATGACGTAGCAGATGCTCCCTTTTCTTGTACGACCGGGCGCATCCCGCATGAGTACAGTAAAATCGAGATGGATCAGCAGGCATCGGAAGACGGGAAGTTGACGACTCCGAGAAAATGCAAGTTGAAAGGGAGAGAATCATTCACGATGTGGGATGTGGGATTAAACTTGACAAGCATCCCTGCCATCCCTCATTGAGAAATATGCGCCATGTGGGATCTTGGCTTTTGCAGGGGGGTTGAGCCATGTGGGATGTGGGATTTCGGCTTTTCCTCTTTGGGTGAGTTCCGGGTTGGGGTTAGTCACCCTACACCAGACTTCACTGTTGTGATGTCAATGCAAAGAACAGCGCCGGGTGGGAGAAGTTGATGATTATTCATGAGTGTGGAGGCTGTGAGGGATACTCTGGTAGTATAGATAGGTAGGTAGTTAAAAGAGAATATTGTGCCATTGCAAATATTATTTCCTGTTTAAACATTGAATTATCGACGACATCCAAATCCCAGCCTTTTCAACTTATCAAAATGACAACTGTTCTTGTGGCTGGTGGTACTGGTAGCATTGGAAGAGCCATCGTTGAGGCTCTTGTGGAACAAGGAAAATTCACGGTCATCGTCCTCGGACGCAAGGTTAGTTCGACAATGCCCTCACATACATACTTTGAAGGATGAATACTAACCTCGGCTAGTCGAATGCTGAGTTGGAAGAGCGCCTAGGCGCCCGGGTCATCGCAACAGACTATGGAACTGTCGATGGCCTCGTCTCAATCTTGGAAGAAAACAAGGTTGATACCGTCATTTCAGCCCTTGGTGGTCTTGCTCCCCCAGACGCCGAGAAGGCTCTCATCAATGCTGCTGAAGCTTCGAGCGTCACACGCCGATTCATCCCCAGCGTCTTTGGGGTTAAATACCGCCCCGAGTACGCCTAGCCTCTTCCCAGCACTAGACTTGTATCTGACTGTTTCTTAGTCAATCCTGGTTCCCTGCCGCTCAAGCCAAGCTGGCGGCCATGGCCGAGCTGGAAGGGACAGGTCTCGAGTGGACCATCATCTGCAATGGTTTCTTCCTGGACTACTGGGGAATGCCCAAGGTCAAGTCTTACCTTGGTCCCATGACCCTGTTCATCGATCCGGCCGGCAAGGAAGCCGCCATCCCAGGTTCCGGAGACACCCCGGTTGTGTTTACGTACAGTCAGGATGTCGCGAAGTTCACAGCGGCACTGTTGACTTTGGACAAGTGGGAGAAGGAATCCTACGTGATCGGCACTAAGCTATCACTCAACCACTTCCTTGAGCTTGCTGAAGAAGTCCGAGGTGAGTGTCCTTCCAACTTCCCTTAGACTGGGATTTGCTGATTTGGTATAAAAAGGAACCGAGTTCAAAAAGACTCATGATTCTGTGGAACTACTCAAGTCTGGCAAAATCACCGAGCTTCCTGGCCACGTCTACGCCTATGAGTATATGCCTAAGGAGGCACTGCAAGGAATGCTTGCCACTTTTGGACTTCTTTTCGATGAAGGACAGTTTGATTTTAAGCCTGAGCGCAGCCTCAATGATATTTTCCCCGAGATCAAGACTGTGTCGGCTAAGGAGATGTTGGAGATTGGATGGAAGAACTAAGAAATGGGATAGTGAATGCCGAGTAGTTTCTACTATTCAGTGCTGGAGCTAAGGGAACTATACATTTGCATCGATCTATGTATGCAACGAGTAACTCGAGTTTGACCATGGATGAGGTAACCAATATGCAAGATGCGTCAAGAGTAGGCAGCCTGCATGATCATCTTGATCAGGTCCATGTCTTCCCTCGCATCCACAGCCGAAGTCTTAGGGCAAGTCCTGTTGACCGCACAATGATAAAAGTCCAAAAACTCAAGCGTGAAAGGATCCTCATACGTCTTCCTGATTGTACGTTCCTGGTAGCCATCACCCTTGGCACTGTCGATCTTCTCCCTAATCGTCATAGTGACGGGAAGACCCTTGACATACGGGGTATCGTAATCGACACGCACAATCTTTCGTTGAGAATAAATCTCGATGTGAGCGTCGAATCTTGGCACGTCGATGATGCCTGACTCGTACATGACAGGAAAGCCCTCATATTGGAAAAGGACGTTCCAGATTGGCAGGCCGAGGGATGTACCGACTACTCGTGTGGGCATGCCTACCATCTCACGCAAAGCAGAGAAGTCGTGAACGCCAAGTCTGTGAGGGGAACACAGTTAGTGGCATTTACTATCTCGCGCCAAGGGCTGGGCAAGAACGTGACTTACCCCGTGAACAACCTGAACAACGACATTGCCTCAGGTGTTGCTTCAACTCCACATTCGTCAACAATTGCTGTCTTGACCATCTCTTCTTCAGTCGAGTGCATCTCTGCAGTCGCTTCCTTTGAGAAGTCGTCATACTTCCTTGGAAATATGCCAGATTGGTCGACGAAAGAACTGTTTTGTCCAATGATGTCTTGCTAATGTTAGTCGCTTATGTCTTGAAGCATCAACCCATTAACAACTTACCTCTGACCCGTATGTACTCTATCTTGTCCATACTCTCAACTTCCTTCAACGCATCTAGGAAAGCTTCGGCATATCGTCTCTGGTATGCTACAAAGACTCTCGCTTCCGACTTTTTCTCTGCAGCAATAATGGCATCAAGATCGCGATAGTTTAGCGCGAGTGGCTTCTCAACAAGAACATACTTGTTGTGCTGAAGGGCCAAGATTGCCTGTGTAGGATGGAACGCGTTTACGTTGCAGATGACGACGACGTCAGTGTCGGGAGAAGTGATGAGCTCCTCTGCACTGGTTGTCGTTTTGGGTCTTCCTCCAGCAACCTTCTTGCTGCAATGCTCCAAGGCTTGTTGAGACACATCACAGATGTAAGTGATTTGATAGTAACTCGAGAGATTGTTCAACACATTGATGTGTGACACCTGGAATGAGGGATTATCAGAATATTCTGTAGATAAGAAACAAGATGGGGGCTGAAATACCTGAGCAATCTCTCCTAAACCGATGATCCCGACTTTCAGGACCTTTACAGATCCATTAACCTCCAAGAGTTCAGCCATGTTGAATAGATAAGCAAAGTGAGTGGGTACAAGGCTCGATGCGGATGAGTTTTCCGCTTGATGTTGACTTTAACAGCCCCTAACAAGATGGAGAGGCCTTGATCACGCAGTTTTCAACAGTAAATAAATACTTCCCCCTATCAACAAAATTTGTATACATCTACATCGCGTGAGGCAAGTACCCGTAGAATTTGCCGTAACTGACCCCTTGTTGACCTAGACTCTCAAAATTTCGCCCCCATCCCTCAAGTCTTACATGGCAAAAAATCCTTCCCGTTTGAACAGCCTTCGTAAGCTGTGTCCAATGCAACACGGCGCTAAACGATCGGTGCAGCGGGCCGTCTTATGCAGTGAGATACAAATGTAGACTGCGAGCGTATAGACGCCAGATCTCGTCATTGTACGCGCGTTAGCGGGTTTATCATCGGAGATAGACACATCCGTACAGATGTGCATATGCATGAGACACACGGTTATCCGGCCCGCAATTTCTAGTCTGAACTCCAGATTCAGGGTCCTGGTATCTTCGGGTCTGGACCGCTGAGTCAGGGGCAGGCATTCAACTCCTACGGAGCTCGAAAGGATAGGAACCGTCGCCTGTAATCATCATGACACGATGATCGGAGAATCGGAATGGATTGCGATGGGTAAATCGAAAGAGTTGATCCTCAATGATACTCTTGATGTCGACTGGAAAGATTGGGTACGCTTGCATTACATCTACGCTGTTATTGCTCCCCATTGACTCAGGCTCTCTCTCACGCAACGTGACTGGCTGAAAGCCAAGTTTTCTCAAGCAATCTTGCAAAACCCCTCTATCACAATTTCACATCGCCTTTTTCCAATATGGCCAATTCGAATGGAACTACCTCCCCATGGAGAATCTACCTTTATGGAGCTGGTTCTATTGCATGGCGACATGGTGTCGCGGCGCAAAGCCTTGGGCCTGATGTCCAGCTCTTTGCAGCTGACCCTTCAAAGACTGCTCGAGAGGCATTGCTCGCCAAGTTCCCCAAAGCCACCGTCTTTGAGGATGCCGAGGCCATGCTGGCTAGCTCTGAAGGACAGCCGCGCGACATTGTCGTGATAGCTGTGCCTCCATGGCTTCACCATGCCGCGACACTCCTTGCCTTCCAATCCAAACGCCATGTCCTCTGCGAGAAGCCTCTGGCAACATCAGAGACTGAGATGACCGAGATGCTGGCCGCCAGTGATAGCTGCGGTCGCATATTTGGAGAATGCAGTTTTCGATACCTCGGCAACGAAGCCCTAGATCGCGCTCGCCAATTGATCAACACCGGTGGCATTGGGTCTGTCTATCACGCCCGCTTCGTCAACCGCCAGCCACGAGCTCGAGCCGGCATCGAATACCAGCCATCAAGCAGATGGTTTCTGCAAAAAGAGAAATCTGGTGGAGGAACCATCTTCGACTGGGGCGTCTACGATCTCACAATGTTCTTTGACGTTCTTCGTCCAGTCGCCGCGATAGTCAATTATGCCTGGTTAGCAACGTCAAAGACTGGTGCCGACCCGCCCGAGACTCCCATAACAGTCGAAACCCACGCTGGTGCATCTTTGACGTTGACACTGGAGGACGGTTCGATCATCCCATTTGAATGGGAGCGAGCGAGCGGCTTCCACGGCGATCCTCAAGTCGCTCTGAATGTCGATGGCACGACTGGAGGTCTGACGTGGGAATGGGTCCCAACCTTTGACTACAAAGATGAAGTTGACGAGATGGCAGAGGGCTTCAAGCTCGTACACTATATGGATGTTGATGGAAAGGTTGATGCTAGGGAGGAGATGTTCCCTGCTTTTGGATGGGAGGATGCAAACCACCGCCCCTTACTGTCGTTTGTTGACCTGATTGAGGGTCGTGAGAGTGTGGCTCTCTCTAGGAGCAGGCTCGAGTTCAATTTTTCTGTTGTGTCAGCCATTTATAGGTCTGCTTCGGAAGGCAAGCCCATTCAAGTTCAGCTGAAGTAGGACGATGAGAGGCGGATTGGAGAATTCAAGTATTTGGATCAGTTGAGATGTCGCAAAGATCCCACGTGTTCAATTAATCAGTTAGTCCCAGAACTGCACGCTGACAATGGCCTGGAGAGACCCTCAGACAATATTTCCATGCCAAGCATGCTGAGGAAGATCGTACAAGTCAATCTGCAACGAGGGTGATTCTTGTTGGGGCGGTCTAGGACCTCTGAGGGGCGCTAAAAAGGTAGTTGAGCTGTAAGGACCTTGCAAACTGGGATCGCGTCATGATGCAGCAGCCACCTGGACAATGAATTCTGGTGTCATGAAAAATAAATCAGCTATGAAGATAAATGATGACTGGGTGATTATGTCTCGCACACCTCCTTTCCAGAGCATCCCAAGTGTCCACCTCCGTCAACAAAACCAACCAACCCCCCTTTCCAAGCTTCTGATCCTGCCGCATGTCGATGTTGTCGAAGTCTCCGTATTCAGTACTTCTCGCTGGCACCAGAAGACATGGTCTGTGGAGTTTCCTCCTGATCGATCCTGGCCTTGGAAGTACGGAATCGGAATCCTGCCTCGTTCCACCGTTTCCCAAAACCAGCTCCCGGGTGGAAGATAGTCAAGGAAATGCATGCAAGTATAACCATGACTCCGTCTAGAATCATGAACTCGATCTCTTGGTTCGCCAGTTTTCCTGCGAAACCCTCGCTCAACTCGACGGATCGGAAGACGGTTCGAATAAACAAGCATGCCGTTGCGCCGAAGAGTGCTGTACTGGTTGTTAGCTTTCTAGTGAGACACTGAAGCTTGGTTTTGGATACATACCAAAGAGGAACATCTTGAATTTCTTGCTATTGACGAGGTCGGCGAACTCGGGGTTTCGAAGCTCGGGGTTCCTTCTGACACGCCAAAAGAACTCGAGACTGCAGGCGGAGAAGGCAAACAGGCAGGCGACTTGGATGGAGAGACCAGCGACGAGGATGTTTGTTCCCACATCGATCTAAATGTATCGCATTATCAGTATGGCTTCCTCAGGTCATGAGCATCCAACTCTTTGTCGTACCATGTGCTGGTTAGTCACAGGCGTAGAAGCTGCAATGCCTCCACCAACAGCCTGGACAACGAGACTGACAATGTCGCATCCCAAGAAAAAGGTAGTATACGTTCGAGGCTTGATACGGCTGATAGCCTCTCCATGGACCACGACAAGTCGTCCAAGAGTCAGGTAGATGGCAGCAGCAATAAAGACGGGACCAATAGTCAGAGTAATGAGATACCACAAGAAGTAGTCCCTGCTAAAGGGATTCCCATTCAAGAGCACTCTCGAGATATACCCAACGGTCTCAGTCACCAAGCCAAGGCACATGGTAATCATGAAGATTCTCGTCTTGTGCCGAATACCCAGGTACACCTGAGCGATGGCGAGAATGGCCATGACAGCCAGGAAGACGGCATTTCCCGCCACGGTCGGCCGGTACCGGACATAGCCCCAATCTTTGACGGAGCATGTGTCCAGGGTACAGACGAACCCTTCGATGTAGCCTTCGGGGGCCGACATTCTTTGGCACGGGGGGTTCTCTCGAGATGCGAGGTTCTGGATGGGGGGGTTGGAGGGAAGTTAGTTGGTGTGGAAATGAAGAATCTCCTGATTGCTCGTATTTAAAGCCATTCAGAGGCTAGAAATGAAATGTTTGAAGAAAAGAAACAATTTTGGGATGAGGAAAAATTGCTAAAGGAGTTGAATAGTTTGTTTGTTGGTTGCTCCGTTAGTTACCTACGCTGTTGGTCGCAACCGAGTCAGAGAGAAAGGCACAGCTCCTCCTTCGGCTTGGCTCCCCTATATTCCGGCCGTTCAATCCGAGAGAAGGATTCTGCCGGCCCGACAATCATCGAGGTAAGAGAGATTTCCCTGTCCCTGTGTTTTACCCGTCCCTATTGGTGGCTCAGGGATATTTGGCTAAATTACTCCGTAGGAATCCCCCACCTTTACATCGCTTCCCCATGGGGGTCAAGCCAAGAAGCATGGGTCGATACCCTTTAGCTAAGATTAGCCACGGATCGTCGTCCCGTGAAAAGCTTGTAGGGCTTGCCGCTTCTTGGCTGCAGTACTACCCTGTGCCGCCCGGCAGAAGCGCCTCCGTGTCTAAGACTTGCAAAACATAGACGCACGCGGCTCATTTTGTCGAGATTATACAGGGTCATCTCATCTGCCGCATCGTTGGAACCATAGTTGTTGTCTATGAGGGCATTTACAAAGTCCTATGGCTTACGACATGGTTCGGAAGGCTCGGGATCAACGTGAACCGTCAGTACCACCTATCGCCTCAGAGGATTCACAAGTTCCTTCGCAACATGCAAGTAATGTCTGACTACCTGCTTATCAACCGGATCCTAACGTGGAGCTGTTTTGCGGTCCGGGCCGTGAAAGATCACGACTGGCCTCATGAACCTCACTATCAATCTTACCCCTTATCTTCACAAGCTCTTTGCGAGGCACGGTCGAAGTCTAGGGTCACGGATCCTTCGCCCGTGTCCCGTCAACTCGAGATGCCGAAAGCTGACATGTGGTCATTGAGGCTTGTCTTTACGCAAGAGGGCTTAGCTATCGGGGAGGAATGTCTGGTTCTGGTTCGAAATGGCGCGCTTACAGTTCTCTTGGTCTGTGGAGTTAGGTTGAAGTTCAACAAGGACGATGAGTTTACGACAGGTACATCCTGTCTAGTCCAAGGCTGAATCCAGAGATAAGTAGTAGTTAGTTTGTATTAAAGAGCAGTCTTCCCGTGTGGAGTTTTCAGTGTGAGATTGTCTGCAGCTCAAACGAATCAAGGAGTATCAGTTCTTGCCCTCCTCTCTTTCTACTTGTTTGATCCCTTCTCGAAATCTCTTTTGGGCAGTTGTTGGTCGCAAACATGACCGAGTTGAGCCCGAGCCCAATCGCCATCATTGGCATGGCATGCCGTCTACCCGGTGGTTCAGACAACCCAGACAAACTCTGGGACATGCTGTCTGAGGGACGGACCGGCTGGCGTGAGATTCCCGAAGACAGATGGAACAAAGATTCTTTCTATCATCCTGATCCTGAGGCCAAAGAGGCTGTCAACTTCAAGGGACTTTACTTCCTGGATCAGGACATTACTGCCTTTGATGCACGCTTCTTCAATATCCATCCTCATGAGGCTCATTGCCTTGACCCACAACAACGCATCTTGATGGAGACGACTTATGAGGCACTTGAAAATGCTGGCCAGACACTTGCGGGGATTAAGGGTTCTGACACTTCTGTTCATGTCGGAGCTTATGCTACCGAGTTAGTGCCCTTTACCTTGTGGTAGCACACGATGCTACCCGGCGTTGGTCAGGCTAACATGGTCGCAGCTTTGAGCGTATGGGTTACAAGGACACAGCAAGAACCCCAAAGGCTCACATGATCGGCACCGGAATTGCCATCCTTTCCAACAGGATATCTTACGTCTTTGATCTCAAGGGCCCATCCAGCACAGTGGATACAGGATGTTCAGGAAGTATGGTGGCCCTGCACCAGGCATGCCATGGACTTCGAGCGAAAGAGTCCAAGATGGCCATTGTGGCTGGTACACAACTGGTCCTCACCCCTGACCAGATCATCCCCATGAGCAGTGTCGGGTATGTTGACTTGCTTCCATTTTACTTGACTTGCACTTTTTGCACAAGGGCTAATCATGTCGACCTAGTATGACCAACCCAGACGGAAAATGCTACGTCTTTGATAGCCGAGGTGCCGGATACGCACGAGGCGAGGGTGTCGTCAGTTTCATTCTCAAGCGCTTTGATGACGCTGTCAGAGATGGCGACAAGGTACATGCCATCATCAGGAACTCTGGCCTGAACCAGGACGGCAAGACAGCAGGTCTCACACTACCCAACCCCATCTCTCAAGCAAATCTTATGCGGCAGGTGTACAAGAATGCCGGTCTTGACCCAGCCGACACTGCTTATGTTGAGGCACACGGAACGGGAACTAAAGCAGGTATGATACTCTTTTTATCTTTTCTAATGCTGCCTCTCTGCTTCTTCCCTTTCTCCACCTGATTATTGTAAGTCGACCCCTAACAACCTGGTAGGTGACAGTGCAGAGATATCCTCCATCGCGGAAGTCTTCTGCCCTAATGGCGAGCGCGAAGATGACCTCTACGTTGGCTCTATCAAATCCAACATCGGCCATCTTGAAGCTTCGAGTGGTGTTGCAGGCCTGCTCAAGGCAATTCTCATCTTGAAGCATGGGACAATTCCGCCCAATGTTGACTTTATTGAGCCAAAGCCAACCCTCCATCTTGAGGAGCGCAAGATCAAGGTATGAACCATGCACAAATGATTGTTTCTTTTTACAGCTGCTAATAACTATTCGATAGATCGCGACTGAGATGGTCCCTCTTCCTTCTTCGACTGGTCCCCGACGAGTGTCTGTCAATTCCTTCGGTTATGGTGGAACCAATGCCCATGTCATCTTGGAAGCTCCATCTACCTCCGACAAGCCAGAAGACGCACCAGTCTTGAAGACTTCAAATGGCACCAATGGACACTCAGAGCATACAAACGGCACAAATGGCCATTCCAACGGAGCAAACGGTGTCAACGGCCATGCAAAGGAAGCTAACGGCACCAACGGGCATGTCAAGGAGTCGAATGGTACTAATGGGCACGCAGAGGAAGCTCAGTCTGCGCAAGTCAAGACCTCTGACAGTTCTGTAACCAACGGGACAAATGGCCTCCACGAGGAACAGGCTGTCGCACATAACTCCCAACTATTCGTCTTGTCAGCTCGATCCGAGGCATCCCTACAGACCATGGTGTCCAATCTTCGAGATTGGGCCTCTTCCCATGCTGACGCTTCCTACTTCCCCGACCTCGCATACACTCTCTCTACTCGACGATCACAGATGCAGTTCCGCTTCAGTGTGGCAGCGGCCAATCATGAAGAACTCATTGATCAACTGAGTCAGAAGCCCCGTATCACCAAGGCCATGACTACCCTCCTCTCCGTGTTCCTCTTCACCGGTCAGGGGGCGCAGTGGCATGCCATGGGTCGCGAGCTCACCATGCATCAACCGGTCTTCAGAGCGTCGATGCTGCGATCAGACGAGGTTCTGAAGCAACTCGGGGCGGAATGGAGCCTGATCGATGAACTGTCTAGGGATGAGAAGAGCTCGCGAGTTGGTCAGGCTGAGATTTCTCAGCCATCTACCACGGCGATACAAATCGCACTAGTGGACCTCCTCAAGAGCTTCGGTGTCTTTCCAAATGCTGTTCTCGGCCACAGCAGCGGCGAGATCGCTGCCGGTTACGCTGCTGGAGCCTTAGATCATGAGACAGCGCTGGAGGTATCCTATAGACGTGGTTTCATGTCCAAGGCTTGTGCCCGTGTCATCTCGAGCAAGGGTGCCATGATGGCCGTTGGCTTGGGCGAACACGACGTGCAGAAGTACATTGACCAGACCCGGACTGGATTGATTTGTGTTGCATGTGTCAACTCTCCCGTCAGCACAACCATTTCGGGTGATGAGACTGCTATCGATGAGCTGAAACAGATTCTCGATGAAGAGTCCATCTTCAACCGAAAGCTCAAGGTGGACACAGCCTATCATTCCCATCACATGAAGAAGGTTGCAGCCGAGTACCTCGAGTCTATCTCGCACATCAGGGCTCGAACTCCAAACCCTGACGTCAAGTTCTACTCTTCTGTTCTTGTTGCCCAAAAGACAGATGACTTCGGTGCTCAGTACTGGGTCGACAACCTGGTCTCCCCGGTGTGTTTCGGCAACGCTCTAGACCTCCTCTGTCGCACCGAGACTGCTGGAGTTGAGCCATCGCCATTTGCCTTATTCACTGAAGTTGGTCCACACGGCGCCTTGGCTGGTCCTGTCAGACAAACCATCAAGGGCCTTGACCTGCCTAGCTTCAAGTCCAACTATCTTTCCACTTTAGTACGAGGTCGCGACGCTGTCATCAGTCTACTGGAAACTGCAGGCAAACTGTTCGAGGCTGGATACCCAGTCTCTTTGGAAGCCACCCTTGCACAAGATGGATCCAAGTCCCCCAGCTTGATTGATGATCTCGCACCCTACCCCTGGGACCATTCCACAAACTACATCTACGAGTCAAACCTCAGCAAGCAGCATCGCTTCCGCGCGCACCCACCACATGATCTTCTTGGTCTGCGAGTACCTGGAACTACCACCCAGGAGCCTACTTGGCGCAACTTCCTTGGCGTTGACAGTCTTCCTTGGCTGAAGGACCATGTCGTCGATGGATTTGCCATCTACCCTGCTGCAGCTTATCTCTCCATGGCCATCGAAGCAGCGCGACAGATAAGCATTGATAGAAAGGTTCAGGGTGCCATCTCTCAGGTGCATCTCAAGAATGTCTCATTCTCCAAGTCTATCATGATCCCCGAACGACGCTCAGATGGCCTGACATCTGATGTCGAGGTTCTTCTCACGTTGAGGCCTGCCAAGCACTTGACTGATCGCACGTGGGAGACGTTCCGCATCATGGCTCTGTCGCCAGAGGATGTCTGGCATGAGCACTGCTCTGGATCTATTATGCTTGAGTGGACGTCCAAAGAGGATGAGGTCGAAGGCCACCGAGAGGATGACATGACTGTCTCAAGCCGCCTCAAGCATCTGCAGGACATCATTGATGTGTGTGACACGTCGTTCAACGGCAAGGATCTTTACGAAAACTTTACCGAGAACGGAAACGTCTACGGTCCTACCTTCCAAGGTATTCAGTCCGCAAAGATCGGTCCTCGCGGTGGAATCGCCGAGATCAGCATCCCCGACGTGGCGAGCGTGATGCCCCGGAAGCACCAGCAGCCTCATGTGATCCATCCGGCTCCTCTCGACTCTGTCTTCCAGTTAGGAATCCCCCTTTACCGGAGAAGCATTGGTAACGGGCCCGTCATGCCTACAACCATTGATGAGATGACCATCGACTGCCGTCTCAGCAGCGATCCTGGTACTAAATGGGTTGCCTCCACCACCATCATCGAGACGGGCTTCAGATTTGCTCGTATCCAGATTATGGTGTTTGAAGAGACTGCCGAGGGTGAGCCCCTGGTGCCTGTCATCAACATCGCAGGAGGTTCTCTTCGAGGCATTGGCGAAGCTCCAGTTGACGAGACTACCCTTCCATTCAATCGCAAGATGAGTTATGCCATTGAGTGGAAGCCTGATGTTGATCTTCTTCCACCTCAAAAGTGGAGTGAGTCTCAACTTGTCGACTATCTTCAGCTGCTAGCTTTCAAGCAGCCACACATGAGAATCCTGGAACTGGGAACCGGAACCGAGGGTAGTATGGCGTTGCCCTTGATCCAAGCACTTGATCGACCTGAGGGTCTCTTGCTTGACCGATACTGTTACACCGATGCCCAAGGAGAGACTTTGGAGCAAGTCAAGACATTGCTTCAGAATTGGAGCGATCGTGTTGATATCAAGACTTTGGACATCTCCAAAGATCCTACCCAACAGGGTTTCCAACAAGAGGAGTACGACCTCATCATCTCTTCAAACGCGTTTCACGGAACAACCACCATTGATGAGAGTCTGGCAAACTCGCGGAATCTCTTGAAGTCACATGGACGATTAGTCCTCGACGCACTTCTTTCTCCCTTCTCGGAGAGCGAGTGGGTTGCTCTTCTGGAGAAGCACGGCTTCCGTGGGGTCACATCAGATTCTGGAGATTCTACTGCACCATCTCACCTCATTGTCGCCGAAGCGATCGATGAACAGTCTGCCCTGCAAGAAGATTTCCCTTCTGTCCGGGTTATCTGCCAGTCTCAGTCACATGACGAGTTCACCTCTCTCGCAGTCTTGCTGGTGGCCAAGTTGACAAACCTGGGATTCCCTTGCTCTCTGGGCAACTTGTCGTCCGACCCAGTCAGCACTGACTGCATCTACATCGTCCTTGATGACGCGGCGGATGCAATCTTGGCCTCACCAACCGAAGACAAGTTTTCTCAACTCGTGGCGCTCGTCACCAAAGCAAAGAGCGTGTTGTGGGTTAGCTGTCAAGGAAGCGGCTCTGACGTCCACAATCCGACAAAGGGCATGATCACCGGTCTCTCGAGAGTTGTTCGACGAGAGAACGCAGGAATGAGATTCGTCACTGTCGATGTACAGGAGGACGTTATTTCCAGTCCAGGTACACTAGCTTCTCAGCTCCAAGACATTGTTGCAAGGTCCTTTACTACTCCAATCAGTACGACACGATCTGATGAGGATGAGTACACTTTCAGCGACGGCCAGCTTCTCATCCCCAGAGTCCATGCTGATGCCAAGTTCGATGACTGGGTGAAGAGGGCCATCTACGCGCAAAGCATGGCTACGGGGCCTTTCCAACAACCAGAGCGACCACTCAAGCTGGAGGTTGAGACTCCTGGACTTCTGAGCAGTCTTCGGTTTGTGGATGATGAGATTCCTTCGAAGCTTCTTGGGCCGTTTGAGCTTGAGCTTGAAGCCAGAGCATACGGTGTCAACTTCAAGGATGTCTTCATCGCCATGGGTCAGATGGTTCCCGGTGTCACTATGGCTGGTGAGTGCACTGGTGTTGTTCGAAAGGTGGGCTCCGAAGTTGGGGACAAGTTCAAGGTTGGAGATCGTGTTTGCGGTATCTTTGCCGAGCCCTTCTCGAGTCGCCCTCGGATCAACGGCAACTTCAGCAGCCACCTTCCCGAGACGATGTCTTACTCTGTTGGAGCATCTATCCCTGTCATCTTCTGCACCGCTTACCACTGTCTCGTTGAGGTTGCTCGCCTTGAACGTGGACAGACTATCTTGATTCATGCCGCTTCTGGTGGTGTCGGCCAAGCAGCCATCCAGCTTGCCCAAAACATCGGAGCCGAGATCTTCTGTACTGTCGGCAGCAGTGCAAAGCGACAATTGCTCATCGACACTTTCAACATCCCGCCCAGCCACATTTTCTCTTCGAGACTTCGGACATTCAAGCAGGGCATCCTTCGACTTACCCAGAACAAGGGTGTCGACTGTGTCCTAAACTCGCTGTCGGGCGAGTCTCTTCATGACTCCTTCGCTGTCCTCGCGCCCTTGGGTACCTTTGTCGAGATTGGCAAGTCTGACATCTACCGGAAGAATGAGATCAGCATGGTTCCTTTCGACAGCAGCGTCACGTTTGCTGCAGTGGACCTGACAGTCCTTGCTCGTCTCAAGCCAACCAAGATGAGAGAGACTCTGGAAAAGGTTCTGTCCATGTTTGAGGACGGAACTTTGAAGCCCGTTGCTCCCATAACAACCATGCCTATGACTGATATAGAAGATGCTTTCCGTCTGATCCAGTCCAGGAAACATACCGGCAAGGTTGTTCTCGCCTGTGATGATCAGACGGAAGTCAAGTTGACCTTGGCTCGACCAAAGCTACTTCGCCTAGATCAGAATGGCACTTATGTCGTGTCTGGTGGTCTCGGAGACCTCGGTCGAAGAATTGCCAGGTTCCTCGCTGCCAATGGTGCGGGACATGTTGTGACTCTTTCTCGACGGAAGCTCCAAGAGGAAGACCAACTGGCTTTCCAGGAAGAACTTCGTGCCCTGGGATCGGAACTACACGTCATCGGCTGCGATATCACTGACGAAGAGTCGGTTCGGTCAGCAGCGGCTGAGTGTTCAGCCAATCTCCCCCCAGTGAGAGGAGTGGTCCACGCAGCAATGGTTCTAAGAGTAAGCTTCCCGTAATCCCTCTTCTGGCCTGTAACTAATCCATATCTAGGACCATCCCTTCGAAATCATGTCTCACGACGACTACATCACTGCCACCAAGCCCAAAGTCCAAGGAACTCGCAACCTTGATGACGCCTTTGGGGCTTCAGACTTCTTCATCATGCTGTCATCCATCACTGCGATTCTTGGAAAGTCTGGCCAGTCCAACTACGCAGTTGGCAACGCTTTCCAAGATGCCTTTGCCCAGGGCAAGAAGTCGTCAAAGTGCAGATACATCGCTCTTAACCTGGGCGCTGTCGACGGCTCGCTTGCCATTACGTCTCTCCCCACCGTGCAGCAAGAGGCTATGCGACGCGGTTCAGTTCTCATGTCTTTTGATGAAGTTTTCACAGTCATGAGATACGCAATGAGCCAGGATGCAACCCAGGATGACTTGCATCAGTTGATTCTCGGTTTTGACCGAAAGTCGATGGAGGCAGTTCATGACGAGGCTGCTCTTGCGAATCCCATGTTCAGCCAAGTTCCTCGCCTCGAGCAAGAGGGCGAAACGAAGAAAGAGGCCGCTACCGACATTGGCAAGTTGATTCAACAAGCGACTACGCCTGAGGAGGTTCAAAGCATCGTCGTTGGCGGCATCTGTCAGAGATTCGCCATGTTCACCGCTTGCCCAGTCGAAGACATCAGCCCGGACGTTTCGATGGAGAGTTTCGGCCTCGATTCCCTGGTTGCTATTGAGTTGAAGAACTACCTCGTGCGGACTTTCGAGGCGACACTGCAAACATCCGAAGTTCTAGATGCTCCCAACATTGTCAGCCTAGCCAAGACCATTATTCTCAGGTCCAAGCTTGTCTCCCAGAACACCGAGGGATCTATCATCGAGAAGGAAGATGTCGTTCTCGTTGAGAAGCCCTTGGAACCTGCTGTTGAGAATGCAGTTGCTGTTGCTAATCACAACTTCCACTGCTGTCGAGCATCCAAGACCCTCAACAAGATGCCTCTCTTTGACTTTGATGTCATGTTTGACGAGTACCTCGACAGATCCAGGATGTTCTTCACGCCTGAGGAATTCGAGAGCATCGAGAGGGATGTAGCAGAGTTCAGAGAGCCAGGAAGTACAGGTCGAAAGCTATACAATCGCCTCTATGAGGAGGCCAACGACCCAGAGATTGAAAATTGGCAGGAGAAATACTTCCTGCAGAGCATGTACCTGCAGAGACGCATGCCACTCGCGCCATTCAACAACTTCATGGCGTTCCATCCTTTCGGTGAAATGGGCCACACTCAAGCGGAACGGGCTGCTCTGATCGCCAGCATTGCCTTCCAATGCAAGCAAGATCTCGAGGCAGATCGATGGGAGCCCATGGCCTACATGTTTACAGCCAACTGCACTGATCTTTGGCAGTACATCTTCAACAGTGCTCGCCTTCCTGGTGTTCCTCTCGATCGCATGGCAAAGTTCCCTGGCAATGACTACATGGCAGTGCTCCACCGTGGACACATCTTCAAGGTTATGCTCAAGGATGGAGAGGAGAATGTGTCTGCCGAGGCACTTACCAAGATCTTCAGTGGCATTTTGAACCGACCTGACACTGACGAAAACTGGACGAGTATTCTCAGCGCTGACGATCGCACATCTTGGGCCGAAGTAAGTTTAGCTGAACCAATGGTGTGCTATTTTGACGTGTATACACTTACTGACTGATTGTGCGTAATAGAACCGACAAGCTTTGATGGACCTGGAGCCAACCAACAAAGAAACCATCGACATGGTCGAAGCCGCTGCTTTCCTTGTCTGTCTCGACGACACAGAACCTGCAGAGGCGGAGGATCGAATCAGGGACATGATGATGCTCAAGGGCTTCAATCGATGGGTTGACAAGTCCATCGCCTTTGTGGTGTGCAAGAACGCGACTTCTGGCACATACGTCGAGCACACTTGCATTGATGTCAGCTTTTCTGCCTCTAGCTCCCACATTTTACCACGAATCGCTAACTTGCCATAGGCTATGACTTTGTTTGCGATGCAGACTGCCATCGTCCAGGGTATAAACACCTACGAGCCACCACGGCAAGCCAACGGACAGACAAACGGCGTTGTCGAGGTGCCCAAAGAGTTCATGCTCACGACAACACCCGCCTTGAAGGAGCGCATCCTCCACGTCCGGCAGCGATTCGAGGACGAGATTGCCAAGTTTGGATACAGAGACATTATTCTCTCCGAGTTCGGAAAGGATATCCTCCTTGATCGCCATCTACCCATCAAGGGCATCTTTGACCTCATGTGTTTGCTCGCCAACTACTATTACTACGGCTACAACGCTCAATCCTGGGAGGCGATCTCCATGTCTCACTACCACAAGGGCCGACCAGACATTGTCCAAGTCAACACGCCCACAACTGCACACTTCTGCACCATCGCAGATGATGAGAGTCTGCCAGCGCGCAAACGGTTTGAGCTGATGCTTGAGGCCGCCAATGACCGAAACCAGACCATCAAGGACGCATTCGGGGGCCGCTGCTACCAGCGAACACTCAGAGCCCTCGAGCTTTGTGTCGAAGAGGACGAAGAACTGCCTAATCTTTTCAAGAACCCCCTCTATGAGCAGACTGTGGAGCCAAACCAAATGTTCTCGAACACTGATGGTCTTTCACCCGAGTCTTGCTTCATCATGCAGAACCCTGAGAGATTCTGGATGACATACTATGTCACTGACGGAGGGTAAGCAAAACACTTCCTAATGATGTATTTCAGCGAAGCTAACATTTTTCTTAGATCACATTTCTCTGTCATCACTGGAAAGAAGGAGGTGGTTGCTTGGGCAGATTGTTTACAACGTGCTTCGTTGGTGATGAAGACGTTGATAGATGCGGCGTAAGATGGGCGTTGCCTTGGTTTCTGCTAAACTTTTTTTTTGAAAATTTCTTTTGAATGTTGCGGTGAAGCTTGTGTCTTTCCTAATTTTCTTTCCTTCAAGCTTCTTGGCTATGTTGATTACAATCCAATACATGGCAACGCTTCCTTCGGTATATGTACATTCCGTTCAATGATTTCTTGCAACCTGTCTGCCGGCTCGGGGCGGCTCTGCCTGAAGATAGCTCCAATATCAATGTTCAAGACATGTGAAATCGTCTATTAGATGATGTTTCTATCTTCTGCATTTTTATCACGCCGATTTCGTCAACCATCGTGCTTTTGGCTCCAGTAACTAACACACTTTCCCTCTCCCCGCGAAACGACTTAATGTAATCGATGGCAACGGAATGATATTGCCAGTCATAGCTAACTCTCAATTCAAACCTCGATCTTCATCATCGGTTATCCCGACTTTAGCTATAATAAAGAACACATTTCAATTCAAACCTCTATACTTTATCTAAACAGTCTTTTCATTTTGCCTCTGATCCGAATCCGTAGCTCCAGTTGCCTCAATAGCCACAGCAGCCTCATCTCCTTGAGTCGGCTGCACTCTATCATCCGGAATCCATCGCCGCTGCATCCCAAAGCTCAAAACCAACGACATGCTAGCCACAACGATAGGCAGAATAAAGGCCCTGGAGACGGCATAACTGAAAGCCCTCTGGACCAACGGCAACGCAGCCGCCGGCACCGCCTTGGCCAGATCCGCCGCGCCTGCATCCCGTATAGTTTTAGCATCGATCCCTGCCGGCGCTCCCTTCAGTCGACGGAAGAGCTCCCCGGAGAAGAGGTTGGAAGCGATGCTGAGTCCTACTGCGCCGCCGAATAAGCGAAAGAAGACGACCAGGGCACACGCGGTCGGCATGTCGTCGTCGGGGAGGACCACCTGCACCGCGATGAATGGGACCTGTTCTGCGAGTCCAATTCCTGCTCCGCTGAGGATCTGGAAGCCTATCCACTCTCCTGTCGAAGAGTTCCTATCAAGTTCGCGGAGTAACACGCACCCAGCGATGAATATACTTGATCCCAGCCACATGAAGGGGACGTAGTGTCCTTTGGAGCTGATGCATGCGCCCGTGATGATGATGGCGATGCTGCACGGGATGCCATACGCGAGACAGCGTACGCCCGAAGTGACAGCGTTGGTCCCGAGTACAGCCTGAAAGTAGAATGCCAGGTAGTACATGTGCGTGTTGTGAGCCATGGACATGAGCATGTTGAAGACGCAGCTGATGGCCACGGTGCGTTGCGAAAGAATGCGCGTGGGGATGGTAGCCCTATTAACTCTGTTAGATGTGGCAACTTGATGCTCGATGCAGACTCACTCTTCTTTCTTGGTTGCCTGTAGAATTCCAAATGCTGATGCGAGTATTCCAAACACCACAATACATGCGTAGACCCTCGGGTCAGACCATGGATATCTAGTCCCGCCCCATTGTAGTGCGAAGAAGAGTGACACCAGCCCTGCTATGAGCAGAAAGCTACCGAGCAGGTCAAGTCTCTTCAGTTTCTCATGTATTGAGAGTCGTCCATTAACAGGTGCCTTTGGTTTCAAGATCATGAATGCGATGACAAAGGTCACAGCCCCGGCAGCTACAAACACAATCAGTAGGTTTCCATAGATGGCCCATTCTGATCACTTACGCAAGTTTATCCTATCACCTGTTAGATCTTCATCGTTGGGCTAATAGTAGATGTTAAGGAATGGCATACCAAAAGCAGAACCGCCAAGTCAACCGAGGCGTATCTGTGATCAGTCCTCCAAGGGTCGGGCCCAGCACTCCCGCGATGCCATACATGCTCGTAATGAGAGCCATCCCGAAAGGCCTAGCCCTCAGAGGTACTGACCTTCCATACACTGCCAGACTTCCACAGAGAAGCCCAGCAGCTCCCGCTCCGGATATCACTCTTCCAGTGATTAGTGAAGCCGAGTTTGGTGCGGCAGCACACAAGATTGTGCCAACTTCGACTTTACAAAACGAATGTTAGATCTTAATACGCAGCCATTCTGGTGAAATGGAAGCAGCTTACATATTATGATGGAGGTTAGATAGAGAATTCTGGCGTCAAATAAAGTATACAGACGACCAAAGGTAGGTTGAAACGCCATTTCTGTTAGGAGATAGGCGCTTCCATACCACGGGACGTCGTCAAGTCGACGGAAATCACTAGTGATCTTTGGAATTGCCGTAGCTAGAGTTTATGAGCTACCATATATCCGAAAAGAACTGGAATTCTCTCACCAAGGATACTTCCATCTATTGCTATCATGAAGGTGGCAATTGTGAATACCGTTGAGAGTAGGCTCAGCTCTCGTGGTGTCGCGTATTGATGAGTCGGGGTCTCATCATCAGCATCCACTGGTGGGACGGCTGTATTGCTTTCAGAGTCTCCTGGAGAGTTTTCATTTTTCTCTTTGGAATGAGGCTCAGCGTCAGTGTGATTATCCTGAGTCACGTTGTTGCTGTTCGCGTTTGGGTCGGTTTGCGCAGCGATGTCCAAGCTGCCTCGTTTATGCAGCTCCATGTGGTTTCGAATACAGTTTAAGAAGTGAGAAATGATGATAGGAAGTGCAAGGCGTATGGACAAAATTGCAGAGCAACTGTTGTTGGTTCAATCTGAACGCTGTCGTCTAGCACGTTGATGCTGAAACTAGGACCCAAGGGGCCTATATCACACGGAAGAATTGAGTACGTCCTCTAAACAGAACCAGATTTTCCTACCACCAATGAAGAGCCATTACGAAGGCATTCAAGCCAACTCATAGGATTGGACGAAAGTCGTGTCGGTCTGGGCCTGCGGGAGCGTCGGCTCTCAAAGACCCTTGCAGCGCTTACGGCATGTAACGCTGCGGCACGTACCTACGTATGTAAGACTGGTAAGCTGCAATCTGCCCCTTTCTGCGAATGCAAGAATCCTTCGGGAACGGTGCCGTCGGTCCAGACGGCTTTGCTGATGTGCATCGGCTAAATCCAGAGCGCGGTTTAGCTCTCTTCTCGTTTCTTTGAGAATTATCTCGCTAGGATCGAATCTTGGCGGATGATAGGTCGCGATTAGCATAGATATTGAACATTGAGACTCAATTATTAATATGTAACCCTTTCAAACATAATGGTCCAGAACCATTGGGCACGCAAGCATGGTCTCTTTCAATCTCCTTCTGGCGCTTTGCGCGCCAACCTTCGCATTGGCCACACCTCTTTCAAAGAGCTGCAAAGCATTCCCAGGCAATTCAGGATGGCCGTCAAGCAATGAGTGGTCTCGGCTTAACAAGACCATCGATGGTAACCTCATCAAACCAGTCCCCCCTGCGGGTGTTTGTCACGATGGGCAGCCAAACTACAACAAAGATCAGTGTCCCAATGTTCAACAAGCTTGGAGAACTTTCGAGTTCCATGCTCAAGATCCAGTCTCTGTTATGTGGGATCACTGGGCGAATTACACTTGCCTTCCCTTTGAAGAGTTTACTTGCAGTGGAGCAGGCTATCCTTCTTATGTGGCTGAAGTGGCTACGGCGAAGCATGTCAAGGCTGCTGTCGACTTTGGTAAGTAACTCATGACCTAGTAGGCAACAAACAGTCTCAGCTGACACATCTCATAGCCCGGAAGCGAAATGTCCGCCTTGTTGTAAGGAGCAGCGGACATGATTATCTTGGGCGCTCAGTTGGGTCAGGTGCTCTCTCCATCTGGACACATCACCTCAACAAGATTCAGTACCACAAAGGTCAGTTCAAGCTCTCTGGATCAGGCAAGATCATACGCGGCGATGCCATTACTGCCGGGGCTGGAACAGCGATGCTTGATCTCTACAACGTTGCTGCCCAGAACGGTCGCACCGTTGTAGGCGGCGGAGCCAAGACCGTGGGACTAGGTGGTTACGTGACGGGAGGTGGTCATTCGATCCTGGCCCCTCACTATGGATTGGCAGCAGACAATGTCCTGGAGATGGAGGTCGTTACGCCAAATGGAGACATCATCACTGTCAATGAAGACAGGCACTCGGACTTGTTCTGGGCTATACGTGGTGTAAGTTATAGAAATCTGTGCCTACTGTCCGTCTGTTAACACTCATTAGGGAGGAGGGTCAACGTTTGGAGTTCTCACTTCGGTCACCGTCATGACCCATCCCACCAAGAAGTTGACCATGGTCTCTTTTATGGCTTTTACTCTCCCTCAAGCACCCTTCACCTTGGACCTGGTCACCTGGGCCACTTCCCAAATCCCCTACCTCTCTGATTCCGGCCTGTCAGGCTATCTTATGGCCACCGTGGACTCACCACCGCCCGTACCGATCCCTGGTCTTCCGGAAAGAGTCGCCGGTCTGATGGGTAAGACCATCATACTTGATACTCAGGATACCGCCAAGATCAACAACATCTTTAAGCCATTAAACGAGACTATCCAGAAGCGTTGGCCGGGACAGGTGACTCTCCTTGTTCTCACTCAACCATACGACTCATTCGCGGATTGGTACAGCGAGAACTTTGATGATGGTCAAGCTGGGGGTTCGGCGTACCTCATCTCACGCCTGCTAGACAAGGATACACTAACCAAGGATTTGGATGCACTGGCCGATGCACTCAAGCCAATCCTCATCAATGATGGTTGGCTGGGAACGTATATGGTAGCTGGAAAGGGAGTTAACAACGCAAAGCCCCGCGGAGGGGGAAATGCTGTTCATCCAACCTGGCGAAAGGCCTACATTCACGCAGGTGAGTACACCAACTGGGTCAAGTTCAAGCAATGAAACAGGACGCTAACCATGGGCAGTCCACTGGCTTGGGTGGGGGTACCCCCCTTTCGATGAAACAGCCGAGGGAAGGACTAGGAAGATTCTTAACGACAGGTTCCAGGCCCTTCGAGAGCTCACACCTGGTGGTGGTTCGTACATGAATGAGGTGTGTTCCTTCATATCATAGTCATGAGAGTTTTACTAACAATACGGCCCAGGGTTTCCCGTTCGAAGAAGACTGGCAACATACCTTCTGGGGCGAAAATTACGAGCGCCTTCTCAAGATTAAGCGCAAGGTCGATCCGAAGGATGTTCTATGGTGCACACCCTGCGTAGGCAGCGAAGGCTGGGAGGAGAAGAGCGACGGTCGCCTTTGTAGGGTTTAAAAAAGACTTGTCGGCCAAGACAAGATTGGTCTAGCAAGTATGGGGACCGGCACAGAAGGCAACGCATGACATGAAAAGCATTTTCTTGTTTGAAAAAGGCGACATTCTGTTTCTAGTGTGGCGAGTAAGTAAAATGAAGGGAACCGATATCTGCCTTTGGTGCATATACATGACGTTGCTTTCAGCTGTGTGAGCTTCAAAACATGAGGGTTAGGCGTTGTTATCTAACATCTTATGTTATCCTCCTCTAAAGATATAAGATAAATTAAATAAAAAATTAATAAAAAATACTCTAAGGTATTTATAATATTATAATATTCCTTATATAAAATTATTTGCTATGTTTATGATGAGTTTATTAATACCCTTTACCGTCCTGGTGTCTCGTTTATTTCTTGACCCTCGTAGTAGGTAGTTTTGACCTCTTACCCTATATCCTCCTCTTGTGCAGATGCGCTCAGCACTGAGCTATTTATAGATCCAAACTAATGTTCCCCCTGTTGCTCAATCTTGGCAATCGCGCGATTAACGCCCTTCTCATCCTTCTCATCCTCTTCGTCAAGCTTCATATTCTTCATAAAGAACATGATGACCAAGTTGGGCACACAGAAGCATGTAGCGACGATAGCGAGGATCATCTGCGATTCACTATAGCCGCGATTAATGGCTGCACGAGCATCCGTGCCAGGTAGGTACCCCTTGGCGGTCACGATGTCTTGGAAGATGAGAGTGGAGTTGCTTCGGTTCTCTTCAGGGAGATAAGATGCGAGCTTCGTTGGGAGAGTGTTTCGCCAGATGGCTCCGGAGATACTGCTACGAGTTAGTCATTTGCTCGTAGGAAGATGATGGACCCAAGATCTTACCTAGTACCGAGGGCACCTCCAACGCTGGTGGCAGCTTGGAAGAGTCCCGTAACGACAGCGACGTCCTGACGAGATACGACAGCTTGGACCGAAACTTGGCCAGCAGTTTGGAAGAATGCTCGGCCAACACCAGAGAGGACCTTGGAAGCAATGAAAGATGCCTCGTTCGCACGACCACCATTTGGCATGTTGACGAGATAGATCATGATTCCCTGACCGAGAATCACCATTGGGGGACCGGCGAGAACCCAGTACTGGGCATTCTTGGTGTACTTCATACCAACGGCGACAAACAAGCCCGAGATCTGGAAGGCGACGCGCAGGGAGTTACTAGCTACGCGTTAATGAGTTTGTCAAGAGACCAACGTAGCAAGTGTAACTTACTCGATGCGTGTGGCATGGCCAGGAGAAAACTGACCCGCAACCTGGAGATAACTCGGGAAGAAGATGGTAAAGAGCGAGTATCCCAAAAAGTCAAACATCTGGATAGCGCATCCAGCGATGACAGTCTTGTTGGCCATGCGCCAGGGGATGTAAGGCTTCTGAGCATACTTGAGATCCCAAACCAGAAAGGCTGCAAAACAAATGACGCCGATAACTAGCATAGCAATGAACGAACCCTCCTTCCATCGCTGAGGATTGAACGAGCCAGTCAAAGACACGGGGATCAAGATCAACGAAAGACCAGCGATCAGAAGAATCAAACCCAGAAAGTCAATCTCGGTCCAGATGAGATGAAACACCTTCTTCCACATCGGACTATCCGGGGAGCACCCCGCGACGGCGGAGAAAGTCTTAACCTGCAGCCCATGCTTCTTGGCGCGCTTCTGAAGCACCGCGACGGTGGCGATGAGCGGGATAGCGACGATGGGAGTAACGATGGCCCATGTACCATAACCCCAGCGCCAGGTCGCGTTGAGGAAACCCTCACCCATTATGGTACCAAGGTAGAGCGCTGGGATGGTTGTGATAGACTCGGGGAGTGTGGACCAGAAGGCTCGGTCGACGAGGTTTGTGGCATCGGCGAGGAAGACTTGTTGGACTAGGGTGAAGCCGGTGGCACCGATTGCGTCGAAGAGACCTGCAGTCTTTGATGGATTAGACAGATGGATAGAAAGGGCAAGGTATGTCTTACGAAGTAATTGCCGATGTTCTTGCTCGTGGCGTAGAGGATGAAGCTTAGAGTTTGGAACAAGATGGAAAAGGTGAACATTTCAGCCCTGCCAAAGACCTATTTTTTCAATTAATTATGGAATTTTCCTCATGGATCTCTCAAGAACTCTCACATCACTCAGCTTTGCAATGACAGGGTAGGCAACAATGCGAGTAATGTTCATGACAACACGTGCGGAACTCATCGCTGAATGCGACCTGAACTCGCTGGTCACATAAGGCTCAAGTACGAGTCCAGAGTAATCGGAAAAGGTAATGACAAGAGTGGTGAGAAATAAACTGCCATCTATTAGTCGGTGTCACTTCAAAAGAGAAGAAAACGTACCTTGAGAAAGCGATGGCCAAGGATGTACGTGACCATGCCTTCTTCAAGATCATGGCCTTTTGCACACCAGCCTGAATGCTAGACGACTCACTATGCACAGAAGCAGCATCATCATTTCGCACCTCCTGCGCCTCAAGATTCTTGTCATCAACACGCTCAGTCTCCGACCGAATTACGTTATCAGCCATGGTAAAGGAAGCAATACAAGTAGGGGTAAGAGTGTCAAAGTAAAGCTTCTGCATACTGCATGAACACTCCCAAGAGGCACGGCAGCAGACCCATTATTTAAACTGCAAAATAGACTCAAGTCACAAGCCCCTTGCCATGTGTTCATCCCACGTTCATGGAGGCGCAAGGTAGCACGGATCGAGACCGAAAGGTAATCGGGGTAGTCTAGATCCTCCCCTCGTCCCGGAAATATGGTTAAAGCTGCGCTTAACCCGCCGAGTTATTAAAAGTAGTGGGCTGATGCATGGGATGCTTAAAAGTCTGGGCGTGGGATTGAGGGAGAATTTGAGAGAAAAATTCATGGTCATACGACAAAGCCAAGACGTCTAGTCAAACAAGCCACCAACAAGAAAAACACAGTGGGATCTAATCAGATGTCGAATTATCTAATCTGATCAGGATCAAATTGCCAAATCCAATCCACTAGCCTCTCTCCCATTGGACAGCCAAGACCAGATTGAGCTGATTTCCCCCCATTCTAACATCTGGACCTACAGAGCCCGATTTGGTACTCCGTATCCGTAATGTAGTAGCCATCAGGTCATGGGCTGAGCTAAATTGTTGCCAAGTCGCTAATGAGTCAAGAATGATCTCCAGCTACAATTTGATGCAGTGAATGCGTCGTAATGCTGTAGCGGTTGTCTCCGAGCCTCGGCGTCTGCTGATGTTTCAAAGTTGAACATTTCCGCGTGTTATTCTTCCTCCAATCCTCACATGATGTCCTCTCGGTATACCCTCCTCATAGTTTGATGAAGAGTGCCCATGGGCGTGAACTTCAATCGCCACCGTCTCGACCAAAGACGATTCGTTGCTGTCCCGACCTGGCGTAAATCTTTCACCCTCCGGCACCGGCATCATGGACACCAACAAGACAGCTCAGGCGACCGACGAGCCGATATCATCGATTGAAGATGAATCTTTGGAGGAGAAGCTAAAACTCCAAACAGAGACTCCCAATGTCGACATCGGGTTCAAAGATCTATTCCGTTACGCAACTCTGAAAGACGTCTTGATTCTCGCCTTCTGCACCATCGCTGCAATCGCCGCTGGTGCAATTCTACCATGTTTCCCAGTAAGATCGATCCCAAACCCATTCAACTTGACTCTCCTGCTAACTCTTCAGCTTCTTTTCGGCGACATGGCCGGCCTCTTCCAGTCAATCTCTCTCCAAGAAATGCCCCGGTCCGAATTCGACAGAATCCTTACACAAAAGTCCTTGACCCTCGTCTACCTCGGCATCGGTGCCTACGTCGCCACGTACATCTCGACCGTCGGCTTCATGGGCGTCGGCGAACGCCTAACGCGTACGATCCGGCAGGAGTATTTCCGCGCCCTACTGCGACAGAACATGGCCTTCTTCGATAACGTCGGGCCGGGGATGCTATCGTCGAGGATCTCACTCGACTGTCAGAATATCCAGGAGGGCGTCTCCGAGAAAGTAGCCTTCGTCATCACTGCTCTCGCTACTCTTGTTAGCGCATACGTGATTGGATTCATCAAATATTGGAAGCTCACACTTGTCGCGTCCTCAATACTTGTTGGAATCATCGTTACCAGCTCGGTGTGCACGCGGTTCATCATAAAATACCAGGGAAAGTCAATGGCGAATTACTCCATCGCGGGTGGCCTGGCTGAAGAAGTCATCAGCTCCATTCGAACCGTCAAGGCACTTGGAGTACGAGACGTGTTTGCCTCGAGATTCGAGTCCCATCTCTTCTCTGTTGAGACTTGGGGACGAAAGGCTCAAATCTGCGTTGCAGTTCTGATCGCCATTGTCACAAGCATGACATTCATGAGCCATGCCTTGACATTCTGGACTGGCTCTATCTTTATTGGTAGGGGAGAAGCGAGTCTTTCCGATGTCATTACTGTTGCCTTTGCCATTCTTATCGGGTCGCACGTTCTTGGCGGTATTGCACCTCATATTCCTGCCTTTGCTGGAGCTGTTGCGGCAGCTTCTAAAGTGTATTCCGTCATCGACCGAGAATCGCCTCTCGACCCAACTTCAGAGGAGGGAGACAAACTCGATCAAATCTCAGGGTCCATCGAATTTGTCAATGTGAAGCACATTTACCCTGCCAGACCTCAGCAAGTCATAATGGATGGTATCAATCTGCATATCCCAGCTGGGAAAACCACAGCCATTGTTGGGCCATCAGGTTCCGGCAAGAGTACTGTTATCAATCTCATCGAGAGGTTCTACTCTCCCATCAGTGGACAAGTTGTTTGCGACGGCAAAGACATTTCTACACTCAATCTGAGATGGTTTCGACAGAAGCTAGCCCTTGTCGCTCAAGAGCCCATACTCTTCGGAGCCTCCATCTTCGACAACATCGCAATGGGTGCCCTCGACACTTCAGACCAGAACGAAGAAAAAGTCCAGTCTCTCAAATCCCGAGTCCACGAAGCCGCCAAACAAGCCAACGCTCACAGATTCATCACCAATCTCCCCAAGGGCTACAACACCAAACTTGGTGAAGGAGGGTCTCAGCTTTCGGGCGGTCAGAAGCAGAGGATCGCAATCGCTCGCGCTTTAATCCGCAACCCGTCAGTGCTTCTTCTCGACGAGGCCACTTCCGCATTGGACTCGGAGTCTGAGCAGACTGTCAAAGAAGCAATCCAGTCAGCATCTGTTGGGAGAACAACTATTGTCGTCTCGCATAGACTTTCGACTATCACGTATGCTGACAACATTATTGTCTTGTCAGAAGGCAGAGTAGTCGAGCAGGGAACACATGGTGAACTCCAAAGGCTGAGTGGCGTTTACTCGAAGCTCTTTGAGGCGCAACAACTGGAGGAACATCCTGCTGGTCATGGAGTCAACAACACAGCTCCCGAGTCAGTGCAGGTGCAGGATCGGCCGCTACCACACCAAACGAACAAGGCTGGACACAACACAGAGGTCGTTCCGTTAGATCAAGAGGACCAAAAGACTCAAGATGAAAAAGCGTCACTCTGGCCCCTGGTGTCCCTGACTGCATCCTTCAACAACCCCGAAGCCAAACTGCTCGCCCTCGGCCTCACATTCTCCATCCTCGCCGGTTGCGGTGGCCCAACCCTAGCTTTTCTCCTCGCCAAAGCCATCAACGAGCTTTCCAAGCCCGATACTATGGTCTCATCCATGAGAGAAGGTGCCAACTTCTGGTGTCTGATGATGTTCGTCGTCGGCCTCATCCACGTCATCAACCTCACCATCCAGGGCGTGTCCTTTGCCATCTGCTCTGAGCGTCTTATCTATAGAGCTAGAAGCACCCTTTTCCGCTCCATTATCGAAAAGGACGTTTCATTCTTTGATCGAGATGAGAATAAGACAGGCGCCTTGACGTCGCTTCTCGGTGTTGAGGCAAAGAGTCTCTCTGGCGTAAGTGGCTCAACGCTTGGAACCATCTTCATGAGCTGCACCACACTCATCGCATCCATGGTTATCGCACTAGCCATCGGTTGGAAGGTCGCTCTTGTATGCATCTCCACCATACCAGTCTTATTGGGGTGCGGCTTCTACCGTGTCTGGATGATCGCCAAATTCGCCCAGCGATCCCACGAAGCACACAAGCAATCCTCGGCATACGCAAGTGAAGCCGTAATGTCAGCGCGCACCATCGCTGCTCTCGCCACAGAGGAGAAATTCGTCCACCACTACGAGCAGCACCTTAAGACCCAGGAGCGAAAGAGTTTTGCCTCTATTCTCAAGTCTTCTGTGCCGTATGCAGCTTCGCAATCTTTCGCCTTCTTCTGCGTAGCCCTGGCCTTCTGGTATGGCGGACAACGCATCGCGGATGGGGAATACTCCATATTCCAGTTCTTTGCATGCTTCGCAGAGATCATCTTTGGATCTCAAGCTGCGGGCTTGGTCTTTTCCTTTGCAACAGATATTGGAAAGGCGAAGAAGGCTGCTAGAACGTTTCACACGATGCTGCAAAAGACTTCAACGATTGACGGCTCTGAGGGGGACAATATCACTCATCTTTCTGAGAAATATCAAGGAAAGATTGAGTTTGACAAGATTCATTTCACGTACCCAAATCGCCTAGGACATCCGATCCTCAACGGCCTGAGCTTTTCTGTTCAGTCAGGTGAACACATCGCCCTCGTCGGGAGCAGCGGATGCGGTAAAAGCACATGTTTCGCCCTACTAGAGCGTCTATATGATCCTGATTCTGGAATTCTCAAGATCGATGGTCAAGATATCAGAGGACTTGATGTGGCCGAGTATCGAGGAGTATTGGCCTACGTTAGTCAAGAACCTACCATATACTCAGGGACGATTCGAGACAATATTACTCTCGGTTGTGGTCCTGATGAGGCCGATGAGGCTATCATCCAGGCATGTAGAGATGCCAATATCTACGACTTCATCTCCTCTCTTCCGTAAGTTTTTTTGTCCTCTCTTATTATAGGAGACTATGCTAACAATCCCAGTGACGGCCTAGCAACCGCTGTCGGTAACCGCGGCGTCATGCTATCTGGTGGCCAGAAGCAACGTATCGCAATCGCTCGAGCCCTCATCCGCAACCCTCGTGTTCTACTCCTCGATGAAGCGACCTCTGCACTTGACTCTGCATCAGAGAAGCTAGTGCAGGACGCTTTGGAGAAGGCCTCACGAGGCCGGACAACCATCTCAGTTGCACATCGTCTCAGCTTCGTCCGCAATGCGGACAAGATTTATGTCATTGAGAAAGGTCAAGTGGTGGAGTCAGGTACACATACCGAGTTGATGAGAATGGGAGCGAGGTATTATAGGCTTGTCCGAGCACAGGCTCTCGAGGTTGGGTCTGGAGAGGTCAACTGAAGGTATAGAAGTTTGGAAAGATTACGTATTTATTTATCATAGGCATCCTTGAGTATATACCCCTAAGAAGTAATATTCTTGACTTTCTCGTATTGAGGGTAGACACTGCTTTTCTCGTTAATTATCTTTAAAGACTTAGTAGTATTAAGAAGTTATTATTATTAGTTCTAGTATAAAAGATCTTTTTATACGACGCCTCTAAGAATTATAACCGATCAGTTATACAAACCTAAGAACCCTGCCTCTGGTTTGTTTAGGGACCGGCTCATTCTCCCTCACCCCCTCGTCCCAGCACAAACGTTTTCTCTCATAACCTTCATAACGCTGAACAACTTCGACTTCGACTCCAGCCTTACCACATGCAGTCAATAAGTATGCCTCCAACCCGGGATTATCGCGCCACTCCACCACCGTTCCCCTCATCAGAGTTACCCACTCGAACCTTCGAAGCCGTGGCGATGATGATTTCGCATTGTCCATCCAAAGAGAAAATACCTCTAGATGTTGTTGACCTCGCCAATCATGTTCTTTGCTAAAGTCGTCAGTGAGAGCAACGTGCTCGACGGTTGTCGGTAAGATTTCGTCGATGCGCGTTGGTGAAGGAGAAGCCGCGAGGCCTGCCAGGAATGCCAACGGCAATTCAAGAGTCTTTAATTTCCTGAAGGCTGCCAGGCCCTGGAGGCTTCCTGTCAAGCGCACTAAACGGCGGTGGGAGCCTGTATAGGCGCATGCACCCGAGATTTTTAGTTCGATGAGCGTGTTTTGGACGTGTTGGAGGGCAGCCATTATTTCGTCCAGGCTGATCCAATGGCCTTGGTCAGAACGATGATATGGCCAACCGCGCCAGTCCCACCGAAGAGCTTGAAGGTTTTTCGTCTCAGAGAGGATCGTTCCCAGGTGTTTGGCATGGACAAAGGCGATATTTAGTGTCGTAAGTGTCTCAAGGGCCGGCTTGTGCTCCGGCCATCTCCAATACGGTGTGTTGTCGATACAGGCCGAAACGCGTTGCACTTCCGGCAGGTAGAAGAAGGGCGTAAGTAGGTTTGCGCGCTTGGGCTTGCCGTCTGGAATTGAATGAATCCGACGCAAATGTGCAACATCCCGAAGGTGCTCGAAATGGGGAAGATTGGGCCTGTTTTGACGGGGAAAGACTGACAGAGCAACCCTGAACATGCGGCTTGACAGTTTGCTGCGATAGGCAAATCCGGGCTCGAGCTCCAGATGCTGGAGATTTGGCAGCATGGCTAGCAAACACGCAATGTATGCATCCATCTTGGCGGTGCTTCTGATTGAGCGTAACCCTCTGATCCAGGCGTTGGCGTATCGCCGTGGTAATTCCCTGGCCTTGACAAAAGCTACCAGGTCCTCAACACCAGCATCATCAAATCCTGCATTAAACACTGGCTTGGTTGGTGTAGCAGGGAAGGAATAGTACCCTAGGTCGGTGCTTTTCAAGATAACGGATTGTACATGGTCGCCCAGGGCCGGTTTTTCGAGCAGGGCGCGGAGGAGAAGACCGACGGGAGGAACCTTTTTACCCCATTCCCACTCGATCTTTGAGTATAGCCATGGCTGGGCGATGGCGTAGAAGGATTTATCAACGAAGCATAGCGTGTAGATGTCTTTTGGGGCAAGCCACTTCAGGACAGAGTCAATGATCTCTTGGGGTTTATCCTGGAGCAAAGTCATGGTGCAGGCTGTGTAGATAGATGTTTGAGAGGAAAAGGGAGTAACCAGACATGGACCATGATTGTCTTTTATGCCATCGAGATTCACTGCATGCAGGGTGAGTCAGACGACTAGGTGGAGAAGAGTAAGAGCCAATGTGGCTGTGCGAGGGTGAAGGGCATGGGAAAACATGCAGGATAACGATTCTGGTTGGTGGCTGCACAACTTGGCATAATTATCTTAGCTTTTCAATTATGCGCTGCATTATTTATGCCTTGTGAAAGGCGAGTCTGAGACACAAAACTGCCCTTTTAGTCGTGGTGTTTGGCCTGTGTCTAGGGTAAGATGTGTGATTCCGTTATGTGAGAGTATTGTTAGAAAAATATCAGGAGCAGATGTCAAGTAACTCCCCCTGTGTTCGGATTCATTGTGAACCATGGATAACGTGTTCTTTTCCTGCAAGCTACCTTTCCCACATGCTTGACTCCCTCAACGATCTCCGCCACCCACTCCGGTCTGACTCACCATCCAAGAGGAGCAACGCAGACTTTTTATCCATCCGGGGATAAAAAAAGGTGTCATCTTATATAGAAGACGCACCTTTCCATCTGATTCTTTGTGGCTATTACCATAGAAGTCAAAAATTTTAGGTTACAGTCTTTTACGGTATTGGGTTTTGATACTATTATGTATTGATAGCTGTGTTTTTTTGTTGTTATGGCTGATGGCTTTGATATCATTGCAGCCTATAATAATGTCAAGTAACTCTTTGACAAGTAGAGATAGGAGACTCTAATGTGCCTGGATTATAACCTCCTTTTGGCGAGGAGAAAGTTAGCTTACGCTGGGCGGATATTAGAGCAATATTAGGGAACTGGATTGTTCTTCCAGCCACGACTAGAACATCTCAAAGTTGACCTAACAATGCATGGATTACGCACGTCCTGATCAAGCTCTCTCTTTTTACTACACAAGGATTCTCATTAGGTATTGTGCAAAGATCTAAGCTAGCTCCTGTGAGTATCTCGCTGAGCTCAATTTGACGGCGATATAGCGTTAACAGCTTCTCACTGGATTATTGACCTAGCTAGATAGTGCCCTAGCAGCTAGGCGACTACGCGTTGGTAGTCTTCGCGTAAGCAAGGAGATCATCTGGCCTTGAAAACCAGATATTAAAACATGCTAGCGCTTGAAACATGGAACCGGTATCCGACGCAGACGCGCTGAAGTCTCGTGACCGTGATCAGCAGCAAGTCTCATGCACGCAGAAGGTGACGTCAGTGAGCCAAGAGAGTCGTTCGAGACTTGGAGTCTGGAAATGAGGGGAACGGTTGAGACTAACGGACCCCGCCACGTTGGTCAAGAAAAGAATGAGACACTGGACTGCAAGCAAATATAATAAATAATATTTAAGAATTATAATAAAATTAAGTAAATATTCTATAATTATATTAATATTTTATGATATTATTTGGTTATTTTTAATATATATTATTGATTATTCTTCGAGGAGGATAATCTAAGAGGTTTGTACTGATGTCTCGTTTTTTTCTTGACCTGGCTGCCCGCCCAGGAACATCAGCTCGGGATTGGACCCCTATCAGAATCCCTGGAAACTCTATTCTCAAACTAATGAAACTAGAGATGCTTCGGTATGATCGTCTTAGAATGTTCCTTTCGGATGAGTGATGGTAAAGCAACTAGCTAAAGACCCGGTTTCCGAAACAAGCCCCTCTTCCGATCCGACTTTGGCTTCGCCGCCTACGCCTCCATTCACATTCATCCGGTCCGACAAACCAGTTGAGGCCGTCAGTGGTGCCCTGGCCCTGCCTGCGATCAGGAGGAGAAGTGAGTGTTCTTAGTGACGTGTACGTTAGGACCCCGATGGCCAAGTTTCACCAATTGGGTCATTAAATCTTCACCAGGAAGAATATTGCGCATGTTAGAAGATTGGAAGAGGTTAAAGTGTATTTGATAAATGCATATGCCGACCACCGCAGCTATGAGTAGTCATTTAATGTCCTATTGCAACCTGCCCTCGGACTAGACTTAAGCAGCCGCTGTCTTCTCCAGCCCAACCTTGGCCGCATACTCAAGTCCCTCAACCACTTCTTGGGGCTGCGAGAGGAATGGGGAGTGAGAGCCCTGAGAATGAAAACTTGCTGCATCAGGCCCCAACAGCGAAGCCATGTGTTGCTGTATGGGCAGTGCCAGTGCCTGATCGCTATCGCAGAAGAAGTAGAAGCAATCAATCTCATGCCAGGGCTCATATGTAACCGTATCAGTGAAGACACGGCCGGACTGGTGCTTCAGGGCGTCAATAGCCTTCTTTTGAGCCTCTGGTTCCACATCGTGATAGAAGATTTTTTCCGGCGTATCGGCGTAAACGTAATCCCCCTACGTATACATTAGTATCAGTTCCATCAACAATGTAACCTTTATCGCTTTCATGTGGGACTTACTTCAGGCCTCATCCATGGTAAAAACTGGCCTCCAAGCATTTCCTTGATGCTTTTGCCAAGAGGCGTCACGAAAGCTGCGAGATAGACGAAGAGTATCACGCCGCCTGTCTTGCCCTCTCGCTGGCGCTGTTTATAACCCAACCCTTCAACCGCGTTTGCGCCAACTAGGCCGCCATATGAGTGCACGACGAGAACAACCTTCTTCCCCTCATCGGCGAGACGCTCAATGGTAGCACGCACAGCGTTTGCGTCGTCAGCCAGACCCTTGGTGGGTGGTTCAGCGCCGACGGAGGGGTATTCGATGGCCTCGGTAGACCAATCGCGGGCGTGGAGTGCTTCCCGGACAACATCGAAGCAGTCTGCGGTATGCCAGGCGCCTGGGGCAAAGACGATGGTAGGTTTGACAGAAGACATGGTATCGTAATAAAGGGTGTTCTGATAATTGGGATGGGGAAATGAGTTGGGGATGTGTTATTCAACGAAAAGCAAACCCGAGGGGGAAGAGGCAGATAGACCTACATAAGTACTGTTGCAGTGACCGCTAAATATGTTCATGGGCTAGTTTCAGACACTACCAACACGGGTCCGGCAAATTAATTAACGTCGCAACCACTACGGGGACCAGCATGCCAAACATACGACGGGAAAGGGGTCGACTGCTACCTAGTCGGACACTAAGAACCAACACCAACAACCAACACCCGACAACCGACATTGGGACTCTCGGTTCTCCTTACCGGCCTTTTTACAGTAAGTTTAACCGCATTCGCCTCGGTCATGACTACCTTTCTCATATTTGCATTTGTCCGAGGCATTGTTTACCAAAGGAATTCACCACCCACCTTTTCAACTTCGGAGTCATGGCCGCATCGGCTAAGGTTCAAACCCGCGTCGACGTGCAGGCTGATAGAAGTAGGGAACTCAATATTACCACGACGGTTGTGCTAGTCCTTTCCGTGGTGTTTGTTGCTTTGCGTTTCTGGGCGCGTCATATCAGGGCTGGCTATGGAGCCGATGACTGGATGACAGTTGCTGCGTTGGTACATACCTACCCGACCCTCCATCGCAGGGGAGAAGGTCTAAACTTTGAGCTCTAGGTGTTTGTTTTCATCTCTGGAGCGGTAAATTATGCTAGTAAGCTCGAGTCTCCGTTCATCGTCAGTGACCTAACATTTGTAGTGATCAGTCATGGACTTGGCAAACACGCCGATGTCGTGCCCACCACAGACCAGGTTGCCTTCTTCAAACTTCTTTTGGCCTTTGAGTGCATCTACGTCACAGCAGTGATGCTAGTCAAGCTCGCGTTGCTGCAGATGTACTTGCGTATTTTCCTCTCCCGCGGCTTCAGAGTGTCTGCAGCTGTGATAGCTGCCATCGTCGTCGGCTGGTGGATATCTATCGTCGCCGTATCCATATTCCAATGCACGCCGATTAAGAAGGCGTGGATGCCGTGGATTAATGGTTCTTGCATCAATCTCAAAGCCTCCTTCATCGGCAACGCGATTCCGAATATTGGAACAGACGTTGCCATCTTGTGTATGCCCATGAGACAGATTTGGAAGTTGCACGCCAACCTAGCTCAGAGACTGTCTCTGTGCGTCATGTTTCTCCTCGGCAGTTTGTAAGTTGTTGCTATTCCTCTTCCTTTTGAGTGGCTCCTGATCCTTCAACCAGTGTTCTATTTGCCAGCATATACCGATTTACCACCATTATGCAATTCGACCCGGTTGATACTACCTGTAAGCAGACACCGTAACAAGAGGCTGACTAGAATATTCCTGACTTTGAACAGGGACACTAGCCACAGCCTGCGCCTGGTGTGTCGTCGAGGCAGCTTGCGGAACAATCGCTGTGTGCCTTCCCACCTTGCGACCGCTCATGGTGAAGATCTCCGCAAAGTTCGGCAGCTTCACCAACAGTAAAGGAGCACATAGTGGCCGAAGTCCGGGGGCCACAGAACTTATCACAATAGGTGGAACTGGAGGTGTAAAATCAGGACAGAGGCACTTTCAACGGCTGGGGAACGAGTATGAGCCCACTAATAGCGATGCCGAAATTGCTAGGTCAGAAGCGACGAGTCAACATGTTGGGCAGAGCGATGTAAGCTCGGGAGATGAAATTCCACTGCACAAAGGGGAAAAGCTTTCACGATAGAAGATAATGGTGGAGCCGGATACTTTGATCTCGGTAAGCACCATTGGGGGCGTGTCCATCCTTTTGAGGGGTCTAGTAGTATGTATATTGGTCTAGCTAGCTTAATCATGCACTTTGGATGATAGCACCACGTTACACGGCGTGCCATATGCTTATTGTCCTTTCATGCGTGATGATGCATTACAGTCGAAGGAGGTTGAGGGAAAACTGCCTCGAAGGGGAAAACCCTCGGTCGACTACAAAAAACCCCGTTGGTGTCCACCCTTTATTTACCGGTCACCCTCACAATGTCAGGGCTCTTGGAGAAGTACGAAATGAAATGAATCGTGCCGTCTCTGGGCCAGAAAACATTGTTCCCATAACAATCACCAGACTTGTCGTAGAAATGGTAATGGTAAGACTTGTTGCAGGTGAAGGAGAGCTCGTTGTAAGCGAACGGGCTCGTGTTCAGGTTCCAACCGGTGATGCCGGTTATCGCAGTCTCCTCTGCTGTGGGGTCCTTGAACCTGACAAAGCCGCCAGGAGGAGGTTGACCTGGCCAGTCGACTTTGATATCGAAGGGTATCTTATTGGACGCAACTGAGAGGTTGTCGGCTGGAGTCTCATCGGAAGTGGACGTGGTTGCGTCTTTTGGGGTGCCAATCTTGAAAGGCTGCCCATTCTTGCTCGTAGCATCAGTCCACGTGAACTGGTCACTCAGAGGCACCTTGCTCCAATCTGGCTGGGGCTGATTGTCGTCGCTCATGATAATGACTCTAGTGAGAACAAGATATAAACAAAGAGGGAGTTTGGGAGTGAGTTAGGGAGGTCCAACAATAGAGGAATTGTTGAATTTATAGTGTGGTCAAGTAGGAAAGTGCCAAGCTTGGCTGTTAACCTCGGCTCATGAGACCTGTTAAATATTGGCAAGACATGTATAAGTCTAGATCGATAAATCTTTGTGTGGCGCTGGCTTATATTAGCTGAGATCTACGAAATTGGTAACAATAGACGAATGCTGAACATGGAGAGGACTTTCAGCTGAGTTTGGAGGAGCATGAAATCCACACTAGGTATCAACCAATGTACTTGTAAACCGGGGTGTGTCGACGAATCATGTCCCACTCCGCCGCCAGTTGCTTGTATGGTCAGCGGTAAGGAGCTCGCCATCCAATGATAGTCTGGCTCGCTGGAAAGGCCGTACCTTGAATGGTGAAAGGGGACAGGGGAGTTGCATGATCTAGAACGTCCAACCGTGTGGATTGACTAGCTTAAGCTTTTTTTTGTTGCTTCTCAGCAAGCCACTTTTTTCGCCATTGCTCGCGTGCGTATGCGGCTGAATTAATAGCTTGTCTTGGCTCATACTCCCGTGACAATTAGCAAGCTTTAATTGAACATTGACAGGGAATAATGGTACGAGTTCGCTGCATGTCTTGGTTTTCCATATCGATAGTTCCTTCGCCTAGGTAAGCACAAACGCTGGGTGTGGCAACGTCTGTTCTTGGCGAGCCTAACAATACTTTAGGACTCAAGCGACGTGAAGCTTAACGAGACGAGGAGTTTCGTCTCTGCATTCTTTAAGATGATAATATTTGAGATAATATAGCGGACCAACTGATGACACAGCAGGTAGACACACCTGCTCTACTAAACATTACTCAGGGTTTCACGAGGCTCGAAATTCATCAACGAATGCCCCACTACTCTTGTGGTTCCAGGGCGGACCAGGAGGAAGCTCTCTACATGGCTCATTTGTAGAAAACGGGCCATACTTGGTCGACACTCCCAGCTCGGCGATTCCCAACCCTTATTCCTGGACGGAACAGTTCAATATCGTCTACCTCGACCAGCCAGCCGGTGCGAGCTTCTCTTACCTTGATCATCCTGATGATGAGGAATCTTATCACCAGCGATCCGAAATGTCTGCACTAGACGTGGTCACCTTCATTCGTCGTCTTTACGAAGCTTTTCCATATCTTGCAAACCTCGACTTGCATCTCTCTGGCGAATTATACGCGGGCCGCTATGTCCTAACTACCGCTGACGCTATTCTCGATTACAATGTTTGTCGCAGGTGGCAACATCTCCATGGCAATTCCTCTCCGCTCTTTGATGATAGGAAACCCTTGGCTCTCGCAGATAGGTGCGAGTCACTGTTGGACGCCTGTGCTCTTGCAAGCAATCGTGGAGAAGACTCTCTTCTTTGCTCTAGCTCTGTTGATATATGTTACAACCAGTACTATGGAACGTTCATGAACGCTACCAGTAGTATATATGACCGACGACTGACAGGATGCCCCGATGCTGGAAGTTGTTACGACGGGATGTTGAAAACCATCGACTTTTTGCAATCAAAGTCGGTCATGCATGACCATCTCCAGGTTTACACTCAAAGCAACAGCACCAAGACTTCATGGGACATGATAAACGAAATCATCGAGAGGCGTTACATTGAGTCTGGGGACTACGTTATGCCCTCGACACTCCAGATGCAACGTCTTCTCAACTATGCTCGCAACAACAAGTCTTCCAGCCGTGTCAGATCTCTCGATATACTGATCTACGCCGGCGTTGCTGACATTGCGCGCAACACAGAAGGTGTCCTTTCCACTCTCAATGGTCTCCGCTGGGAAGGTCGCAGAGAGTTCAATGGGATCCCTTGGCGAGAACTTACTTCAAGGGATAGAAAATCCACTGGAAGAGTTAAACGTGTACCCAATCTATGGATGGTCGAGTTTAACGATGCTGGTCACATGGTAAGTTTAGTTGATGTATTCGGAGATTTAATCGCGCTGACAAGATCGCCTTTACGTGCCATTTGACCAACCTGAGGCTATGTTACAGTTGACCGGGCAGTGGCTTGAACACCTCAGTGAAGGTGCAGCGGCAACTAGTGATTCGTTGGACATGTTCCTTGGCACAGAACCATCAGTCGACCAGGATCAGCTGCTTGAAGATATCCTGATCAAAGATCTTTAGGTCCTAGCCCCATTGAACGGAGGTCTCTTGCACATAAGAGTCTCATAAGGCACGGCTCGATTCATATCTGCCATGAGTGTGTAGTTTCAGGTACGACGAGATAGTAGTAGATTCTATTACCTACTAGACTATATATATATACTATAATTTCTTGCACTCGGGGCGATGTTTGGAAAACAGTCATTCAATTTGAATAGCTCACTCTGACCATTCGCAGGGGATGTTAGGCAAAGATTGAGTGCGGGTCCATCTAATAGTAAGGTAGGTGGTAAAAATATAACTCCCGTTTGACTCTATGGCACTCTAAACAGCTCAAATGCGCCAATCCAAGCATTGATTGCGGCGTCGCAATTAATGCCGTAATTGTCGCGATGATGAGGTTATCACGAGGCTCAGTGTTTGCTCTTCGTGCCTTTTATTCCCCATCAGCAGGACACTTTCGCTAGTCCACATTCAATACGCGTTCTTCACTTGGAATGCGCTGGTTGTTTATCGTATAGAGTATGATTGATACGATATTGGAAGTTGTATAGGAAGATACAGTGTTGAAGGATAAAGTCTACTATCTGCGCGCAGCAGGGAAGCTATGCGTGGCAGACCCCATCCTCTACACCGAATTGCTGTTATCGGCGCAGGTCCAGGGCCTTGTACCACCCGACTTCTTGAGCGAGTCAATGATGTTGACGATCGATCCATACGTTCCAGACACGGTCATGAAGCTACCCAGAGCAATGATGAAGACACACCACGCAACCATACCCTTCCACTTCCAGTCTCGGTTTTGTCGGCTCCAGTTGTCGTACAGCCACATGCAACCGGTTGGCTGGTAGGCGAGGCAGAATCCCAAGAGAGCTCCGATCAAAGAAACAAGGTCTCCGAACACGGGGATGCCACTTGCAATCACATAGGCGATGAGGGTCGAACCGCCGGTGCAGCCAAGCCAAGTGCACCAGTGGACGAGGGAGTTGGCAGTGAGATGCTCTGAGCCTCTCAGGATACGGACAAGGAAATATTTGGCGGGCAGCTGGATAATGTTAGTAAGAGTGAAGAGAAATCCAGGGGCATGGCTTACATGAAGACAAATCGTAGTCGTCACGAGAAGGCCAGGCAAGGCCAGGCCATACGCGATTCTCTTGATCAATAGTCCCGCAGATCCGAGTGCCGGAGAAGCAACAGCGGAGCCACAGAAGTAGTAAACAACAACGGCAACGATCAGGTAGACGATGGTAGAGATGACCTGGGAAGTAATGACGGCCTTAGAGAAGTCGCGAGGGTCCCGCATCTCGCACACGATGGCAAAGTAGGCAGACGTGGCCGAGCAAGCAAAGATGAGTGTTGAAACGGCTGCGACTCCTTGAGAAAAAGTGGGATGGCCGACGAGTTGCCAGTCTGATTCCCAGGGACCTGTCTGAGGCGCTTCAGCGGGGCGGTCCTGGATACCGACACTGATTGTGACGACGAATACTATTTGTTGGTTAGACGACTATTGCAGGCGTCTCGAGACATATATCGGGCTTACCGGAGCAGAGGATAAAGGCCAAGCCAACCCAGGCCAACCAGCTGATTCGGCCGAGGGTTCGGATACTCGCGAGGAGGAAGCCAGAAATAGCAGCCACGGCAACAAACACGGCAGTGCAAGTTCCATGAACTGATATAGCGTTGAGTCCGATCGAAATACCGAGCATTCCCGATCCCGCCACAAAGATCCAATCTAGGGAGAGTCAGTCTCTGGTCCTTATACAGGAGAGTCGGTTTCCATAACCACTCACACAGGCAGAATGCGACGGCAAAGAATTCACGGCCGACTCTTCCAAACATCAAATATCCAGCATCGTCAATGCTATAGACGTCGCGGTGCTTAAGCTTAAAGACGCCGACAATGTAACTAGTCCAGATAGCGATACCTGCAACGACGCAGAGGAGGATGGCTCCAGGGATCATTCCTAGCGTGTGAAAAGCGTGGGGAAGCGAGAGGACGCCGAGACCGATCTGGGTCTTGAGCATGAGAGCGACGGTTCCGATCCATCCCAGCTGTCCAAACATCAGCCGTCATGCGTTGACGAGATTTGATCCATGTAACCTACCGCACGGTAATTTGGTCCATCGTCTGTGACTGCGCCGAAAACAGCATCGACTTGTTGTTCTTTGGTGATCTCTCCGACTTGTGAGACGGTGGCTGCCAGAGGAGCAGGAGCCTCGATATCGTATTGGCTTTTTTCCGTCTTGGATGAATCCATGATTAAGATTGACCCGGAAGTTCTTGTCGATGATCTTCAAGTTCTGGGGAATGGTGGAAGAAGGGCTTAGAAGAGAGGAGGTGACACTACAAGACGAACATGAGGTCCTTTATATACCTTTATCCGACGGCGACCAGGGATGACGTCTGCCTACTGTCCTGATAGTGGCCAAGAAAGGTGATATTCGGGCGCACAGCAGAGTTCATCAGGGGCGATAAAACGGGCTCGGGCGTGGTTTGGCGTCAATGACAAGAAAGCGTAACATCCTGATAAGCCTCGCCTGACTGGGTTTAGATCAAAAGCCCACGAACAGGGTTCCCCAAGTTTTAGCTTGCTTTAGAGGGTCCGATAACTCAGCTGGGGACTCATCAAGGCCAATCCAGATCTTTATCCGCTTGTTGGGTTCGACAGGTCGGAGTCTGGGCTTATCGATGCGGAGAGAGAGACACGAAGCGAAGGCTGGGGAAGGGGTGTTGCTCCGGTTGCCCCGATTCAATCGGGATGCAGATAATAGCAAGCAAACCTTGTGAGTCTGTCCAAGCCCCTCTTTCATGGACAAGGAGGCATAGCCCCGGCATCTTGGATCCATGCTAATCAAGTTGCGAGTCAGGATGGAAATTGAGAGCGAATGCAAAATGGAAGGAGCAACCGAATGGGTGGGGCTTCTTTGTCCTTACCCAATCTTGTCTAGTCTCGATACTTAAACCCAACCCTACCCCTGGGTACACCCTGGGTAGTTAAAGGTTATCTACCTATCGAAGAAGCTCCCGCAAGTTCCAGACCGTAAAGGCTGGGAGGGATGATCGTGGACCGAGGCCAAACTTGTTGGTTTGGTCTGACAATGCCGAGTCCTCTCTTTAGTAAGTATATCATTGTCTTTACATATTGACGACCTCAACGATTTAGAAACTTGAAAGACATGCACGTGCACAGTATTGGGCTTATCAGCGTTAGAAGCCCTGAGCACTTCGGGCGGAGTACAACACCACGCTTTGAGCATCTCCAACATTTAAGTCCTATCCCCTCAACCGCCCCTAAGCTTTGATGCTCGCTACCTTGCGCCGAGAATGGCCCGAGATATCTAGTCTCGTATCTCTCTCCGCACGATTCTCCTTTCGGTTGGCAGATTTCGCCGTCAACTTCCTTTGTGATCTGCGGGAATTGGGGTAGAGAAAGACGGGAAGGTCAGAGCGTACAGACTGAAACAGGTTACGCGTGCTGAGGTGATTAAGTGACATCCAAGCACTTTATGACTCTGCCTGACTTTCTGAGCTAGAATAACACTTTCCATATCCTGGCATTCATCTCCTGACACCTCGGGCTCTAAACAACCACACTCCCGCTGTAACGGGCAACTGTCTTCACCGACTTGACTTGCCCTCTACATCCTTGCTTATGCGGGGAGAGCCAACCGGGCGAGCCCTTGCCACACTCGTGCTAATGCTCGGTCCACTCGTCCGAGAACTGCTTGAGTTCGCCTCCACAAACATACCTAGGTGTAGTTTTAGGCTTAGCAGTGCGCCAACAGCCCCAGGATCGCCTCGACGTTACTGTGAGGCATAATGCTCCAGCAATGAACATGTCAAGCGTGCCGTTGATAAGGATATCCAGGGTTACATTCGGGGCCTTAACATTGACAAATGACCGGGTGGCGGGATTAAATCCGGTTACATAACAAATAAGGGCATCTATCTTGTGCCTCTTGCCGTCTGACATAATAGTTCGCTGTCAATAACCCTCTTAGCTAGCAACTCCATGAGGTGAGCCAACACGTAATGCCTAGTCTTGAAAAGGGCGTGTCGGGTACGAACGCCATCGCCCTAAGAACAACAATCTCCGCAAGGGTCTAATCTCAACATGGCCGTTATCAGTGAAGCCGGATGCGATTGACGATGCCATCATTACCTATTCAGACGGTGCTTCGGTTTAGTCTTAGAAGGCAGCCTTCGTTGAGACACATGAAGGCCATAATTACGTCTCACTGCCGATCTTTGATCTCGTATGTCGGTTATCCCGGCTTCAACTATAACAAAGAACACATGTACAGCTCATTTTCATAGTGGGTTTGAGAGGGATCAAAGGCGGGCTGTTTTTCTATGAACCACAGGAAACGGTCGCCCCGGGGGGCCGAGGAACGAAATAGCAGTGTCCATATGCCCGGCCTGCTGTTTACCGTCGCAAGCCGATCCACACGCTTACTAGCTGTTTGCCCGGGGCCACTGAAGTCCACCGAGTGCCTTGGCAGGCTAGCTCATCTGTGACCGCGTGGCAAGAGTTCCCCAAAATCATTGTTAGGGGCTTGTGCAACTGCGCCAATGGAGATGGTTCCAAGAGATGTCAGGAAGAGGAGTTCGTTCAGACCGATTAGTCAAACACGAAGAAGAGAATTCGATTTCTGACGAGACAAAACGTGACTCCTCGTTCATGGATAGTATGGAAACCGAAGAAGTTTCCGTACCGAGATTGATGTCCCATCCGGTTAACCCCCAACACATCTAGCTCAAGAGGGCTGGGTATTCTTGAGCCACATTTGCCCCAGAACAAGCGCAAGGCAACGAAACAAGGCCTAGTTGTCATAAAACAAACCAATCAAGCCTTTCACATGTCACTCGTACCGTTTATAGCTAACCGGGGTTGCGATCTCCTGGCTCAGTTATCCCATCTCGGGCCGAGCTTCAACTATAACAAAGAACACATTTAGGTTGTATATCGAATTGAGGATGCTCAGCTTCAGCTAAAGTGGGGGGCTAGACTAAGTACACATAGCTTACGTCGATCTCAGTCGGCACTCCATATCCTGGGGAACCCGCGTTATAAAGCAAATCCCTTGGAAGACTTCCCTGTTGAGGAAAATCCTGGTTACCATCCATTTCACCATGGACGAAGCAGTCTCCAACTACCGTGAATGTTTTCGACCCGGTATCCTGAGGCATATCATAGGGAAATACCGGAGACTTCACGTTCCGGAGGACGAACGGCAGCCTGCCACCAGGGAGGATATGTATCTCGTCACCTTTTGCAATAGAGGTTGGACCCAAGCCCATCTTCCCGCTTCTTGTGACAAATAAGGCTCGATTGGCCACCGCCAAACCCAAACCCTCGGTCAAAGAATCCAATGCTTCAGGTGTAGGTGGATCTGATTCCTGGTGCGGCCATGACGCGTGTTGTTGCTCGATTCGCCGTTGATACCAATAGTTTATTGTCCACTCGTCGTCTCGGTCAAGTTTCTTGAATCCGGTTGGGGTTTTCATAACACCGGATAAGATAGTTTCTATAAAGTCAGTTTTTCCTCGACTAGTCACTCCCGGTGGAAGCCTCATGGTGGCTCCGCGCCAGTTCTCGATTGTCTGCAAAGCCACAGGCGTGTCAGAGGACGAGTAAATCGGCCGCCCAGTTTCCTTGACTTTTCCGAGAAACGTGCCGCCCACTTTCAAGCAACCTTCCCACTTTTCGGGCTCGTATTCCATGATGCCACGGTCTACCAGTGTGCTATATTCTCTCTTGCCGGCCGGGTGGCAGTATTTTATCAACCTGTCACAAGCGCTTCCAAATTGAGGGTGCGTAGATTTATACCACATCAGGCCTTGTGAAAGGTAACTCGGCATAAGGCGTGTCGGATCGCGCTCACGCTCTAGGTTCATGGCCAACGACTCCATCTCACTCTGAATATGCCAATCAATCTTGTCAAAGTTCTTGATGCTGCAATTTGCATCTCCACAGGCGTTGTAATAATTGAAGAGTCTGACCCGTCTTCGATCGTGCTCGTTGAATGTGGCACTCCAATCTGGAACCCATGACGGTAAATCTTGTCTCTCCTTGCGGCCAAGGTCTCCTGTGAGGACAGAGAGGGACCGGGTATGCTGGATGATGTCAAGAGTAGCCATCTTGTACGTTTCTCGCACCTCTAAGGAGTAGTCTGGCCAGATGCCGGTCTTATAGTCGCATAAACTGAGTAATGCGTAGATCTTGTCTCGCTCATCGGAAGCTTTGCGATTGCTAAACTCCCTTAGAAGTGATAAGATGTCGGGCCTGTCGTTTTCGCCCCATGCTTGACGGAATTTGTCAATGTTTTCGACTCGCGAGAGGAGGTTCAAGACTTTGGCATCGTCTATCGGAACTATGCCGTGGGCCCCGACGACAAGACGATTGGGGCGTCTCGATGCAGCATCAGCGATCATTCTCCAAGGGGCAGAAACATTCCCGTATCGCAGGGTGACGGTCTTTGCAACCACCGCCTCTTGAACAACCCAGATACGATCCCACCACCGAGCTGTCAGCATCTGCCGCAGATCCTCAAACATGGCTGCGAGGTGGTTGATCGGGACTCCTCTTAAGGGCTCGAGGGGGTTGGACGGATTGCGAGGTTGTGCCAGCATCCTTAGGAGGCAGAAAAGATCCAAGGCAGTAATTGGCTGTGATCGGCCCGGCTTCATCCAATCCAAGAGAACTTGATTGGTTAAATCGTCGTCTGAAGAGGTATTTGTGAAAAACATGTAGGGTCCCGGGTCCTTGTGCACCTTGGAGCTCTTCGCCTGACGACCTGGGCCACCACCAAGGAACACAATGACCTCGGTGGCTTCGCTGTAGATATCTCCCATGCGAGAGACTTGTTTAGTCCGCTCAAAAACATCCGCTTGGTTTATGCACTACTTCCGAGTCAGGATCCGATTTCCCTAACGAAATTGGTCTACTCACAACTGCGTCAACCCAGAGGACCAGGGGCTCATCTGGTAGTCGAAGGTGTCTCAGGGCACACTCAAGATTGAGCGTGATGGGGAAAAGCGTGTCCTGCACCTGGATGTGTGGGGGGTTTGAGCGACTCCTTAGACCCCATGCGTATGACAGGGCCTTGTATTCCCTTTTCCGATGTTGCTTCAGCAGCGTGTCTGTTTCAAGCTGGCAAAGAATGGGGTCCTTCCATCTTCCTGGCTGTAGGATCATGAGCCGCATCTCGTTGCGCTCCAGCTGTTTTGAGTATATCGTCGACGGAGCCATGTCATAAGAGGCTTTCTCGCCGAGGGTGGTACTCGGCAGCGAGGTCAAGATAGGGTGTACGATATTGATCTTCAGACATGCGTAATTGAGATGAGAGAAGTGGAAGAGAGACTTGTGATGGAAGTGCGCAGAAATATCAGTGCGAAGATGGGGAGGCGCATGGTGTGCTGCGGATGATATTGCTGACACCTCCAGCAAATGATGGCATGACATCTGTCTCCGCTCTGCCTTGGAGCCTGGCCTGGGCAACCAGGTAATCCTGAGGAGCACCATAGTTACTGGGGTCTTCATTGGTCTACTCTCAACCCGAGACGCAGTCATGGCCAGTAAAAGCAGTTCTTTCAAGCCACAGATTATGAATTGTTGGATGGGGGCCGTTGAAGCAGAATGCACTTTCCCGAACTTTTCTCGAGCTTTTACACTTTAATAAACAAGGATATGGTGAATTATTGATCAATGCGCCTATAGGCTACAATGCGCCCAGCTGCTATGGCTTGACAACCGAAGATTCCAGGAACTGAATAGCCCTCCTCAAGCTCTCCACGGCGAGGACTTTATCCCCTTCCTTTCCTTCCACATTGACATTACCGATCCTAGAATCAAACCCATGCTCCGCATCCTCGGGAAACTCGGTGATAACCTCACTTGACGTTGCTGCCCGAAGCTTCTCAGCCGCGGTCACGCTGTTGTCGATGGGCACAGCCGAATCATTGACACCGTGGAGCAGAAAGGTACAGGGAAGATCGGCCAAGTTACCAAACGACAGGGGGAAGAGTTTCTTGTCTTTGTCGGGGATTGCTTTGATGCCCTCCTCGGCAAGTGCACGGCTAAGACCGTCAACGCCAGTTAGGTAATCGGGAAATAGGGCGTCGATGTGAAGTGCCGCCGCTAGAGAGAATCTAGGATCATTGGCTGAATCTTCAGTTTGAGGGCATGCAGAGATCGACTTTCTATCCTCGTTTTCCTTCTTCTTGGGGAATTGCTCGAGGATGGGCTTTGTGTCAAAGACAGGTTGACCAAAGATGCTAGATCCAGGCGTCGTGTAGCGAGAACCAGCAGGATCAAGCATTCCATAGATGGGAAGCAAGGCTTCAGGCTTCTGTTTGGCCAAGGTTGCCGTCGTAAGTGCCAAGTAACCTCCAGCACTCGAGCCTGACACTAGGACAGAGCCGATTGAGCGGCCCAAGAGACCTGGAAGTGAGGATCGAACCCACTCGTAGGCATCTGCGGCATCCTCCACAGCGCTGTGTGCCGTTGTCTCCGGAATTAGACGGTATTCGGGTGTCACGAAGATCCATTTGCGAGAGACACAGACGTGAACCAGCCAGTATGGCATGAAACTGTATCTGTCACCGATAATCTGTTCCAATAAGTTAGCAGAATGTTATGCATGAGGAACTGATTAACTCACTAGGAACCCGCCGTGATAATGGATAAGAACAGTACTAGGAGAACCATCCGTCTCCTCCGGGTAGACTACATCAACAGAAATGTCGCCATCCGAGGTGGTCTTGTAGCTCAACGTTTTCGACGTGTAGCCGTTAAAGCCGGCAAGAGGAAAGGTGTTCATTCTGGCAAATATTTAGATGGAGGTGACTAGAAAGGCCACTACACAAATTGACGCAGATTTATAGTCCTTTGTATAGCATTGATCATGAAACAGAGTCTGGGTCCTGATGCGGGGAACCGAACCCCCCGCAGAGGCCGAGATTCGGGGTTCGGAAACCGGCAGTGGAAGGATGACCAATCTCAAAAGTGGCCGGATGACTCAGAGATACGGCAGTTGCCATGTCGTGGTGTTTACCTAGGTAGGTAATACAAAGGGAGGGAATCATGCTTATTAATGGCTCGTATTGTTTTGGCTCTTTATATGTGCACTGCTGGCGGTGTAAATAACGTTATGTTGGGTTTTTTATGTAGTTGAAGCCCGGCCCTTGATGGGATAACCGAGCCAAAGGACCGTAAATGACGTTAAAATGGCTCATGCATCGCTGGCGGTGCGATTAAGAATCCGATTATGAAGCTCACAGCTCTATTTAAATGTAGCTAATAAAAGCCTTGCTGTACAAAGCCACTGTAAGTTGCTATTAAAGCTTCAGCGCAATCGGGTCCTTCAATTCAGCAAAGCTTCATCGTGGTGCCATATCACGTGACAACATCCGTGATAAAGTTAAAGGAGTGGAATGTAGACAATGATTCGGCAGCAATTCCCTATTCCTGAAGAATGGCGTCTCAGTCTCTTATTTACATATAATATTGCGGCCTTCGCTGCTTACATCTTGTGATCCACTTCGTTCGAAAACCCTTGAAGGGCTTCCAAGACGAGCCTCACTCGTTAACCAAAGGCGTGCGTCGAAACTGGCGCTTACTTGCTCTTATCGCCTCCCATCATCGCCATCAAAGCCTATTCGAGTTAGTACATTGGTTGTGAAGTGAGGCGGAAGGGTAAGCCTACATCAGAGTTAATTTCGATGCCAGCGTTCTGCATCTCGATTGTCAACTGCACTCCCGTTAGCCTAGGTACGGTCATATGACTTCTCGAGTATCAAGGCAACTCACTGTTTGTGCCGCGTCTCGGAACTCTTTGTCCATCAATAGCTTCATTACCTCCATCTTGCTTGGGGGCTTGCCAGGCTCAAATCCTGTGCCAGAAATTAACAAGTAGCTCATCAAAAGCTAGAGAGAGAACGCCATTACCCTTATCCTTAATGATCTCGCCAACCTTTTGCATGGCAATGATAGCAGGGGGGTGTCGGCTAAGCTTCTCAAACGTCTCCCTAATCTTGGGGTCGTTCATCATCATCTCGGGCAGGTTCGGGGGGTCCGCCGAGGCGAAGCGTCGAGCCGTCACGTGAAGAGGTCGCATACCGACGCGTGACAACGGCCGAGCGACCAGTCTGAGTCTTGATGCTGCAAACATGGTGAGAGTGTTGCTGGGATGGATCGGGAGATGGGGCTGAAAGGCCGAAGATAAAATCGCGACTTCCGAGGGTCAATGGCTTTAGCTTGTGTGGAGAAATCAAGCTCGAGTTTAGCCAATAATAGCCGGCGAGGCAGACCTGAGCTCACGATTCCGATTTCGGATCAGCAACTGGGGGCTCAGTGACCGTTGCTGCAGTTAAGAAGTACATAATTTGAACCAGTCTTGTCACTCTAATATGGGTACTTCTTATCAGCCTGTAACCAAGCTATCCCATTTGTGGATTCGCTTCAGGGCCCCCACTTCGACTCAGATATCCCACCTTTACCTCAGGCAGGTACCTACCCTTGAGCTCTAACTCTCACTCCGCGAATGACACAAAATGAAGGGTTATGAGTTGTCTGTACTGGTATTAAACGTTGGGTGGTTGTGCCATAAAGACCGTGGATTCTAAGAGCAATAATAAATATCGTGGGGCAGGCTATAGAGCCTAATTGGCTTCTAACTCGTTTTAACCACCGCCAGCAGGAAATAAGACCAAGATAATTAACACATCCTAGGTACACAGTCATTAAGTAGAACCTTTAAAGACATAACTCAGTTTCTCGGGCCAATGACTGCTCCTGCTCTCTAATCGCACTTTAACTCAATCATTTTATAATTTCAATGTTCCTTTACTATGGTTAGGCCAGGCGAGTGAGATGGTGAAACCAGAGTGCTGTCAGGAAGTAGCAACTTCTCGACGACATTCTTTTACAACGAGACTCCTAAATGTAATTATCTCTAAGTAATGGGTTAGCTTTTCAAATGAGCAGAGTGTTCCGTGAGAGGTTGTTCAGCCACTCAATTTCCTTCAGGGTCCGTTTCGTGGCGCGGCAAGGATAAGCGCGTCGTGAAACATAACAAAACGCGCTTTTGGAAGTACTTTCTCAAACCATCGGTCACTTTATGCAATTTGAATTAAGACAGTACTACTACTTCTTCTTGCATAACATCCCTTAGCAAGGGCCTCTCAGGGTGTCTGACCTTCTAGCGTCTGGTCAACCTCTTTACCTACACCCGAATCTATTTATTGCGTGCCTGGATCAACTCAGCGGCCTGTTTTCCTAGTTAGCTTGCATTCATGACGCGATTCTTTCGTGACTAACCTTTTCAGCGACAGCAAAGACCGTGCCGCCGACGTTTCCACCGATTGAAATGGGATGAACGCTGGCGTCAACAACGCTGAGCTTTTTAGCTCCGTACACCAACAACCCCTCATCAACGACACCTCCCCACTTCCGAGGCATCTTTGAGCATGTCCCGACAGGATGGTAGCCGCTTGCACTCAAGTTTGCCCTTACCCAAGCCTCAATTTCCTCGTCAGAGACCTCATCTCCAACAGGTCCTAGACCCTTCTGTGTAGGCCCGTATTTCGCCAACTTGGAGGACGCCAGGTAGTTGCGTACGAACTTTGTCACCTCGACCAACACTGCGATGTCTGTTGGGTTGCTTCCTGCGCGGTAGTCGACGACCGGCAGGCCCTCTGGGTCCTTGGGGTTTAGCGAGATCTGGCCACGGCTGGATGGGTGAAGTTGAAAGTTCACTTGTACGGGATTAGACCCGCCACCCATGATGATCATGGCTTGGCCAGTACCAAGAGAACGGAGCATCTTTGTTTCAACGGCTTTTTGGCGTGCGTAGCCCTCGATCTGCTCAGGAGTGTAACTCGACGGAAGGAATTCGCCAGCGCTCTGAGCCTCATGTGACTTGGCGATTGACTCAGCCTTGTCTGACAAGACTGGCAGTGGGAGGACTACCTCGAGCTGGGGTGGGTTTGAACGTCCTTCGGGGGTGTCGGGTGTAGCTTCATCTGAGGCAGGTGGCTGAGTGGTCCCTTTGAAGAAATTAGTTAATAGAATCATGGAGGATGGGGCACACGACATATTACTCACAAGAGAATCCATCAAATGGAAAAGTTGGGTGATCCTGGAAGTTAGAGCCAACGCCCGGCAGTTCAACCTTGACAGAAATACCCGCCTCGTCGAGAACCGAGCGAGGACCAATCCCACTCAACATGAGAATCTGAGGGCTCTGATATGCACTGGCCGCAAGAATAACCTCCTTCTTTGCCGACACTGAGAGTTTATCAGACTTCCCCTGGGTAGACACGTACTCGACGCCAACAGCAGTGTTTCCTTTGAACAACACCTTCTTGACCTCGTGACCTGTCAAGAGATGGTAGTTCGCTCGCTTCAGACCGTCCCAGTGCGCAGATTTAGAGAAAGACCGTGAGAACTTGACTGGATCCTGGTTTTGCGGGAACCACATCAAGCCTGGGGTTCCAGAGCCACTGTCCGTGGCAACCTTGACCTTGGGAATACTTTTCATCAGATCGTAGAGGACTCCTGGAAGCTGTAAGTATGTATTGTGATAAACAACTCTGAAGAGATAGGCCCCTTTTTAAGGTTCAAAGAAAGCACAAGTTCACGTACCAACGATGGGATTCAACCGACCCTTGCCAAAAGATCCAAATAACTGCGACGTTGTACCCCAGTACTTTTCATCGTATGATATATCATATTCAGAAGCTTGGTCCTTGTCTGGGAGTCCCAGAGTAAAAGCCTATTCAACAACTGTTAGAGATTAGAGCCTTGGAAATTCGGTACGTACCTTTCTGAACCCCGACAGCAAGCCTTCCCAGTTCCAAACGGACGAAGGAAGATTGCCACCCAAGGTCTTAAAGGCGTCGTATTCTTCAACTGTTCCTCGAACAAGGTTTTGACCGTTGATGGATCCGCTACCTCCAACCGTGGCCCCAGTGAAGATGTCGAAAGCGCGATCGTCGTATCCGGGAGAGGAAAGAGATTTCCATCCTCTCATTCGAGACATGTTGAATCCATCGATTGCGTCGGCTATAAGGTCAGCGTTATGTTTAAACCATGGGTAGATGCAGGAGCTAGACTTACACAACTCGCCGTACTCGATAACCAAAACAGTACCTATGTTGTTTAGTCCTATCCTATTTGATAGGAAAACTTCATGAGGAGTCTCTCCTGTGCAACTTACGTTTCCCATCCTCAGAGAGTCTGTCGCCAACTGTAAGTCCAGCAGAACCAGCACCTACAATAATGTAGTCATATTGCTCCTGGACATCCTGGCGTTCAACAAGGGTAGGATATTCGACCTGGCTGTTTCGAGGTAATGCATTCGAAACAGCGACCAACAGGCCGCTAAAAACAAGAATTATAGATGATAGCATTGAAAGATGCGAGACAAAAGTGATATGTGCGTATAGGAGCGTGATAGGCAAATGGCCATATATCGACATGAAGTTCTTGCACATTTATATAACTAGTTACTGTTCCTTTCGAGTTCCTCCGACTCTATAGTTGCTGCTTGGCACTCTTGACCAAGATTGGTAGGAAACATGGAGGCGGTGCTAATAACTATGCGAACTCCGCGGACTTTGTGTGGGAATTTTGATCCCGCCAATATAAATTGGGAAGTGCTTTGTCAGAAGGTTTCACCTAGACACGATATTAACTTTGACATGCATTATTCCATGGAGTCCATGGAGTATTCGGCCGATCGGAAAATTAGGCTGAACCCGTGTCCGTTGCCCGAGAAGTCCGAGCGTATACAGCAATAAATCAACTTATATTGCTCACTACAATACTACCCCTCCCTGTAGACAGCCCGAGACCTCAGGTGTTAACGTTTGTATTATCAAGCACTTGAACTTTAATGCTTCCCTGACTAGGGTCTGCTGCAGTTGCAAGCGCTTCATCCGCTTTCTCAAGTGGGAAGACATGCGTGACGAGCTTGTCCAGATTGATAAGCCCCTCCGCGATGAGATTGATGCATGCGGGCCACGTGTCTTTGTAGACCCTGGAAGACTTGAGTGTAATCTATAAAGGTAATTGTTAGTGTCTGAAGGTCAGAGAAAGTAGTTCATTGCAGACATACCTCCTTCTGCATCATGCGCCGATGGTATTCCGTCCAGAACCGGCTGCCCAGTGCCAACGATCATGACGGTGCCACCCTTACGTACAGCATGGCAAGCCGTGATGATGCTGGAGGAAAAGCCAGTGCACTCTAAAACAGACGTTGGAGATGTGCTCTCTCGCACGTCGAGGTCTTCAGTGTCGCCTGACCTTGAAGCGGCCTGCACAAATATCCCTCTCAACCTTGCTGCCTCCTCCTCCGGTGCACTGCCTGGTTTGACGAGATGGGTCCTCAGGCCAGGCATGAATTCTCTTGCAAACTCCAGCCGTTTTGGTTCCACGTCAGTGACGACGAGTGGCCATGCGCCAGAAGCTCGTGCACACGCCAGCGCGAGAAGTCCAATTGGACCAGCGCCACACACAAGCACGGGTGATCCAAGTTGTAGATTGGCGTTGCGAGCTGCCTGAAGACTCACAGACAAGGGTTCAAGCAAAGCACCTTGGCTGAACGACATGCTCGGAGGAATAACGTGGAGCAGCCTTGCTGGATGAACGAAATAGCGCTGCAGGCTACCATGCGCTTCGTCTCCCGGTCCGTACACGCCACGAAGGGTAGATCTGTCGCAAAGATTGCTACGACCAACGGAGCATGAGGTACAATTGCCGCAGGTGACCAATGGTTCGATCGCGACACGATCACCAACTTTGATGTGGGACACTTGCGGGTCGACTTTGAGCACAGTTCCGGCGCTTTCATGGCCTAGAATGTGGTTCGCCTGTAAGACTGCCGGACCAATGCTTCCATGTTTCCAAAGATGAACGTCCGATCCGCAGATCCCGGTCGCTTGCACGTGAATGAGTGCCTCGCCGGATCTCAGGGTCTTGATGGGTGCATCGGTGACAGATAAGCCGTGGTCCACGGAGACCTGGAGGGAAGGATTGGATGTTGTCGCCATTCTGGTCGCAGACGAAAAATTGGTATTCTGATATGTACGGGTTGGGTAAAGAAAAAGAGTTTTTTTCGATTAATATCTTAGCAGCGTCCTTTACGGTATATAAACCCCAAGAGGAACTGTGCTAGAGTGAAGCAAAGGTGTGGCCTGAAAGTCGCTTCAGGTCTGCCGCGATCTTGACTGGCTGTGACCTAGGCCTAAATTCGTGGTCATGTGCAAGTTTAAAGGAGGGCTCAACATGCAACAGCATCCCAATTCACCCAATTCACTGCAGCCGCTAAACTGTTGCAGTTTCATGGTAGACGTCGCTTTCCGGGACTGCGGGCCCTTTCCGGACTCCGCTTCACTGCCGGACCCCGATTCTTTGCGAGGCCTTGATTCCTCTTTGAGTCTGGATCTTAATGCTTCTTTTAGTCTTACTACTTCATTGGCTAGGTAACTAAGAATGCTACGTTATAGCCCAGATGGGAAGGTCGCGATAGCTTCGGAGGGGGGGGGAAGGGTTATCAACAAGAACAGTCCTGATATTCCAACACTTTCTATCTAAACCGCCTTGAGGTCCGTCTTTGTTTATCCTTGGGTTACGGGTTTTAAGTAGCCTGGCCCCCGGTCTTGCTTCCAATTCCCCGAACCACACTCCTCTCTAACAAGTCACATCTTGATGGGAGTGCTGGGTCGCGTTTTCTCTACCGTCCACAGGTCGTCTCCACTAGCCCGGCACCGTCCCCGCTCGGGGGTGGCCGGACACGGTTGCGAAGATCTACCGAGCCGTGTAAGTAGTCGAGACTGCCTGTCAAGTCCCTCACCAACTCATCTCGCATTGAAGCCACCTCTTCAAGATCCCTTTCCAGCTTCAATATTCGCTCTCTCGCAGCGTCCAGGACCTGACCTCTGCTGAGATACTGCCCCGGGTTTCCTCTGATCGCCCCGTCACTGTGGTCGAGTGTCTGTGCTATTGGTAGCACAGCGAGCAAGGCCTCGAATTGAGCCTTTAATCGTGTGCGATACTGCTTTTCGACCAGATTGTGGCATTCTCGGGCACGAACTTCCTGTTTTGGACCGGTTGGTGTACGGCGAGTTCTCTTCGGCTTACATGACGCTGATCGAAGTTTGATGTCGGGACGACTGGCGCTGCTTTCTCCTAACGGGCTAGAAACCGGAGAAAGAGCAATGGCGTTTGCAGAGGGCTGCTTAGAGCGGACTGTGTGCATAGTATTGCTGGGATTGTCACCAGCTCCAAGAGAATGAATGAAAGGGGCGTCGTCCTGGAATGTATAGGAGAGCCCAGCTGCTAGGATGGTATCCTCTGTGAAGAACTCGGACCCCCCTGAATGATCCGTTTCCCAGCCACTGAAGTAGACAGGGGCTAAGCAACCAAGTCTGGTTAGTGAATGGTTGATGGTTTGCGGAGAGGGGTTGGAGGTTGGGTACCTTGTTCACACGTCTGCATATCGAAAGGCAGCTAAGAATGAGGTTAGTCTCTTGAACGTACATGCATAAAGAGCGTCGTCATCAACAAGGCACTCTGTCGTAACAGAACTAAATGATGAAAGGAAAGAAATATGAAGTGACTGACTTGAAGTTGGTTCTGCCCACAGAAGAGCATCCCCAGGTCGCTCTGGGCATCGGGGGACACCATCTCGGCATCTAAGTAAGTTGGTAGGATCGGAGAGCCCATGCTGAATGTCGACAGAAGGGATGACGTAGTAAAGCTTTTAGGCCTGTCAGACAGTCCGCTGGGTGACCTGGATTATATTTCCCATAGCCTACCCTTAAAAGCCTTGGGGAATAACCATCCGCCAAAGGAAATATTGATCCATGACTTCAATGCAGCCGGCGAGACCTCAAATTCTCAGTAAATGCGGCTGATTCTAGACCAACCGGCTCTCGTAGACTCGACACATCTGCCCCCTTGAACCCAATGCATCGTCCCATTTGACGATGAGATGGCCTCACATCTGAGGGTCCGGGGAATTTCTGTAGGTCAGGAATACTTGGCCGACAATGACACCCTGAAGAAGCAATTAACGAGCAAAGGATTGAATCCCCCCTTGTGAAATGCGCTAGCAATCCACTACTGCAGTGGGATCGGTCTCGATCACGCCATGGTTCATGTAAGTCGATGTTGCCTATACCGGCCGCCTGGTATAGTGCAAGCACCTCAGTCTGCGCCGGGTCATGAAGAAATCCAATTGCTTACCTACGGAATGACGAGTCAAGGCAAACGCCGATGTCCGCTGGCGGCCAATGTGTACGCCACGTGGTCTGTTGCGTTATCGTGTACTGTACAGTACCAGCCAGCCTCAAAGCACCCCTACTTCAATCAGCCTCCACCACTTTCTCTTGTCCAATCAGATGACGGGTCCCTCAGACTCCCCGAATATGGTGCCCGAAGGGGCGAAGCTTCAGGTCCCCGACATCCAACCTCTCGCATGGCAGTGCCCGTAGAAGAAACGGAGGGTTATGGATATCCTGGCTCTCATTTGTGTTTTACTTCTATGGTCCCTGTGTGACCCAGATGTGTAAGTCGTCGTGTCAAGACAACAAACGCCTGTATTGCTTGATATAAGAGGATGTATTAGCAATATTTCACTGTTACTCTCATAAAAGACGTGCCAAAGTCCAAATGTTGGATGGATCTCGGGGCCACTGAACAAAGTCACAGGCGCGTGATAAGACCATCAGCAAGGCTGAGACCACTCTCGCAGATGAATGACTTCCAAAACCTGTCAATGGCAAAGTATGGATGCAGGGTGATTATTAAACACTTGGAAAATGAGTCGGTATGAAACTAAACTTGCTATGGAATGGATTTATCTCTTCTTGTCTCCTCACTTGCTTCGTTGCTTGTTTCTTCCTGAAACGGCCATACAGCTCAACATTGCAGAGTGCAACAAAATCAGGGAGTCGGCGGCAAGCGCGTTGAACAAAGGTTCGTCTCGGCGTACGTCATACGGTTTCGAGTAAGTGATCTGTACAAATCACCCGATGTGATAGCTTTCAATGCCGAAGAGTTGGTGTGTGGAGCGTGGGATTCAGATGAGGAGCTCCATGTCACATTCCCTGCGCCACCAACCGCCACATGGTTCGATTTGTGAAGTGAAAAGTGACAACGGTATCTCTCGCTCATGTCTTGATTAGAATTGACTTGTACCTGAGTGGTCGTGAAGTTGGGTGCGCCTGCTTCGATCCGCCCATGGTTACGTAGTGGTCGGAGATAAAACGAGGTCATGATTGGGTGGTTATCATTGTTGGTCCTCCGTCTGCCGTAGATCGAGTTCTAGACCTCGCCAAGGGGGAAGCTCTCGATGCAGTTGGACTCAACCTGGCCAATCAGCAGAGTAAGGCAAAGCCATCCTTTCGTCCACATGAGATGGTGGTCAGGTCCAGCAAACCACATCCTATCAACTTCATTGAGCTAAGGGAGATGGACAAGGGGTTGAGTGTCAAGGTTGCGGTTGATATAGCGTCGGCGACATCAAATCTTTGACTTGAGAGAACGAGTCGTGCTTCTACGGGAGACAAGCCTCAAGTTCGTGCATGTATTCTAACGCCGTCGTTTAATCGCGGCGCAAGATTACCTTCATCCGTGCCATCTCAGCCTATTTTACCACCTTCACCAATAACATGTTCTCTCGATGAAGCTTTGAACTACACATAACCCCTCCTTTCCGAATTCTGGGAACCGCAGAGCCCACTCTCATGATAAGTTCACGACACTCGGCCGGGCCGCTAGCACCTGGATCGGGCACTAGACCGGGGCTGATGAGGATGGAGTGCTGACAGGCCTCTAGGAGAATCCCGAAAAATGTCGGGTGCAGGTCCCTGCTTTTTTGTATCTGCAAAAGCAAGTGCGAACAGTGACATATTTTGTTGATGGAAGTTGGGTGACCCCAGTATCATATCGACCAAGAGAGACGCGAGGAATGAGAAGAACCCGATTCCCCGGTTTCTCTGTAAATAGTATCTATAGAGTGTGGTGTCTGGTGTTTATTGCCACTCGCATGCCTTCAATCAGATCATTAATGTAGCAACATCCATCGGGTAACGATGGCTTTAACTACAACGGTAGTAGAGGCGGCATGATTTGATAGTGATAGCCTAGAACTTCGGGAGAGAAGATACTTGACGTCTTGAGCAACGGAGATCTAACTTAACATGCTGATATCTTGAGGTGATTTTGTAAACCAAGAGTTCTAACGCTGTCGAGACATGATCAATAGTGTCGATCAAGCAACCCTGCAGACCTGTCATCCCCGGCACTTGACAGTCCCACAATCATTCAATCAGCTTCTTTAGAAATGACCCTGAGTCCTGGCTGAAGTCCGATCGTGTGATGTACCGGAAGCTATAGCCAGTAGAAGCCAGCCAGACCAGCCCAGTCTCCGCCGGCTTGCTCCCCGGAGCGGCACAGGTAGGAGTCTAAGCCATTCAAGCATGGAGCTACTGTATTTTCGGGATCCCTAACCAAGACAACGTGGGCTGGCTGATTCGCGCCATGTCGCAAGGGCGTTAGCCATGAACTGATCGAGCTGCAGGACAGATTGCATGACATCGCCAAAGAGCCCCAGAACCTGGCAACACCATCATATCAAGATGAAATCTATTAAAATTGTCTAGCATCTGCTTCTTTGCGCTCCCTGATAATAAAAGTACGGCACTTGTCAATACCCTTGTCCTTGAGATCACCTACGTAGCACCCTTCTCTGCACACCTACGACTAATCCCGAGATTTTTGATGTATCCTCTCTAAGATTTGTGTTTACCGATAGATCTTAAGGTTAGTTTTCCGTCGCTCACAGGATCAGACCAGTATTCTCACCAACATAGCGTGCTTTTTTTCCATGGACACGCTCGTATACTTCACGGACGATGGCCTTCAAGCTCTGCCATTCGGACTTCTTTGGTCAGGAAGTCCGCCATCCAAGTCGATCGATACCCAGTCTCACCCGCATCCCACCGACAACATCTCGGCATCGGCATTGATGGGATCTGATTCTCCCCAAATAGCGTTTCAAAAAAGCCCAACAGTGACCCAACACCCTCACGACATGAGTCAACAGTTGCTCAATGAGGCGGATGACCAACAGTCAGCTGTTCCCAAACGAAAAGCTGTCGATTTGAGGAATACACCAGAAGTAGGTCGAAAGATGAGACGAGGACGACAGTCAAAGGCAGGGGAAAAGGGTGAAGCCCAATACCAAGAAAAAGGCAGACACAAGACTCGAAAACAACAATCAACAACTACAGAGTCACGAATTCGTCAGCAAAATAAGGAAGCTGCAATTAGATGCCGTCGTCGCAAGTGCCAAGAAGAAGCAGATCTATGGTCCCGCGAGAAAAGTCTGGAGGACGTCAACCGCCAGCTCGTCTCCCACTGCAATTACCTAAAAGAGGAGATTTACTACATCAAGGAACAGCTTTTGCAACACTCAAGCTGCAACTGTGTTTTGATACAAGAGTACATTGCCATTGAGGCAAAGAAGTCCGTGGGCAAGCTCTCTTCACCGCATTCTTCTGGCCTCTCTTATCCGAGCAGTTTGGGTGCCACTAGTCCTTCTGAGACAGGGCAGATTGGCTTTCGGGATAGCTCGACAGAGATGGCCACGTCATCCCCAGCAGATCTGAACAGCCCAGAGAATGCAGATGCGTTGCTGTTCCAGCCTCTATGTCTTTGTTATATCTGCCGGGGAGCGACAGCTGGAGTGTCGGTGGGGCAAGCCTTCAACGAGGTGCCACTTGGAAATTGGGAGGGATCACTGGACCCAAGTACCATGAAATGGCTGAACGGCGATTAGGCACCCTGGATCAACACCTGATGGCGGTCTCAAGTTGTCAGTAGATGGATGTCTTGTAGATCACTGATGGATGAGAGTTCAAATTGGATGAGAGGCATCCTTTCCTGACATTTGTACAGAGGACCAGTGATACCTATGTAATACCTGATGAAACCTAAATATTGACCCTACCCCCTGGTTCTTCGTTTGTTACTTTCACTACCCAAGTATTGCTGCCATTGTTTTCTCCGTCTTCTTGATCACAGTCGACGATGAGATATTGTTTAGATACACCTTCCTTCTGCTCGCCACCATCACAGGTCCTGTCCAAAAATACCCTTCTCACGAACAAAGTCAGGCTTGGTAATGACATTGTTATCCGCATTCTTAATCCTCTCCAAAAACTTCTTCGCGTTTTCTGGATCCTCCGCAAACAAAGTATCCGCAACTTGCTTCTGAGGAGTCTCACCAAGCCACTTGAACAAGGAGATATCCCTGAACTCATCGGCACGGAAGATCTCCAACATCTCAAGAGGCTCGTCACCAATGTTCTCAACGAAATGGCCCATGTTGCGGGGCACGATGCCGACATCTCCGGGCACGTAGTCAAAAGTTCTGGCAGTACCCTCAGACGCAAAGATGGTAACTCTAGCACGGCCCCTAAGGAAGAAAGACCACTCGTCGGCAGATGGATGCCAGTGCATCTCTCGAATAGCACCAGGTTCAATGATAGCGTGAGCTGCAGCGACAGTCTTGGAGATGGGAAAGTTCTTGGAGTCGGTGATGCGGACTTGGCCACCGCTTGTGATCAAGGGCTTTTGATCAAGCATTCGGTGTGTAAAGTTGTACTTTGACTTTTTGACTTGCTTGCCTCTTGGTTCTTCGTCGCTGATTGAGCCCGGCTTTCGGCCTTGGAAGATGTACTTTTCCTTCTCGGGAATGTGGTCGAACACTTCCGGGGCTAGGTTGAAGTTCTTGGCGATGACGGACTTTGGTGTGTGCGCTGTAATTGTTAGACGAGTTGCTTTAATGCGATGGGTTGATCCACGTACCAAGCCAGTCAGTGAGGACAAAGGTTGATTCCTCGGAGAAGCTTCCGTCGTCAAAGATCAGAAGAAACTCGGTACCGTTGGGGCTGAGACCCTGAAGAGAGTGAGGAATACCACTTGGGAAATACTATCGCAGACGTTAGAATCTGGATTGAAACACTCTTGTCAGGGCGTATTAGTTCACGTACCCAGAGATCTCCCTTCTTCAGGTCGTCGATAAAGTTGCCACCTTCATAGTCAAGAGCCGTAACACGGACTTCACCGTCGAGCACATAAGCCCACTCAGCTTCCTTGTGCCAGTGAAGCTCACGAATAACACCATGTTCAAGTCGCATGTTCACGCCAGCGAGCTCAACACTTGTTCCAAGCTCTCTGACAGTGGTTTGGCGGGTCCAACCACCTTCCTGCTGCCGGTTAGTCCTGCATCCGGAGGCGATCACGTTGAGAAACATACCTCGATACGAATGTGAGAGTCGGCAAAACTCCAGCGCATATTGTCAAGATTCCCATGATCAGTACTAGGAGGCCTAACAAGGTCTGGGTTTTGGCGAGATCGCTCCTTGTTCCAAGGTCCCAGAACAGAAGCACCATCGCCATTTCGCCAGGGAAGAGGATCAAGCTTCTCTCCAATAGAGTCAACCGCATTGTCATCTGGATCTTTGTGTCCTGGAGTGAAGGGTAGTCTCTTTCCACCAGCTACACCATTATAGCTAGATGGCAGCTTGAGACCTCTGAGCAGCCTCTCACGAGGACTGTCCTGCACTGGGACTGCAGCGCAGAGGCTCAATAGGAGGGAGGTGCTCAAAAGTGGAGAGTAGCGCATTCTCACAAAATTGGAGACAAGAGTAGGTAGTGTAGAGTAGAGTAGTCACAATGAGGATGGTATGTGTGTCAGGGAGGTGTGAGTGATGTCGTAGTGAACACCACCGGATAATTCAAGCACCTTTTTCACTCCTTATCAACAAGAATTTTCCCCTGCTTCGCCAACTTCCTTCGGGGGCATGTTTTGGCAAACGCCGAGAAAGCGATACCCGGGGGATTCCCGAAAACTACTATCATCAACGGGGCAACGATGCCGTCTTGGGTGACAGTAAAAGATGTTGATGACTGCCGAGGCCAAGTGCGGGGGAATCGGATGGTCGGCACATGGCGTAATGCTGACGCGAAAGAGATGAAGGTTGCGTGGGGTTGCAAGCTGGATGCGTTGGAGTTCTTGGCTTTACGGATATTCGGAAGGGGAACTTGGTGAAAGGGCTGCAAAAGGTCAGGGGGGATATGCAGGAGATCGAGTCATCATCGGATACGGCATGTTTTTCGGTGTTAGATCTATCGCCGTGATCATCTATCACAAGGACATTCTTTTGAGATCCAGGGTCGTAATAGAGAGTAGAACACCAAGTATCTCTCAGTGAAATTAGGTTTCCTCCGGTAGATGGGTGCCCAAGTGAAGCTCAATTAAGCCTAATAAAGACGTGCTTTAGCTCTTGGCACTAACAAAGCAAGGACATGCGCCCGCGCGGCCCCTCTCTGTTGGCACGTCTTGGTATTGTTAGTTTGGGAGGGGGAATTATTTCCGAGCCCCGATCTTGCGTAAGATCCCCCAATTCTGGAGCATTAATACGCTAAGACGTATTCGGTATGTTATTCGTTTGGATCAAGAAGTCTCCATGTACTTAATCTGACGCGTCTGGACCTTTTCCGTCCCGGCATCAACGGCATTGAATTGATCACTTTTCAACTCTCACACAGATACGGATACATTTATTACCCTCATTACGAGATTGAAATCTCTTTTAATTATTCAGAGATAATGGCTCAGCCACCGAATTCGGCGTCATACGGAACCGTTGTCAGTACCGGAGAACCTAGGTCCGAAAATGGCCTCTTGAATAGAAGCGACGAGACGCAGGCTTTGCTTGGGCGAAAGCCCGAGTCCGAGTCTTGGTTTCGTAAAAAGCTGGTTGTAGATGCTCGTCGAGATTGGGCAGATGTTATGCTTCTCGGCTGCTACATCATTACTGGCATTCTTGATAGTGCCTCTATTTCGACTTGGGGAGCATTTGTTTCCATGCAAACAGGTGAGACTGGTCATTTAACTATCAATATATGAATAGCTACTTACAGATTGCAGGCAACACGGTCTATCTTGGTCTAGGCCCAACAGCTGGAACAAACCGATGGAAAAAGTCAGGCTCCTCCATCCTGGCCTTCTGCATCGGTTCATTCTTCTTCAGCCGGCTTCATCGCAAATTCTCACCCTCCCCAACTCGGAAATGGGTCTTGTGTCTTTCATTCGCCATCCAGACTCTGGTCGTAGCAGGGGCTGCATCTATCGTTACCTGGGGACCCAAGGGTGCTGGCCCTGATGATGTCCCCTGGTACGTCATCACCCCCATCGCCCTGGTTGCTTTCCAGAGTTGCGGCCAGGCTGTTGCGAGTAGGGCATTGAAGTTCAACGCTCTTACTAGTGTTGTACTGACAAGCATCTACTGTGACTTGTTCTCCGACGCTGCGTTGTTTGAGGGCGTGTTTCTTAACCCAGAGAGGAATCGGCGGGTTGCAGCACCGTCTCTTCTTCTCATTGGTGCTGTTATCGGTGGTTTGGTCCAAAAGAGCGAGTTTGGAACTGCAGGAGCGTTGTGGCTTGCAGTGGTCCTCAAATTCGTCATCATGTGTGGTTGGGCAGCATGGCCTGCTGAACAGGGGCTGTGATGAGGGTCTATCGCGAGCGGAGGACTCTTCTAGGTAATCCGAGTGTATTAGACGCAAGAATATGCTTTGATCACATGCACAATATGCCGAATACTATACCAGATTGCTCATATTTAGTCTAATATCCCTGTGACATCTCCCCCGCACCCGCCACACGCGGCGGAGAAGTGATATTAATCGACTCGAGTTCTAGATGCATGCTATTCTAAGTTTGGCATCCGTAAGCTGAAACATTACTACCGCACCACGATCTAAGCCCTCTGCATGCAACGCAACCCAATGCAAACTTGGCAACACGGCCGCTTGCGAATCCCTTCTAGGAAGGTGAATCGGCGGAAGCATCTTCCCGTTCGTAGGAGCGTATAGTGGCGTTCTTCATTACAACCCATCTCATGCCGGTTAATTGAATTCCCCCCCTCGTCTAAGATAGATTAGAGTCTGAGCGTGATCAGCGACGTGGTTGCTCAAGTGGTCGTGATCACCGGGACCTTTTGTACATACGGTAGATACAATCACAGCCTATAGATCAGATCTCGAGTGACTTGACGGGCATATCGAGCTCTTCTCTCGGACTTCGGCATTGCTACCGCGCATCTCAAGGTGAAGGGTTTCACTCGGTAGAAAAATATGGCCGATTGCAGGAATCACATCGATGCAGCATGCCGCTATCCAATGAAGGGCACAGCGACTCGGTCATGGTGGTGTGCGGCCAATGGTCGCGACAGGAAGTTGTAACTTGGGGTTTCCCAATAGTGTGTGAGTTTGAGGCTATCATTGCCGTCAGATGACATTGTGTAGGATCTATGTTTGGAAAGGAGATAATGCAAGAGTGTGTGGTGGTGTTTTGGATTAGACAGTGTAACAGGAGTAGTGTAAGGGCACATACTTTACTTATATCGATCTATTCTCTTCTGAGAGAAACACACGAGTCTTCACATCAAATTCTTTCCCACTAGTTTCATCAAACTCTTGAACAATCTCACAATGAAGCTCCTTGATACCTTGAAAACAGATCTCAAAACCGATGTTACTTGGAACCGAGCCGCCCGGCTTGGCGCTTCTGGGGCCAGATCCCTGCCGTCAGGAACTGTCCAGTATCTGACTGACAAGGTCCCCATCATCGGCTGGTTGCCGAAATATAACCCGCGATGGCTCGTTAGCGACCTGATAGCGGGTCTCACGCTGGGTCTCATGCTGATTCCGCAAGGCTTGTCGTATGCCAAGATTGCAGACATCCCTGTTGAGTATGGGTTGATGTCTAGTTGGTTGCCTGCGGTGATTTACGCCTTTATGGGGTCTACGAAAGGTCAGTTAGTTTGTTCATCTCGCTGGAGAAATTCTTGAGTTGACTCTTTGTAGATGTATCAACGGGACCAACTTCTCTCATCGGCTTGCTCACCTCTGAGAATGTTCACGCTCTTCAAGACCGATGGACTCCATCAGAGATTGCATCCGCAACAGCTTTCATGATGGGTGTTTACGGCATGATACTCGGATTCCTCAAGCTTGGATTCTTGTTGGAGTTCATCTCCCTCCCTGTTCTCAGCGGCTTCATTACTGCCATCGCCATTACCATCATTCTCAACCAGATGGACTCTCTCCTGGGAGAAGACAACGTTGGTGATGGTGCCGCAACACAAATCCATGATATCTTCAATGAACTACCCAACGCCAACGGATGGGCATGTCTCATTGGATTTACTGGAATACTATTACTGACGATACTGGATAAATCTGGCAAGAGATGGGGCAAGAAGAACCGGGTCATCTGGTTCTTGTCCATCACCAGAGCATTCCTCGCACTCGTTCTCTTCACGGGCGTGAGTTACGCTGTCAACAAGAACAGAGACGAGTATCTCTTCGATGTCGTCAAGGTTCAATCCAAAGGTCAGCAAGCGCCAAGAATGCCAAGAAAGGATCTCATTCCCGAGATTGCCGGCCGCAGCATTGCCGTTTTTATCGGCTCCGCAGTTGAACATCTTGCTATTGCTCGAGCTTTTGCCGTCAAGAATCATTACGCGTCAGATCAGAGCCAAGAGCTTTGCTATCTTGGAGTCACCAACTTCTTCAACAGCTTCTTCCATGCCATGGGTGTTGGCGGTGCCATGTCTCGCACAGCAGTCAACTCGTCATGTAACGTCAAGTCACCGCTTTCTGGCGTCGTGACCATGGCTGTCGTGCTTGTCTGTGTCTATGAGCTTGTGGGTACTCTCTATTGGATCCCCAAAGCGACGTTGGCTGCCATCATCATCACGGCTGTCTGGGGACTTATTTCTCCCCCATCAACATTTTACAAATACTGGAAGACGTCGCTAGCGGATTTCATCTCGTCAATGCTTGCACTCTGGGTGACACTGTTTGTCTCAAGTGAGGTCGGCATTGGATGCGCTGTTGGGTTTAATATCGTCTACGTGTTGTTGCGCCAGGTGTTTACAAAGCTATCTTCAACTGGTAGCGATGTCGAGTCAAGAGCTGGAAACTCTCAGAGATTCGGCGGTGGACTCTCGACTTCACTCCATATTCCCGAGGATATGAGGGTATTCACATTCAATGAGTCCCTCTTCTTCCCCAATGCCTTTCGCAACACATCCAAGATCTTGGATGACGTCCAGACCTTCCATGCACCAGTCTACAATGGAAGTCACGGCCTTGAGACAGAACGGAACTGGTCTGTGGTGGGCGAGAAGAGAGTGGCGCGTCTGCGCAAGCAAGCTGGCATCGACGGTACTTCATCGCTCCCAGAGATCAGAGTAGTCATTCTTGACTTTACTCGTGTCAATCTGATTGACACCACTGCCGTCACTCACTTGAAGAATATGGTTGCAGCCCTAAAGACGTACGCTGGAGATGGCCTCGAGATCAGGTTTGCTGGTATGAGCCCTCAATGCCGTGAGCGCTTCGAGCGAGCGAATTGGCACATCATCAAAGTAGGGTCGGATGAAGAGGATGACGGGGATGTGTCTGAGTCTACGTATCTGTACTGGGATACTGCGGCCGCAATCATGGCGCCAAGACGGAGGGACTCTGTTCTCAGTGACGACGGGAAAGTACATGCGATGCATCAGGAGAAGGCAGATGCATGATGTTGGTGGGAATTTCTTACTTTTTGTGATAAACTTTGTTCGCAGATTGTCATTGATCGTATTTATGAATCGTTCATCTCTTTTCTTAATGATGCCACATATACCTCCAAGTCTGTGCCGCAATTAATGACGAATGATCACGCGCACCAATAATTAAAGATATGAATGATCCACAAGACATACGCGTTACCGGCTTTTCCGGAGCTAGAAAGGAAGCATACTCCGATCAGAGTTTCGTAGTTTCAACGTTTAATAACAAGGGGTTACGGGGGGCACGTCCCTTGTTTCTCCCACATCGGGAAACAATTGGACTACGGTTCATGCATATTTCTAAGGCTACCCTGTCTAGCGGAGCCTAGGCGCATCTCGTGAGTGGTGGGAAAACGAGCATAGCCCTTGGATGCATCCGAGTGTAACAGAGGGCGGGAATTGATCTACTTGAAACAACAGTTGGTGGTGTCTCCCCTGAAAATCACGCAAGTATAAGCCTGAAATGTCAACTGCCAAATTTGATGGCTGGATATGCAGGATCTTCGTGGTCTGGCCACGGAAGAATTCGTCTGAACTCAGGGAGATTTGGTGGAGACACGCACAGGGCAAAATTGTTTGAACTAGATGATAAAGACCTCTGCAGCCGCCGCCCATTCAATCAATCTCGAAGGTCACCTCTTCTAGATCTTCATCTATCCGATCCGTCGTTCTTTATCCGAAACCATGAAGTTCCAGACCCTCTGTGCTACTCTGGCAGCCACCGCCAATGTGGTCGCAGCTGACTCGCTGCTCGCCCGCATGGCTGATTCTTGGATCCGCAACAACCATGAAACCCAGAGAGCATACTGGTACGGTCGAGGTGTGGTCTACGAGGGCTACGAGGCGGCCTACGAGTTGACCAAGAACGAGACCCTTCTGGAGTGGTACCGCTCCCAGATTGATGATCTCGTCATCGCGCCAAACGGGACCATTGTCAACTATGACATGACGAGGTACTCGCTCGATAACTACCGCATTGCGATGAACCTTCTTTACTGGTACAAGAAAACCGGTGAGGAAAAGTATCGCGAAGGAGCCGACTTTATCCGCGACAGACTCAACCAGCACCCCCGGACTCCCACTGGAGGTTTCTGGCACCGATCTCCTACCTACCCTAACCAGATGTGGCTGGACGGCATTTTCATGGCTGATTCTTTCTACGCGGTTTGGACCTCCCTCTTTGACGCCAAGAACACTACCGCCTGGGACGACATTGTCCTCCAGTGGGACAAGATCCAGGAAGTCACCATTGAGAAGGAGACTGGTCTGCCCGTCCATGGCTTTGACGAGAGCAAGACGGCGGTCTGGGCTGACCCCGAGACCGGAGCTTCCCCCATCGTCTGGAGCCGAGCTGTCGGTTGGTACATCTGGTCACTCATCGAGGTTCTCGACGTCTTCCCCAAGTCTCACCCCGGCTACAAGCGTCTCCGCGGCTACTACAAGCAGCTTGCTACTGCTCTTGTCAAGGCTCAAGACTCTGAGAGCCACGGTTGGTGGCTGGTCATGAACAAGCAGTATGCCGGTGTTGAGGGTAATTACCTTGAGAGCTCTGCTTCTGCCATGTTCACTTACGGATTGCTTGCTGGTCTTCGACGCGGATACTTGGATCAGAAGACTTTCTTTAAGCCCGCTGCTAAGGCCTACAACCATCTTGTCAACGACTTTGTCACTGAGCATGCTAATGGCACCATTACATGGGAGGGCACTGTTGAGGTCGGCTCCTTGAACAGCGACGCCTCTTTCGAGGTATGTAATTTCTCTACTCTTTTTATCAATTTGACTAACCTGTCACTTCTAGTATTACACCGAGGTCCCCATCGTCCCCGATGACACCCGTGGCGTTGGGCCCTTCATGATGGCTCTGTACGAGTGGGAGCGACGCACCAAGGCTTAGAGTTTAGATGGATCAAGATAGAAGGGGATAGAAATCATCTCACAATTAGATTCCCGACTGATAGAGGCAGCGGTAAGCTGCGCTTATGCATTAACTACCTATCATACATCTTAATACCTAAAAACGTTACGCCTTCTCACTCCATCTTCTTGACCGTGCCATCTTGAATGCCGGCGCTAGCGGACACTAGCGGAGTGCGGCGGTGGGGATGCGGACGGCCCCACTTCCGGCCGCGCCTTGGACGCGGAGGGAGGCGGTGATAGTGCGTTGAGAGTGAATCAAAGCTGACTGACTTGGGGCATAAATAAGGCTTCATGTCTCGTTCTCTTTCCTTTTCGATTCTATCATCATACTCAGCATCACAGAAATCTACACCGAGCCTTTTACTCAACTTCCATCTCTACGTCTGTTCCGACATGCCTTCAACTACCTTCTCTCCCGACTCATTGCCTGATCTGACGGGCCGAGTTTACCTCGTCACTGGCGGAAACGCTGGAATGTGAGTAGATATAGTAAAAGCTTCTCCTGGAATACCCCCTAACATTGATCAGTGGCAAGTCAACCGTTGTTGCTCTCGCATCCCATGGTGCCAAAGTGTACATGGGTGCTCGCAGCGAAGCCAAGGCTACAACAACCATCACAGAGATTAAAGCACAACTCCCTTCGGCACAAATCCTCTTCCTCCCTCTTGACCTGTCCAGTTTCAAGAGCGTGGTCTCAGCCGCAAGGAAGTTGTCCAATGAAGAGTCTTCGCTTCATGGAATCATCAACAACGCTGGTATTATGGGCGTGCCCTTTGCCTTGACCGAAGACGGATATGAGATTCAATTCCAGGTCTGTTCAGGTTCTCCATCATCAGACTTTGCTCACGCTAACGACTCGGTTCTAAATCAAGACCAACTACCTTTCTCACTGGCTCCTCACGTTCCATCTTCTGCCTCTCCTTCAGTCGACCGCCGCCAAGTCGCCCAAAGACATGGTACGAATCGTCAACGTCACTTCAGATGGACATGTCAAGTTTCCTCCGAAAGGTGGTATTGACTTCGGAAACCCCTCACTTGAAAAGGAATCTGCCATGACCCGGTATGGTCAAAGCAAGCTTGCCAACATTCTCCATGCCAAGCAACTGAATGCTATCTATGGCCCTACACAAAAAGGGGACGACGCTAATCAAGGCACCATTTGTACGGCGGCAGTTCACCCTGGTCATATCGACACGTAAGGCAACCTTCCTTCAATGACACAGTTCCATGGATAGTGCTGACTTGACTAGAAATCTCAACAAACAAGCAACCGGTGCCGCACCTGGCTCTGTACTGCGCGCAATCACTCCGGTCATGCGCTGTCTGGGTATCTTGGACGATCAAGAAAAGGGTGCTTGGTCTTCTCTCTTCGCAGTCGCAAGCCCGCAGTTCGGATCCAAAGACTCTGGGGCTTACATCATCCCGTATGCAAAGATTGGAACGCCAAGCCCGCTTGCTCAGAACACCGAACTGGCTAAGCAACTGTGGGACTGGACCAAGAACGAGCTTGGTAACAAGGGGTTCCTAGAACTTCAATGATGAAGACACTTCTACACCCTCCCCCCCTCAAGAATTCTGCAATACTTTTCTAGATCCATGTCAGTGGTAATAATAGAATAATAATTGGCTTTGACCTACCTCCAACTTTCCAAGAGTTCCCTATCAATCTCAATGCATGCTTCAGCGAGTCGACGGCCGCCTTCAGCTCAACCTTCCCAGTCTCTTCTATGTACCACTGGTATTGAGTGGAGGCAGCATAGAGACACTGGGCCGCGAAAGGGCTGATGATAATTTCACTTCTTTGTGACTCAAGAAGATGACTCAGATGTGAAGCAAATTGCCAGACCGATGCCCCAATCTCATGCAAAGTATTGAGGGCTGTCTCTTGCATCTTCAGCTGCTCTGGAGTACCAACACCCGACAAATCATCCAAATCCGCACAGGTGTAGTTGTCACATAATGCAATAATAGCACTGAAGCAGAGTCCTTGAGCAGGTGAGTAAACAAGGAACCCATTAGGCTCCTCACTCTTTACTTCTTGGTCTAGTGCCAGCTTGAAAGAGGAGAGGATTCCATGCAGTTGAAGAGCTTCGGAGTAATATTGCTCGGGGCTTTTTTTGCTGTGATTTGTGCCAATGTGGGATAGGACTCTAGAAAGGAGATGTGCTACTTGGCATGTCCTAGCGAATGGTGGCGCAGGCAAGTCGGTGCTGCTAGAAACAGCGAGCGATGGAACGACCGTTTGCTCCTAGCTGGTCGTTAGGGCTTGGTACTCAATAGCTCAGGCGAAACTAACGCCAAGGTCCCATAAAGCTTCATCCATGGGTAGAAGATCTTCGGGGCATGCGTCGACAGAGGCGAACGGCCTATCGGGAAGACCAATATTGATGAATCTAGGGACTTAGTCTCGTCCGCACTTGATAACCAGCTGACTCACCGATCTAGAATGATTACACCCCACCATGTGCGGCGTATCTCCTCGGTTGCAGTCCACGACACTAGGAAGAATTAGTAACCAACTTCAAATAAGAGGGAACAGCCAGCAATCACTTGTTGATAGAAACATCTGTGAAACACCACGCCGATCATGGATCCCAATGGCATGGCCGATTCGAGCGGAATGACCAATCGATAGAAATGCGGCCGGGAATATGCCATGGCCCGCTTCATATAAGGATAACAGCAAAGTCGCCTGGAGAACACGCATCGAAATGATGCCTTGGTCTTCTACGAGGTGCAGGCATCGTTTTGCTTTGCGATATTGCGCTTGAGGATCGATCAAAGGTTCGCTCCTATTAGGTAGCAATATTTCCATGGATTGTAGGAGTAGTATGATGTCGGGAGAATGATACCCTTCGGAGGAAATTTGTTGGTACAAGGTCCTTTTGGAGACTGCCAAGAGATGGACGTCAGATTTTACCATCATTCGTGATAGCATGTGTCAACGATCTCACCGATGGGAAAGATAGGATGAATCATGGCAAAGAACGAGTCAACGACATGGGCGAGTTGTTCTGGGCTTTTGTCTATCATCCCCAAAAACTCTTCAGGGGGAGTAGATGCTGCAGGATTTGAGATTGTAAACCCTCGTTGCTTAAAGGTATATGAATCCAGAAAGAAAAGAGCCGGGAATGCGTTTTGTGAGGCAGTCGGCTTCAAGATATCCGAGTCAGTCACGTCAATATGAAGAATTCACTTATCCAGTATCAAGAAGGCTGGGTAAGTGGCTTACCGCGTGGGCTTGATGTCCACCTCCCATGGCTATGGCCTGGTTCCCGGGATACACACATGGCCGACCATTCTTTCGGCAAAGATGGCAAGCTGGAAGCTCACGTGTGCATTTCCTCTTCTGGCTCCTACAACTCGTGCATGCCAGTCTGCTTAACTGGTCTGCAAGCCCATCCATGGCAACGTTGAAGATGGTGCTTTAGATTGGCGAAGATGCAAGATGTGGGCCAGCTTTACTGAGGTCTGATTATCACACGTGACTTAGGCTAACGGTGATAAAGGCTGATTGGGCTTCAGAGGCGTTATGAGAGCATCACGTGATCTATTCATTTTGAGGAGACGACCTTCTGGGAGCGGTTTTCCGTAGAGGACTCGGCAGTATACTAGACAGCAAGAAGGAAGAAAGATATAGGGACTCCTGGCAGGTAGTTTAAAGATACCTAGCTATTAAGAAGCCCTATTTTTAGTATGTGGTTGCGAGATATTTATGCCCGATGAAGTGCAATAATATATAATGCTTTAAATATTTAATCATAACTAGTAATATTAATCTGACTTTACTAGGTAGTTGCTAAATTTAACTATTTAACCTAAAAGAATACATTCGTTAACTTATGCCCTATTCTGCTTGTTATAGGTTTATATTAGATATAGTATAGAATCCCGTCTAACTAGGGAAGGAAAATCATAGCATAGCTTAAATAAAAACCACTTATTCTTTATTACTATATTTTAAGTTATTCTTTATATTTAAATCTAATAAGTAATAAGTCTTATTTTAAATCTATATAGTTTAATAAGCC
>NHTE02000029.1:0-16227 GCA_002168265.2 Fusarium euwallaceae
CGCTTAGCCTAGATTATAACGCATATGCTAGTATAATAGCCGCCATGGTGGACATGGATACCCAGATAATTGCTATTTAATTCGACCCATGGGTAATGTGAATGCCATGGCTGTCACAAGCCTCATGGCAAAGAGAGGCGAAGAAGAAGTCCTGCGCTCCACCCCCCCTTGATGTAACTGGGTGGTATTGAGGGATAAAAGCCGACAGCCTGCTTCTGCCAGGACTTGAGCCACGGCAACAATCGCCAATGAAATTGCACCACATGGCTGGCCGCCCTCCTTGTCCGTTTTGAGGCCCTGTCTGCGATATCCTAAAAAGATGCCACCTCAGCCCGATCGCCCCAGGACGGCCACTGCCCTCAGGTTGCTACCCCTACAAACGAATTGCTCGTCAGCTTGATCTACAATGTTCTGGCCTAAAAATGATAGTACAATATTTCTCCCATGCATGGCTCTGATGAAGGAAGCTCATTGGAAGCGGGTATAGGTACCAAAATGACAACTCCACCGTGATGGTCATGCCGAACAACTAGACGAGGTCCACCTGAGCAATCCGGTATACACTGGAGAGAGAATAAGCGGGTGAGTAAAGCAAACGGGGTACGCCTGGTCCCACTTCCTTATAGGCGAGGTATTCGTTGATGTTGATCTCTCTCTGGAAGCCTAAATCTCTCTTGGATCTGATTGAATAGTGCTAGATCACTTGTGGGTGACTGATGTGAGAAAACGATATGCCAGGAATAGACATCAGGGACAGTGTGTGTGTCTGCAGCCGTACGAGCCCACTCAGTGAAAATCTGGTTTTCTGGCTGAGGTCCCCGTTCGGTTGCGGGTCCAGCAATGACCACCTCGGGCAACTCACGTCTATATCAGGCTATCAGAAACGGGTTCGTCGAAGCAAAGTGATTATTTGTACTTGTTTCTACCGTCGACCGCTCTTTTCCACATTTCAAGTTGCTGCTCGCGCGGCATTGTGGCCCCAGAAGTCCTTATTGTCTGGTTCATTCCAGATATCTACTGCTAATATGTCTCGTCTTTTTAAAGGGTTGTGACCTCTTATCATCTTTATCTAATAGCTGCCTCTTCCTGCTTATTTGCCCGAGAGAGTTACTAGATGCAAATATACAAGAGCTAGGTAAGACACTTTGTGCTGCTAGACCTCCTTTCAAGGGCCGATGGTCGTCGTAGTTCTCAAGCGCTCCCGGATGATGGTTCGTTGGACTGTCTGACTCGTCATGGCAAGAACCGGAGGGGTGTCGTGTGGCGCCATCTTCAGCTGAGCAGACTTTGGTGTGCTCAGTATCACCATCAAGATCATCATTCTGCTCGCCAAGTGGCCGTTTCTTACTGCTGATTTGACCAGGTGAGTTGTCTGAGCAATCGGGAGAGTAGCTTGGTGTAATATCTGGCGCCGCGAGGCTTTCAACGTGAGCCGACGAGGGAGTAGAAGATGAGGATGAGAATGAGCTGCGAGAGTCAGGCAAGGTTTGCTGGGGTATCCTGGGGCGGGGACTGCAGGCTTGCTGGTGGAGGGGGGCAGACGCTACGGCTGTCAACTTGACTGGGGCTTGCAGAGGGCACCAGCACTCACTGCAAAAGGATTGATCTTCCCTGTGGTTGGGGTCGACTACTGATGAAAGGAAGACTGCAAGAGAGTTGAGACTCCTGTACTGATGAAAATGCACGAATTTGTGTTGTTGGGTCTGACTGAGAGAAGAACGGCCTTCCATGATGGTGATGAACAGACTGTAGAGCATGTCATCAATGGTCTGGGCATGTCGATTTACTCTGTCCTTGGCTTGACAAAGAAAATCATCTTTGTCGTGGACATGACTCGCAATATCTTGGATTTCGTGATGGAAAGTGACGGGATCCAAAAGTGGAATTCGCTCATCAAACTGGTCGTACAGAGAGCCAAACAACTCGTCTTCGTCCAGGCCCACCCTCCAGTACGGCCATCTGAATTCTGGCTGATCTTCAAAGTCGATATTGGGACGTGGTTTCCAGCTCATGGTTAAGATCGCGATGTTGTTTACTGGGTGGAGATGCGATCCGATTATGGTTCTGCACCCGTTGAAATCTCTTCCGTGTCTACTGGTGCAGATAGAAACGCGTGCAGGACGGTCGCTCCCCGAGGTGTTTTTCCTTTGTCACCTGGCATCTGGAAGATAACAACTGGTTCAGGACCATCAAACACTGTTGTGGAGTTGTTGGTCTTACCACGACGTTACGTCGCCGAACGGTCAGTAGTAGGAGGTGCCGGGTCAAAAAGAAGGCACGGGCTGGTTAGTGAGAGTTCTACGACACACCATCAGGCTCTTCTTGACGGTGAATCTTCTCGGCTCTGGGATCTCGGAGGTGTCAACAAAGACGACTCTTCGCACAGAAACGTCTTGTCTAAAGCATCGACAGCTGTAGTTGGAAATCCTTTGATGGACTTTCGGCCCGGAGAGGTGATAACGATCAAGATGTCAAACTCAGATCGTCTCACCTCACAGCCAGGCGAGAAACTACCAGACCTTTCGATGGCTCAGATGGTACGAAAAAACGCAGAGACATACGCTTTGACCCAGACAGCCGATATTGTCATGAATAAGGGGTTTTCGGCTATCTTCGAAGCCCTTCACTCCAACTATGGAGCTGTCGCAGTGAAACTCGTCCGGACTAGGCGCGTCCCCCATTATCTCTGGATTCCAATCTTGGTCCGTGACTGGATGAATGAGAAGGGTATACTCAGCCAGCTTGACCATGTGAGCTCACCTGTCCTCGGTTGACGATGTTGGTGCCAAGCTAAGCCGGCCAGCCATCAATCGTAAAGCTCAAAGGATCAGATGCCCAGTTATACTTATACTCGTTGTACTTGGATTTTATCCCCTTTCGTGATCTCTCTAGATGGCGCAATCGTGACAATGGTCATTATTTCGCAGGCGAGCGCGGAGATGCCCGGCGAGTCCTTGATGACATGATGGCGGCACTTGCACATATCAAGAGCCGCAGCATCATCCACAACGATATCAAGCCATCCAACATTCTCTACGATCCCATCAAAGGCGCTATTCTCATCGACTTTGGCCTGGCCGCGAGCTCCAGCAATCGCAAGCTATGTACTGGGGGCACTCCATGGTATGTTGCACCCGAGTATCTCAGTCAGCGACGAGGTCCTGAGAGTGATGAATACGCACTGGGCGTCGTTATGCTGTACTTACTCAAGGCCACACCCCTGTCTGATACGACCGAGCAACAGTGGGATATCAGCAGCGTGTCCCAGAACCCGGATGCGTTCAGCCATATGCGGACCCGGACGGAAAAGATTGCGAGGAAACGTGAAGGGCTGGGGTCGACAAGTATTGAGGAGACTACGAAGCATCTCCTACAACCAGACCCTGCCAAAAGGCTATCAGTAGTTTCAGTCATCACCTCTGGCCAGACACACTAACGTTAGATTAGTAGTGACTTCAAAGATAAACGGAATCAATGAAGCGGTACACATTCTTCAAGAACATGGCTGAACGGAATATCAAGGATGGCATCGCGCCAGATCTTATAATCCCCGTTTTACCTTGAGAGTTAAGGCCCACGACTCTAGTTTGATGCTATTGGGCATCATTATCAGCTACCCTCGGCAAAAAATGTAGTTGGCGTCGACCAGAACCAACCAACCAGTTTTTAAAGCTTAGGAACCATTGACCTTGATGGGAGGATCTACGTCATCTCTCCTCCGGGAAAGGAGAAAACCAATCAATGTATGGTCGTTTTCATGTTAATGCAGATCCTTGCTGTAGCCAGGATTAACGGAAGCTCAATGACAATGAATGGATGAATGAAATATTCCGCCCATAAGACCAAGTACGCTGGTCTAGGCTATGTACAGTTCTGCGCCATTGCTCTCGCGTCTCGAAAAAAAACCTACGTTGTGCCTGATCTCTAGGACAACTTGGCCTTCAAGCAGGCCTGTCACGGAGCCAAGCGAAGCCAGACCAACCAAGTGTTCGGCAACCCATATTCAGCAGCCTCAGCATGGCTCGCCAGATTGAGGCTGTTTGGGGTTGGTACCACCAGATTTGGCCAGTAATTTCGGTTGGTTACCACCTCATCCAGTCTAGTTTACATCAAATCTCTTCGTAGTCCGCACGGTCTGTAGGTTAAATGTGCATTTCGGGCCATCTTGATGCTGCTTATTCACATTCGAACATGTCCGATTCTACTACCACAATCTTTCGTAGGTAGCTGTTGATCCTTGCCATTACCATATGCAGCTGCGAAAGCGTGCCTGTCTGACTCACCTGTTCTTAATCTGTTACATAGGGAGCGCGTGTGTTTGTGCCTGGTAACGCTTTGTTGACACATCTGGAATAGCTGCCGACCCTTTCGGGCAGAGCCTTTTACCGCTACGGTCATACAATAACTAGCCTTGTCTGTGTGGAACGAACTTTATATGCTAATTTATCTGCTCTGTGACTTCCTCGTTCGCCTTGGTTTGGCTGCCCATGGGCAAACTTTTGGCCCCGAATGATGCCCACAGCATCTTGACGATGCTGCCACTCCTCTATGGTTGTTTGGCGCGCCTGTGAAACTCATGGACCTTACATTCTCCCGACTGCTGTTGTGGCCCTGGCATTTATTGCGATGCTAATTAGCTGCTCTTCATAATTGTTAACTGTCGATGTTCAAGTCCGTCTCGCATGCATCTTAGCACCATTGCCATAGTTTCTAGCTCTGCGGCGCATATGTTCTGAATGTCTCTCAATTCGCCCTGATGAGCCAGCTAATACTTATATCTCCAACCACGCTCAACACCAGAGTTCTCGGACCATTGCTCCATCTCGTCCAGCTTCTTGTTCAGCTTCTTCGCCCTCCATCGCACCAGCACTGCCGAGACGATAGTCAAAGCGCAGCCTATAAGCAACACTCCACCAGCCAGGCGGTAGAACGGCTCCTGACTTGTTGGGTAGAAGTAGGGCGTGAACCAATGACTGACTTGACTGATGCAGTTGGCAATGGCAATGAGGGCTGCCTTCTTGGCTCGCGGAGCGGGCACTACAGTTGTCTCCCACGAGAGTTGCAAGTTGAGACCGTTGTAGGTGCCGGTCACGAGGAGAACAATGCCGACATAACGGGCTGCCACGTTGATGGTGCCGATGAGAATTCCGCATCCGCCGGCGGCAAATATGATGGGAATAATGATATGCCAAGTCGATTCCATGAAATGTCCACATGACCAGGCGAGGAGGCAGGCTGATATGTAAGCGATGGCGTACGGAGGCGCCTGGATGAGGTAAGTCGTCATCCTGTTGAAGCCAAAGGTATCCATGATCTAGCACGATTCCGTTAGCAAATGTTCCAAGTGTCGCAACAGTCTACCAAAACTCACCGAAGGCAAAAAGTCTTTGAAGCTCTGGGCGGTGACGAGCGAGAAGTGCATGAGGCAGAAGAACCAGGTGAAGGGATCCTTGACAGCATCTTTTAGGCCGTCCCATGTTCCGCCAACACCCTCGTCAATGCCACCGTTGGAAACGAGGATTCGGTACTGAGCCATCTCGCGCTCCTCTTCTGTGAGGAATCGCGTGTCGTGAGGCCAAGAAGGCAGAAAGACGAAGGAGCCCAGAGCCACCAGAATCGAGACTATACCTTCAAGAAGGAAGAACCACTGCCATGCGTGCATGCCGGCCACGCCATCCATATTCTCGAGAATGCCGGCGGCTAGGAAACCTGAAATAATGTTGGATATGGTATTTCCCGCATGCCAGATAGCCATTCGTAGAGGGCTTTCTTCTTTTGTGTACCAGGACGAGGTCACTACTAAATTAGCCATGTTCCTTCTTGAGATGAGATGTGCAAGAGACTACTTACTCAGCGTGAGACCTGGGAAGAATGGAGCTTCGGTGAGGCCGATGAAGAAGCGAACCATACAAAAGCCCACGCCACTAATCAACAGTCAGTCCTGCCGCTCGGTTTGATCGTTGCAGTCGGGCCACGTACTTGGTCATTGCAGGCATGCATATGGTTCCGGCACTCCACATGAGCATAATGATGGGGAGGAAGTACCGCGGGTTCGTCTTGGCCATGATGAGGTTGCCGGGTAACTGACCGATGAGGTATCCGACGTAGAAGGTCGAGATGCCAGTATTCCAGACGGTATCCGACATGTTCAAGTCCTCCTGGAGTCCTGCCAGTCGGGCATTGGACACATTGATGCGATCAAGGTAACTGTATCGAGTTCGCGTCAGCATACAGCCGTGTTCTCGATGGATGGCGCGAGGGGGCAAAACTCACTTCATTAGGAACATGAGTGTGACCCATGGCATCATGTGCCAGTCGATCTTGCTGCGGACGCTCTTGTTGAGAGTCTCCATCTGGTCCGCTGAGAGGTGGCGAAGGAGCTCGAACCGCGCCTGTATTTCCTCAGGCGCAATGCGGACGTCCCTGGCGGTGGCATTCTCGACGTATTGCGCCTCCTGGGCCTTTTCAATGGAAACATTGTCTCCACGGTCATCATCATGGGGCTGAACGGGGGTCTTGGATTCAGACATGGCAGAGATGGACTGGTTCGCGTCTCGAGACTGAAGTTGAAGAAGTGGCTGGGTATGAGTGTTTAGTCCTTGTAGCAAAGGGCCAGGAAGAGCTGACTACAGTTTATATATTAGGGATGCACTCAGGCAAGCCTTGGTCGTCCGTTGAGAATCTTCCTCGAAGTCTTCCCCTCTCCGCCAACTGTGTAATCTCTGATGAGCCGGGCTAGCCCCATGGGGCATGACCAAGAGGCGGAGACCCCAGAGCCGTGGGTTCTAACAGACGAGGTTTTGCGGGGTAGGTTAGGGTGCCAAGGAAGGGTGGCAAGGTTTCGCTCCCGCGGGAACAAGGACTCCCGTCATGGCCAGGCGAGACTCGGGGGTGCGTGACCCCAGTTGAATGCAAGAAAACGGAGAAGCGTTCATACCCTATCCGAGCTTTCAACGGCAGGTATCCTCGAGATCAGATTGGGGTCCGAGAGGTTGGGCGCAACAGGGATCTTATCCGAGAAAATGAGCCGGGCAACTTGGGGTCTACACGCATGTTAGCTCTTGTGTCAAAGAGCCAGGCCAGGGGATAAGCAGCAGATGCAATGGGCATTGTTTACAACGGCATTCTATCTAGGCAGAGCAAGAGTAATAGACTATCTCTCCAGACCCATAAGCAACGAAGCCACATTCTCGTACGCCGTGAATACAATGCCGCCACTGAGGATCAGCCGTCCCAATCTCATGGAACTGCCGCTCCAGAGCCCCCTGATGCCTCCATCTGTAACCACCTGCCGGAAAGCCTCTACTGTTGTGGCACCTTTGGCACCCTGGGTTCTCGTCTTGATGGTGTCAAAGGGCTGCGTCGCATAGACGGTGATGACGCCGGCCACTGCCCCGATCCCAAATGTGACTGCCTGGCCCTTCTTATCTGAAGGCACGAGATCCTTAAGAATGTTGTAAGACCCCATACGCACACCCGAGGTAGCCGACTGCTTCATCGTGGTGGAAGCCAGGCCGCGGTAAAGTTCCCGGATGCCTCTCTCAGCGACAGTGACGCGTAGAGCTTGGAGTCCGTTGTTGAGTCGTCGGTTACCAGATGTGGCTTCATCGATTCTGTGTAAGTAATCCAGTTGTCAGACTGGTCCAGGCAACAAAGAAAGACGATCAACTCACAAAGCAGTCTTGATACGCTCGGTTGGTGTCACCACAGTGACGCTCTCAACAGCTCCCGCAATCATGCCAGCAAGGATAGCATGCCCAGGCGACAGTTTGCTGTTGGAGTCTGCGAGCTGGTTCTTGATGGCGTCAAAGGAGACGAAGCGCACGCCAGCCTTGCACGCGGTGCCCTACGGTATTCAAGATGACATGATTAATCCACGGCAGCAGAAGCTCGGGCTCTGTTCAACTTACGACAATCAAGGACGTGCAGCCGGTGTAGATGGCCCCGAAACCACCATGTCGAACTGTTCGAGAAATGAGGGCAAATGGGGAGCTAGAAACCTTGGCTGAGCTACCCGAGGCTTGCCTAGAACTGAGCTGTGCCAGCGTCTTGGCGAATTCAAAGGGATACTGGAATAAAGAATGGCCTTGGTAAATAGGTGACACGCCAAGTGGGGGAGGATGAGGGGCCTCTACTTACTGTGATGGTGGCTTCTATGCCTCCTGCAACAGCTCCCGCAACCAGCGACACCCCGGGAGTAACCAATTGCCTTCGATTTGTTGTTTTCGTTGATGGGGGCGTCTGTTGCTTGAGCAGTAGTGCCGAGGCCATATCTGATTTTGCGACTGCAGCCATGATCACTTGCTTGCTTGCTTGCTTGGAGGCATTGGCAATGTGAAATGATGTTTAGCAAAGATGGCAAAGAAGAAACTGAACGAGAGTTATTTTGTCGGAATGATCTAGTAGTGTTCAGCTACACTTGTGTCGCATTCATGCCATCTTGTTCCCTTGGAGTCTTATTGTGGCTAGGCCGGACGGGAACTCGAGACGGGAAGACTGGACTGCCGTAGACTAATATGGACAAGGGTTTTAAGTTTGTCTTGCCTACTATAGGTATAGCGCCGAGGGGTAATGGGCTTATCCACAAGAAACCAACACTTCCCGCCTCTTCCCGCCCGTCCTCTCGTCCTCTTCCCTTCCCATCCCTTTCCCCCCCTTTTACCTGTGAAGAAAAGGGGATGGGAGAGTGGGAGTGAAATAGCTCAGCTTGGAGATCAACGACTTCAACCAGTGTCCATTCAACTCAGTTTGACGGACAATTGATCAACGCCACTGGAGAGAGTGGTTGACTAGGTCAACTCACAGCCACCGAGCTATTCAGTTGATTGAATTGAATGGTGCACACCCTTGGCTGAGTAAAGATGATTAGTTGTTCAACTTGATTCTTAATTTCAAGACAAGAGTTCTTCTCGGGTTTATATGTCTAAATGAAATCCGTCTAGGGCCTGTCTGGATCTTGAAGAGAAGGGGATCCTTGGGTTTCCAACACACATCCTCCTGCCCAGCCTCAGTTGGGAGCGCTGTCATGGTGGGAGTTCACGCTGGGCTTCCTGTTAGGTTCTGTCCTCTCCACCGGGGCCTGCTTAGCTTGCACAACGAGAAGGCTCACGTTGGCAGTAGCCGTCCGCTTGATCTCGTCGGCAAGGCTGGCGGAAACAGAACCAAGAGTGTTGCGGATGCCGTTAGATCCGACATCGGAGGAATCGCCACCAACAGTTGTCGCAGAGCGGCCCAGAATGAAGATGGTGGATTGCTTGTCCTCTGGTTGAGAGCTTAGGAGGCTTGACACGATGGTAGCGTTCCTCTCAGACGACAGCTTGGTGAAGTTGATACGGTCAATGATAGACTCGGGGATGGTTGACTTGATCTGGCTAAAGCGTGTGTCCTCAAAAGAGTCCTTGTCAGGCAGAGAAACGATCTCGACGTCAATGTTCTCATTCTGGGCAAACTGCAACGCAAGTCGGAAAGCGAAGACGTCATCCTCAGTACCGGCATAGAGAACACGAATGCACTTCTTGCGACGACTTTCAGCAGAGTGGAATCGAACAGCAGTTGGGTCTTGCACTTCGGACTTGCTGATGCCGGAAGTCTGTTTTAACAAGAACCTGGTGGGTCGAGAGTCGGCGTCAGTGGGATCAAGAAGGGTGCTGTCAATGAAGAGACCGACGGCAGCCACTGGCCTCGCGTGATCAAAAATGCTGGCCATGAGCTGTGTGAAATCGCCATTGGCAAGAGGGTCCTCCGTGTTCAAAGTTGATGTGTACGCCAATTTTTGGCAACCTGCTGAAATTCTGCATCCAAGCTGCCTCAACTAACGTACAACTCCCTCATGACCGAAACCTTCCTCCTCCCGCTGAGTCACTCGTGTGACTCAACGTCTTGAAAACCTTAACCCCCCTCCCCCTCAAAGAAGCTCCGGCAACGTGTCCTCCACGATTCATCCTCAGTCTTCCCAATTTCATCCATGGTCACTGGGCTGCCTCTCATAGCCGCTCGAGCAGCTCGAGCAGGCTGTCGACCCAGGCTGTGTTTGCACTCATGACGCCGACAAAGGGGTGGTATCCTGGCTCTGTAGCCGTGAGCTTTTTGAGTCGTGGTAGCTCTTGCTGTCGTACGAAGCGCCTGATGTTCTGAGGTACCATGTGGTGATTTGCTGTTGCGAGAAATGCCTCGGCGCCCAAGATGGCCAACTCGACGTATTGGTCATTCGTTAATGCCATCCGGCGAAAGTTGAGAGGCAGTGATGTATCGATATCATAGACCGAGAGCAGTTTCGTGTTCCTTCTGATGTTGCCTTTTTCGTACCCGGGGATGGGGTATAGGAGAGGGTATTGGTTCCTATACTGGTTTGCGGCGATTATGTCGTACGGCTGGTTGACCGCCATTGCTTGATTGACTGTAGTTCTTGGCATCGTGTTGAAAGACGTGTTGTTCAGGGATTGCAGTTGGTAAGGTGGGAAATGGCAATTCTCTCTTGTTTCTCGTACGGAGGCTAGCAGTTAAATACCTATGTAGATAGGCAGTCTATGAGTCTTCGACTCCTGCGAGCTGCAGGTGGCCGTAAGGCTTAAAAAAAGGCCACTGTGTTAGCATTGGGATATGATGCTATGATGTGTTAGAAATGTGTTCTTTATTATAGTTTAAGTCGGGATACCCGATGACGAAGATGGTAGGGCAAGAGGGTCCTCCCTCGAGGCACCGTAGCAAGGGGATAATTCAGAGATGGTGCCGGTCTCGCTCCACGGAACCAGGATGAGATCGCTCTTGAGCCTGGTGGCCTCGGTCACCAGAGTGTCCGCGAATATGTTCTGGGGAACGACCGAGATCTGGCCAGATACAACGACATCTCTGGTTGTGTTATTGGCAGATGTGCCGAACGCCTTGATGATGGGGTCGTGGCCGGCAAACTCCTCAATCTCGGAAACTTTTATGACGGAAGAGTTGCGCTCGGTCAGTCCGACGAGGCGACATCCATGGATGCGAAGAAGAGGTTTGGGAGCAGCCGCAGTAGTGGCGGTGTTAGACTCGGGGCCTTCGTGCGCAGCACTTTTCCCGCTGTGAACAGACGTGTCTCCCCCAATGGATTGTTGTTTAGGATGACCTGCAGTAAACAGAGACACAACAGAGAGAAGACTCGACAATCCATCAGTCCGAAGATAGACAAGAACCCGATCGGCAACATCCCTGTCATCCTCACCAGCCTCGTCAGAATCAGGCGGGCCGAGAGGGTTTCCATCCCAGTCAATCTTGCCCTGCTTCCACAGCTCCAGCTTGCGCTGGTACGACGGCGGATAAAGCCAGCTAACAAGAGGAGTTGTGAGAAAAGTGGTGACAAGAGCCATGACGACAAATATGGTGAATGTTCGGGTGCTCAGAATCTTTGCCTGGAGTCCAATGTTGAGAACGATGAGCTCGACTAGCCCCTTGCAGGACATGAGGGTGCCAATAGTGACGGATTCGCGCCATACCAGGCCGTTCAATCGAGCACCCATTGTGCCGCCGAAGAGCTTGGTGCAGAAGGCAGTCGCCGTGACGGCGATCACGTAGCCCCAGGCAATGCCAGTGTCGAGAAGGGAAAGGTCGGTGTTGATGCCGGAGAGGGCAAAGAAGAGAGGAACAAACAGCGTCGAGATGAGATCCTTAATCTTTTCAGCGAGACTGATGGCAAACCCCCCCTCGCGAGGACACATGAGTCCAATCATGAAGGCCCCAAAGATGGAGTGAACACCAATGACGCTGGTGAAGAACGCCGAGGCAAAGACCATGAGGATGGTCAGAGCGACGACAGTCTCGGTAGGACCATTCTCAAGGCTGTGCGTCTTGCGCAGCACCCACATGAAACACGGGCGAACAGCATAGGTGAGGAAGAGCGAGTAACCAATAGTGACGAGGAGGATATAGACTGCGATTACTCCGGCGCCCGAGTTGACGAGGATAACGCAGAGAGCGAGCAGGACCCAGCCGATAACATCGTTGATGATGCCAGAGGTGAGGACGATGACGCCCACGTTGGTGCGGAGCAACTTCAAAGCCGTTAAGATGCGGCACAGGACGGGAAAGGCAGTGATAGCAATGGCGACACCAATAAAGAGCGCAAAGACACCGAAGCTGATGGGAGCAAGCTCGGGATCATCGCGGAACTCGTGGTACAGACCATAAGCCAAAGCGACACCGCAGCCAAAGGGGATGGCCATATCGAGGGCCGCGACACCAACCGCAGTACGCCAATTGCGCAAAAGGTAGGTGAGATTGATCTCCATGCCAACAAGGAACAGATACAGTATGAGACCAATGTTGGCGGCGAGGCGAAAGGGCGCCATGCCATCCTTGGGAAAGACGGCATCGGTGAAGCCAGGGACGCGACCGAAGACTGACGGGCCAAGCAAGATACCCTTAGAAGGTCAATGATACTGCCCTGGACACGATGGGTTATCAACTCACAGCAATGACCTCTGCAATGACTCTGGGCTCCTTGATCTTGTTCAGAGGCCAGTAGAGCAGTCTGGCCAGGGCAATTACAATAGTAGCCTGGATGATGAACAGAATGATTGGGTCAGCGGGATTGAAGACGGTTGGGTCCAAGCCCTCAAAAATGCCACCCTGCTTCGGGGCTCTGTGAGCAGCGGCAGCCGTCGTGGTCGACATGATGTAGGCTCCGTCAACTGGCAATTGGACATGCGAAAGTAATTGCGTGCGACAAGGCGACAGGTCTGACATCCATTGCAGGGAGAAGAGCCGGTTTAAGAACCCCCCAATAGCCAATCCCCGCCTCGCGCATGTGAATAGACAACAGGCTCCTGGTGGGGAGAAGAGATAAGGTTGAAGTCCGGTTTGGCTTGGCGGCGACGTCTTTTTCTTATCGAGGCGTCCTCGGGGAGTGGGAAAAGTTACTCTGATCGGTAGCTTGGCCGGTGGCATCCAAGACCCTGTGGCTACTGCCCAGCTGAGATTCCCCATCGCCCAGCTTGCTACCAACCATGATGAGAAGGCTCTGGATGCTTGCGTTGCCGCCGTAAAGGAAAACAAAGCCAGTGTTTTCGTTCAGGGTGCTACAGCCCAAGGATCGCGTCGGCAGGAGGTTGGGGATGGCCTCCCGTGTGTCGATCTGCCTGATAGCGGCCGCAAGCGGCCATGTCTCATTCCTTTGTAGTCAGGATCAACACGACGGAAATGCAATTAATTGGCCCAGTGTCACTCAGGATCCATACCAGACATGTATGTAGATTTTATTACATCCGGGGGAACTAATCCCGCAAGACCGCCGTATACGCCAGGCCCATTAATTACGCTTCCGTCGTGTTGATCCTGACCACAAAGGAAAGCTCAACTTCTCTCATTCTTTTTGTTCCAACCTCGCTTGACAGGCCTGCCTGAAGGCCGATTTCTCCAAGTGTTCAGCATCCTCAGTAGCTTGTGCGTGTTCTGGCAACTTGACTCAGAGGTTGTATGCTATGATCGGAAGTGGTTCCTGCGGGTAGTGTTCTCGGCAACTTGCTGGGGTTGGTGATGTGGTTGAACCCCTGGCTCTGCCTCTGACAGCATCTAGCTTTCTGGTTCGTCTCTTGACCCTCTGTAGTCGTGGTTTGTCGCGTAGCCGAGGGCGGACATGTCACCCCTGTTCTGTTGCTCTTGGATCTGCTGTCTTTTGCGTCCATAGTATTCCCGAAGTTCCTCAGGACGATCGCGATGTATAGATATATGACTCCTTTATATTGTTAGCATAACAATGCTTAACCACAATTGATAAAGCTACTTGCCGTAGGGTCTTGACATCTGGAAATCTAAGACCGCAATGATCTACTAAGCACCCGAATACTTCCGAGTCGATGAACATTCTTGGCACGCGGTTTAAGTCCACTTCTGCGCAGCCGTTCTCTCGTTCATGAGCTCTGAGCTGTTTGACATCAACACGATGCTGTCCACAACAATGCAGTCTTGTCTCATCACAATGATCCCAGACATGGCATTGAAGCCTTGTCGGATTCTCAAATTCACCATTGCAATGACCACAGAAGCAGGTATTACCAGTCATCTGAAGGCCGTGGTTGACTGTGTTCGGAGCCATGTTGAACCGACAACGGCCGGGGTGGAGCCGTGCAGTAGTGGCACGTTGGAATCGTCGCCTGCATTTAATACATTCATAGCGCTTCATCATCGAGTTCAAACACCTATGCTCTCTCCAAAGAGTTAATAATGTTTCGACGTAATCGCTCAAGTAACTTACTTTAGCCCCTCCCATGACTCAAAGCGTGGTTATTACACCCAAAGACCCCCCCTTTATGAGGGGCAAGATGTTTTTGCGCATGGTCTCGTAGATTCTCTTCTCTCGTATACTTTTTGCCACATCCGCCGCAGTAAAACCTTGGCTCCAATATATGTGTGCGGATAGATGAAGGCATGGTTATTATTGGCGGTCGAGGTCTGTCACCAGTGCAAGTTGGCCTTGTCGGGTCCTGCTGGTTGGCAAGCGCAGGATCAATGTGGATATTATCTTCCGGTTGTGGTGGGAAATTCTGAGTTTGATCGAGTGCCATGTTGGCGACGAGACCTGGGTTGTTGAGAGCAGTGCTTAGGTCCCACCATCTGTCTCTGGGGACGCTTGCGTTTTCATACGACCGCCTTACCTCAGGCACTCAGGCCCACACACTAGCCGAATAGACGCCAGCGCTAAGCACACGTAACTCTGTGTATGGGCGGGCCTGAGAGATTTTTTGGCACAATTTGGTGGCTCATCCCTCAGGATACAAATATTTTGTATGTGTCCTCAGTTGTAAATTACCCATTGGCGAAGGCCCCACCAGCCAACTGAGGGGCGCGGAGCCTGCCCCTCAGTTGGGCACAAAAGTCGCGGACACCTCAAAATACCGCGCGTGAACTCAGACATCCTCAAAACCCACCAAAAACAGCCATTTCAGTTTAATCCAAGTACTCAGATATACGAGATCATTATGGCTCGAGTCTCGGCTAATCTGTGGATCCAAAAATGCCGTCAATGCGGCCAAAAAATAACGAGAGGCGCTTCACGCGTGCCACCCGCAACACCACCAATAACGGCAGACGGCAACCCAGCTCCTATCGTGATACAGCTGAGAAGCTCGGGGTTACTAAGGCAGCGGTTGAAAAGTGATGAGATCCAAGCCAGTTGTCAAAATGGGCCGCCCACCGCTTATCACGCGCGAGGAAGAGGCCGCCCTAGTGGCATATGTCGTTTGGCTTGAGAGATCTGGCTTTCCATCTGAAAGGGCTCAGGTTGAAGAGGCTGCGAGGGAATTCTGACTTAGCAGAGGGTTTCCTGACAGTCCCTTTAACAAGAATTGGTATGCCCAATTCCGTAGCCGTCATCAGGAACTTACAACGTCACATATCAAGGCCGTGGATAAGGCACGGAAGTCATATGAGAACAATGACATACAGAACACTGAGACTTTCTTCGATAACCTCAAATCCACCGTGGAAGAACTAGATATCGGTCCCTCAGAGATGTGGAATGAGGACGAATGCGGCATCTGTATTGGCTGCCTCCGCGAGCGAATCCAGGTCCTGATCGTAAGGACCACTCGTGCCCAGCGGCCAGAGGTTTCTGACCCTAACAACCGCGAAACAACGTCACTTTTGGGAGCAGGAAACGCCGTTGGTGACACTATTCCTCCTTGGCTTATTTTCAAAGCTTTTCCTACAGAGTCATGGTTATAGATCGACTGCGTGCCCGGCATGCGCTTTGCCAAGTCAGAGACCGGCTTCAGTAACCGAGATATCGCATTCGAGTGGCTTCACCACTTCAACGTTGAGTCTTGGAAAGCTTCAGCCAAGGCACAGAAGACCGGGTTATCCCTAGAGGAATGGTTTGGCTGTGATGAGTGGTTACGAGAGCCTGGAAGGCCTCATAATATATTCAAGCAGCCACCCAATTTTCGGCCGGATAACGAGAGAATTTATCGACTTCTGATCACCGACGGCTTCACCGGTCATACAGCCTTCCATTTCGTCAACTATTGTATCATGTTCGATATCGTGTTTTGCACCTTGCCTCCGCCTTCCACTCATATCCTTCAACTTCTCGATGTGGGCGTTTTTCAATTCCTGAAAAATGCACACCAAAAAGCTCTTCGCCAGTCGATAAGAGAGGGCAATCTGGCCTTCACACGACTTGCCTTTGCCGCTGCTTTCCACGAATTCTATTACGAAGGCTTCTCAGCTGCTCATATCATGAGAGGCTTTGAGAAAAGT
>NHTE02000003.1:0-185530 GCA_002168265.2 Fusarium euwallaceae
CGACATGACCAACACACCTAAACTCGAGGACTACACCATTATAATTTTCTCTCCACTGGTGATTGAGCAGAAGGCGGCATGTCTTATGCTAGATGAGATTCACGATGGGATCCCAGAACGTTCGGCCGGCCAGACCGTGCTCTACACCCTTGGCAAAATCGGCTCACACAATGTGGCTATCGCCGGATATCCTGCTGGCGAAGTTGGGATAGGTGTGTCAGGAAGTATGGTCTCAGAAGCCTTGAGAGACTTTCCCAATCTCGAAGCAGGCATCCTAGTTGGCATCGCAGCAGGCATCCCGTCCCCAAAGCGGGACATTCGTCTCGGAGACGTTGCAGTTGCCATTCCCAACAGCGACAACCCCGGGGTTATCGGCTATGACCTTGCCAAGGTTGAGGAAGACGGAGTTCGACTCAAACAGTGGCAAAACTCGACGCACGCCCTTTTGCGGTCTGCCATCGCCAGCATTCAAGTCCATGAAAGTCGTCCAGAGTCTAGCTTCACACGCCACTTGGATATTTTGTGGAGGGCAGCGGAATTCAAGAGACCAGGCCATGTCTTAGCTAACAGCGAGTTATTGACTTCGAATGCGCGCGATGGGCCAATTGCACATTACGGCACCATCCTCTCTGGGAACGGGGTGATTAAATCCAAGAAAAAGAGAGACGAACTAAGGGACAAATACGACGGGATTGCTATCGAGATGGAAGCAGCTGGAATGACAACGAGGCTGCCAGTCGCTGTGGTCCGAGGTATCAGTGATTTCGCTGACTCCCACAAGAACGATGAATGGCACCGTTACGCTGCTGCGACTGCGGCAGCATACGCCAAAGAAATGTTGATCAGGCTTGGTCCACGGAAGCGGACTGAATCCGGTACGTAAAGGTTCGCATAGGTACAAGTTGCTGGATGTGCCGGCAGCATCATGCCTACTAACATGGGAACTTGACTTGTCCACGCATGTCCAAGCTAACTAAGTGGTGCAGCATCGCAATCTGCCATCTCTTCAGACATTGATACTGGCTTGAGACTCTCCCTGCCGGAGAAATGCTCATTCGTGGGCCGAGAGGCTGAGCTCTCAAAGTTGGAAGAATGGGTTGGTTTCTGTCCAGAGAAGATGTCACAAAAGTCCGTGGTTACACTCTGGGGCATTGCTGGCGTTGGCAAGTCACAGCTGGTGTCCGAATTTGTGAAACAGCAGCGGGAGAAGTATCCCGGCTATGACATCTTCTGGATCGCGGGGGCGACTAAAGAGGCCTTTGAACAGAGCATCCTCAGCGTTCTTAAGGTTGGCGACAACCCTGAGGCTACAATATCGGAGGGCAGTGAGAGCTACGATGAACAGCGTTCCATGCTCATTCGCTCGTTCTTCACAGAGCTGAAAAACACGATGCGTGCTCGGTGGCTCCTTGTCGTCGACGGCATACCGGGTGAGTCATCCCTGCAACAGCATATTCGGAGCTATCTGGATGGATTACCTTGGGGGTCCATTATTCTCACCACACGAAGCACAGATGTGGCGAGCTGGTACCATGGAAGAATAGAAATCAGAGGGCTGCCCGAGGTGGATGCAGTGAATCTCCTTGACCGGGAGGTTGACGAAAGGTTTAGATCCGGGGGAAACGGTATGAGCTACTTCTCACTTCAACTGGTTCAGCTCATAGTAAAAATACTGAAAAAGCCTTTAGATGTGCTTGAACTCGCAAGGATGTTGAATTGTCACCCTCTCTCGCTGCGACTTGCAACGTCTGTCATATCTTCCTATAATCTCAGCGTGAGACAATACGTCGAGAAGTGGAGAGCACATCAACTTTACCATGAGTACCCTACCAACATGGCACTTCTACGGTCCTTGGAGCTTAGCTTTGAGGAGCTTGAGAAGACCAATACGGCGGCAGCAAAACTCCTGATGCTGTTTGGATATCTCGATCACAGGGACTTGTGGGCCGATCTCTGCTTGAACGCCACTGATGACGACCTTCCAGCGTGGCTCCGTGAAATAGGATCGTCTAAATGCTTCCATGGCTATTACGCTAGCATGCGTAACTTGTCCTTTGTTGAAGCTAAGTCACATGGGAGGAATAAAGACCAGGCTTACGAAATCCATCCTGCAATCCACGAATTTGCGAGGTGGAAGGCAAAAGAGAACGAGGAGGAATATGTGAGAACTGCAATATCCTTGGTCGCTGCCAAAGTTCCACGATCTACGGACAAGGACTTTCTAGAGATCGTGCAACGACTAGAGCCTCATGCCGACCAATGCAAGATCCACATGGAGCAAGGCAGGGCTGGTTCCAGTTTGGACTTACTGGAACTTGAACAGTTTGGAAACCTCTTTCGCCATCTCGGACGCTATGATGAAGCGTCCCGGCTCTATGAGAGAATTCTGAATGTTATCAACAGGGAGGATGAGCCTGATGAATTCACCCTTGAAATGGTGGCCGGGATCGAAAACAATCTTGGCTTGATCCATCATGCTCGACGACAGTACGACCTCGCCCTTCGAGCTTATAACCGATCGTATCTAAGGCGTCTACAAATCGTGCCCAGAGACGATGATTCTCTCATGGCGACCCAGTACAACAAAGGGCGAGCTTTTCTGATGCTCGGGAGGTTGGATGAAGCACTGCAGACCTTGCTCGAGGCTGCTGCACACTTTTCTCAACGAACATCTCCAGGCGCTTTGAACGATCATGGCGTTGAGGGTGGCAACAGGGCAATGGCACAAATATACTTTCGAATCTTGAATGATGTCGGCGAGATATACCTTCGGAAAAACGACGTGGAGCGGGCGGAGCAAAACTTCAGGAGGGCATTCTACGGTCACAAGAAGTATTTACACGAGATGCATCCTGCAACCTTTGCAGTCAGGTTGAACATTGGAAGAGTTTGCGTCGAGCGATCTCGATTTTCAACCGCAAACAAGATATTCGAGTACATCATCACGACATATACAGAGTGGTGGGGAAGACGACATTCGGAGACGATGAGGGCGCTTACTGAGCTAGCTGAGTCGCATATGCGGCACGCTGAGAAAAAGCGTCTGATGGGCGACGGGGGAGACTGGGAGTTGACCATGGCGGCAGACCTTTGGGGTGAAATCATAAGCTTTCATCAAGAGGTTTCAGGGTCAGGTTCGGATGCTGCAAGTTTTGCGAGGTCGAAGTTGCAGCAGGTGCAGTTGCTTCGCTCTGCCACCCTTGAGGATACATATAGTATGTACTATTCATCAGGATCTTGAGGCCCTTGATCAAACCAAGGGGTACTTTATGATAAGTATTTAATTTTGGGATTTTCACCATGAGATGTCAGCCAGTAGTTGAACTCACGAGCGGCAACACACGCACCGGGCTCTCGATTGTCTGCGCCATCAAGGGCCACCCATTCATTGCTGTCATTTCCCGTGGGAACTCAATCGAACGGGCACCCATGATGTTGGCCCTGGGCGCCGAGGTTGTCCTTGTTGATCAGATGCCTGGATCGGTGCCTGGACAAGTCTCGGGTCCCGACTTGGCACTTGTCGAACAGAAGGCGAAAGAGATCGAGATGGAACGCGGTGCTTTCCGCGCTGATCAGTTTACAAGAGACGGAAACTGGATGGCCCATCACGATGGAACAGGGGCCGAGCTTTGGCAGCAGACCGACGGCCACATTGATGGATTTGTTAACTTTGTCGGCCCCAGAGGCACGTACGCTGGCGTGACCAAGAAGCTCGAATCGTTGAAACCATCCGTCAAGTGCTTTATTGTCGAGCCGGTTGGCGCTGCTGTACTGGCTAAGGAACAAGTCACGCAAGCAGAGCATCCTATCCAAGGGGGTGGATACGTGATGCCTGATCTAGTCTACTTGAAAGACGTGCCCGTTGATGGTTACCTCCAAGTGACGGGGGACCAGGCCAGGGAAGGGGCCCGTCTCTTGGCGACATCTTTGGTGGTTTCTCCAGTGGCGCCAACATAAGCGCGGCGATTGAGCTGTTGAAGGGTGAGATGGCGGGGAAGACGATTGCCATCATGATCTGTGACTCAGGTCTCAAATACCTCTCAACTGATCTCTGGCTAGAGTCTTGAGGTGGGCCTACTAAGTTGATATAGAAACAATACACAAGTAGCCAGAGTTCCGATTCTTTCGAACTAAGGGGGCCGGTTCAGTCAAGTACCCGTTTCTCCTAGCCTCGAGTTAGAAGACAATATGTTTACATCTAGACAAGGCAAACCTCTTCTTCCTCCACGTCCATAGGAAATGGAATCTCAGCCACTCCAAATCCATCCACGGCATTCTCGAACACAAACGCCCCGATACGTCCCCACGAATCTTGGCCACTTGCACTCTTCCCTGCTGGGACCACTACCAAGCCTGCACACTGCCAAGAAGTAGTAATCTCGTCTCCGGACGGAACATAGGTGTCGTATCGATGATCTACTTTCCCTCTAAAAACCCACGCCTCAAACGCCGTCAGGATCATGCATGCCCCGCTGGGGACTGCAGAGCCCGGTAGCAGGGATACGTCGTCGTGGACATATTTCATGGCATTCTTGGGCTTGAAATACCTTTTCCCGCCAAGTGCATGTTTCCCATGAGGAAGGAGTCGAATAACTGGCCCATCCCATGCCAGGATGCTCGGTATCTTTCTTGTCTTGAGTGTGATACTCATGTTTTCCAGGTTGTGTAACAGATCCTCAGAGTTGGAGGCAAGCTTGGGGTGATGGAAAGAGACGATCCGGGCCTTGTAGATAGTCTGATTCGAACGGTTGTATATCTCGGCGCGGATGCGAAAGTCTACCGTGTCACTGTTCGTAGATGCTGACTGAAGACGTGTGGGAACTGAAAACCACGACCAAGACGGAGCGCGCTTTTTCATCTCATTCCTTTTGGCATAAAAGTCTCCCAGAGGAGAAGGAGGATGAAATACCCATAAAAGATCAAGCTCGGCGAATTCTTTCCAGATGCCTGCCAGGTACGTGAACTTGGTCTGCGACTGGACAGCCTTGACAATTCCTGCAAAGGCAATGACGCGATCCTTCTCAAAAGTTAGATTCGCCAGTCGATACTCTTCAACCAAGAGACTCCACTGCCCCTTGAAGCTTTCGTCGTGCTCTCGGCCTCGAGAGCTGCCCTGTATACCGGCAAATACAGAGTGGAATCGACTTTTGGAGCGAGGGGAGTCCATCAGGCGACCTGAAAACTCATCTTCGAGTCCTTCACAGCACTCCCATAGTAGTCTGTCTTGCCCGTAGTAGATGTTTCGAGAACAGAGTAGACGCTCTTGGAAAACCCAAGCCCTGCTTAACAGAGGCCAAATGTGCTTATAGGTGGTGGGAGACCAGAACTTGTTGACGAAGCCTGGAGCACTCTGGAAGACCAGAGCAGCTGGGTCAGCCGAGCTGTTACCGCTTGTTCTTAGATGCTCCATGGGTAGTTCACATGGAACTATTATTCTAGGGTCTCGGAGATGCTGCTGGCTTGGGCTGTTGGATGGCGGATACACGTACGAGATATTGAGAGAAGTCCGACCGTATACGGCTGCCATCTTCAAAGCCTCTTTTTTCCAGTCCTCATTGGAATCTTGGATAATGCAGAGTGAATCGATCCAGATATATCGGAAGCCGAGAGCTTTGGCAATCCGAATCGCCTCAAGATATTTCGTCGGCAGCAGAGACGAAGGGATATTAGACTCAAACTCATGAAGCCGGGACTGGGTCAGCTGAAGACATGCATTGGGATCAGGACCCCACATGTGGCTTAGTGTGGTGTATTTTAGTCGTGGCACGCTCTCGACGTTGCATTCTAGTTTGATCTTGTCTCCTTGAAGGTCTAGGAGACGAGATGGTAGCTGGCTGCCCTGCGTGACCATGCCGGGATACGTGGTGCACTTGGAGTGGTCCTTGGAGCATTGGAGATACCATGACTCGATCTGGGCCAATTTCATGTCGTTTTTGGAGGATACGGGTTCGTTTCCTTTTTGGAAGGTTGCCGAGTTCAAGTTCCGATCTGGAGACAAGGTCAGCAAACACAGAGTTACCTTCTATAGGTAGTTCCCTTACTCGAAGATGGATAGATGTATAACTCATACATCTTGTTATCAATATCAGGAGAAGGATTCTTGATAGAACAGACCCTGGATATCGTCAAGACGACCACTCCGAGCTCTGTTCTGTAAACTGTCAGTCGTCCGGAGCTGAAGCAGAGGGTAAGCCCTTACATGAAAGGTGGAACTAGGTCGTTCCACCACTTTTGAAGACACGAGGTTGGATACTCCAGAGCATACTCCATTTCATAGTCTCTCGCCTCCAGACACACAGTGATGTCTAGCTCTTTGATGAATCCCTTGTCCGGATCGAAGCGGTAACCCCCAGCGTGAGTCCATAGCAGGGCGCAGAGATGGCAGCGGCCAAGATACCCGACTTTTAGTTCCTTTACCGAGCACAGTTTGAACGTCTCTTTGGTGTGAAGCCGTAGCTGCTCTCCATAGGACAAGCGCCGCAGGAGGGTCGACTCTCGTTGAAACGTTGAGCAGGCGGCGCAGAGATGATGGAGGGTGACCACTGTGTCTTCGGGGACGTGTCGTTCGTATACGGGGCTCCATTTTGCAGAGCTCATCTTGAAGATTAGAGGTTTGGCCGCCGTGTAATTTCATACAGAAGGCGGGTTGCTCGATGAGTAGACAAAAGAAGGCGTATTTTGCATTGTTGGCGAGATTTCAAGCGGGGGACTGCACAGCCTCGTTTCTAAAGGGGATTGCATCAGTGGCACTTTCAGCCCTGGATACAAGGATCTGGCAGGCGTCATTGAATAATATGCTGACTGCATCAAAAAGTGTCAGTAGGAGATAATATATATTTTTTTTCTGTTTCTAATTTTATTTGACCTAAAATAGGGATCAAAGTATCTCAATCAAATCTCAATAGTTTCAACAATAAAAGGCTCTATACCCAAAGCCGAGGTCTATAACTACCTATAATAACTGGCTATAATATCAGGCGAGACCACCTATAGCCACCAAACTATTAAGCCACTCGCCCTATAGAAATTGTGCGTGAGGACCGCCCTGTTTTCTTTCATCCGCATGGGAGACAAGGCAGAGTGCTGAGCCAGAGAAAAGGCGCCCACAGGCGGCAGGAAGAACATTTTATTCCGAAAGGCACAGCCTCTACACAGCCTCTATAATCCTTCGTTAAATAAGCATGCCTCTTTACAAAATAATAATACCTGATAGAAAAGAAACAACAAAACCGCCCTCTCCTATCCTCACAGCATCAAACAAAGATTAGCACCCTGTAGCGGAAAGAGACCCACTCAGCCACGACCATCTTAGAGTGTCGGCCTGCGAGCTATTTAGATGGCTGGAGTCTCTATACCGCTCTGCGGTCCCTGCAGGGGTTTCCATGACATCCTGGATGCGATCAACGATGGTCAGAGCATCGCGCGCACTCACGATGTTTTTACATCACGCCGCGCCCTAGTAACGTCCGGCGGCGTCGACTGCATCGCATGCGATTTTTTCCGGCAGATTCTCCCCCCTCCGCTGTCAGACTACCAACTATACGAGATTCGATTAGAAGATGGTCTTGAATGGGACTTCCCAGTCCCCAAAGGCACTGCGCTCTTCAGGCTTATGCCGGTTTTTTCGGAAACTGGACTAGACGATTATCAACGCTATGAATTCTTCTACCATTCATCTGAGGATAGACCTTCCACAAATGGATCATCCCTTCCCATCCCTCAAGTGGTCGACTACACACGAATTAAGGAAGGGCTTGTCTTTTGCAAAGAGCAGCATGGAGATGACTGTGCTGGCACTCGGCGTCCCGAGATCTCGGATCTTCGTGTAATTGACTGCTCCAATCGAGGCATTGTCGACTGGGATTCGCTGGAACACACTTCATCCTACCTCACACTTAGCTACGTCTGGGGCCAGAGCTCCGCTATTGAACAAACTTCCGGGAATCGCATCCCTACTCACGCTCCCAAGGTCATCGACGACGCCATTGAAGTCACCCTAAATCTCGGATATCGATATCTCTGGGTGGACAGATACTGCATTCCGATTGATCACGCTGCAAAGCATGCACAGCTTCGCAACATGGGCGACATCTATTCGAACTCAGACTTGACAATCATCGCTGCCGCTGGTCATGGCCCTGGGACCGGGCTGCCTGGGACTAGGACGACGCCTCGGAAGGGGCAGATTTCCACCACGATCGGGCGTCACAAGCTTTGTATGTCGCCACCTGGAATAAATTGGGAAATTGAGAGTTCGCGCTGGAACAAACGAGGGTGGACTTACCAGGAGGCTTTCCTGTCACGGCGGCAGCTGGTCTTCACCAAAAGCGAGACTTATTTTCAGTGCAGGCAGCTGCACTATCCGGAACAGGTCGCTCTGCCCTCTATGACTTGGAGGATACCATTTGTCAAACCATCGGTCGAGCAAGTCAAAACTTTCGCCGCCAGTTCAGTATTTCGACCACTCACAACCCAACTACCTTGCACCAAGTTTTCGACCATGGTCAACGAGTATTCAATGAGAGAGTTGACCTTCGAGACCGACATTCTTGACGCCTTTAAAGGCATTCTCCGAGCTTTTGAGTCTCTCGAAGCACCAGTCCAGAACCTCTGCGGTGTCCCTTTATACTCACTCGACCTCCCCAGGATGACCAACACCGATGCGCTAGTCTACGGTCTCTCATGGAACCCTGCCCCTATTGGCATGCCGCTCCACGCGGAGCTATGGCGTAAGATGATGCGACGAAAGGGATTCCCCAGTTGGAGTTGGATAGGCTGGCAGTTATCCCGTAAGCTTGCCTACCACTTCCACCTCTGGCCGCTATCGGAGATTCTCTCGGAAAGGGGCTTCGCCTTGAACGATGACGTCTTCGAGGCACTTGTGCATGTTGGAGTTGGATTTTCCGATGGCTCGGTGGCTCCTTGGGAATCCGAACGATACAGCATTCTCCACAAATACCACACAGGTGTGACGATACAGTTCCTCGAACTTGCGGGGTGGGTCTTCACGATAGACGTCCCTCGGCATAAGTATACCAAAGGCCGCCAATCCGATCATGTAAAGATAGGCCCCTTCACAGTCCAGAAGCAGGAGCTAGCGACCGCTTGTTCCATGCTAGACACGGATGGCCCAACAGTTCCTCTTACTTGCATTGCCATGAGTTATCTTTCCACCCGGGTTCCTGGAAGGGCCACGTACAATTCCTGGCTGTACGTGATGTTGATGACGAAATGTGAAGGAGAGGACAAATTTATAAGAACTGGTGTTATGAGACTATACTTAGGGGCTAATGCTGGATCGGAGGTATGGGATAGGTTGAACTGTTGCCCTGGGCCGAACTTTGGTATATCTTGTTTAAAGGAGACTATTATCTTAGGTTAGTTAGATACAAGGAAAGTCTCTATCTTCTGGCTGAGTTATCTCGACTTCAACTATGACAAAGAACACATTTCCAATACATCATAGCATTATATCCCAATGCTAACACAGTGGCCTTTTTTTAGCCTTCCTGCTGCCTGCGGCCGACTTGGGTTGTGGAGGTTGAAGGTTGACGTTATGGAGGAGGTGTACGGTAGTTAAGGCAGCTTAGATGCAGAATCTCGGTGAGTTACTAAACTGCTGTTAATTGGCGTACACATCAATTTTGAACACGATGCTTAAAAAGTCTTCAAAAGAGAGAGTCTATAACCACGACACCTAGCTATGATAACAGGCGAAACCACTTATAGCGACCAAAATACCCCAACATGCCTTTATATTATCCCCCAGAGAAAAAAAAACAGATTCAGGCGTGCCAAGATCTCCTCTTCAACTTAAATACAATGACCTAGTCATATATTATGGCACCCTCCATAGGCGTGCTGCTATACTGTGCCATGCTATAATCGAAGGATTTCAGTAGATGACCATCTTATATCGCGGCCGCATTTCAGCACCAAAGTCTTCCCAGCCGCCTATGGATTGATCCATAAGAACTCTCCGGTCAATTTGCACTTTCAGAGCCAAACTACTCTCGTACTCCATTTCCGCAAATCCTTTCAAGCGATATCTTGTACCGTGAGTTTGTAGAATAAGAGGCTTGGGGACACCTGCGACAAGAGTGACCAAATCGCCAACTTGGATGTTTGTTGAGCCGTTTCCGATCCCTAAAGTGCTGGGCTCGGTCAAAAACAAGGCTCTTCCCCTTCTTGCTAGGTCGTTGCACATATCTATGTGAAATTCGAAGCATTCAGTGTTCGATCTTAGATATGCAAGCGCTGGCATGGAGGCATCGGGCATGATACTTGTGCGACGCATCATACGGCCCCACTCTTTGAGTCTCTGTCTGTCTTGTTTGGGGTCTTTGTTTCTCTCCCAGTGTAAAAGGATCCGATGACGGTCAAGCTTGGTTGTAGGCGCCCATTCGCCATCTCGGTAACGTCGCATCAGGCCGTCAATCATTGAGATATTGTGGGGATGTGACTGTTCATCCGAGACATGATCTGTAGCGCTGGTTTCATGAAACTTGCCGCAACATCGGGAGATGCGACCAAGATGCACACCACGAACGACCAGCTCTTCGTTGTCTGTCAAAGACCAATGACTTGGCGTTCGAAAGAAGACCCCTTCAAATCCGCCTTGAAAAGTCAATGCCTTACGGTTAATCCAGCTCTGATCGGAATCGATAGCCCAGTTCGGCATCCAAGATGGTAGCGTTGACATGGTTGGTGAGCCGCAGAACAGAAGAAGGTTCAGTGATTCTGACCAATCCAACAGTTTGACAAATAGTTCCTGGTAGATTTGACGGATATCCTTGTCGTAATTGGGATGATCCAGCTGCGGCCCGACTTTTCTCAAGATCGCTCGCAGGCCAAAGGACTTGTCCTTTGGGTTAGTGGCTTTCCGTGTGGCGATCTCATAGATTATGGCATCGCGTACGTCGATATTCGCTCGACCCAAAAGGCCCCCACGTTCGTTGTCATCGAATCCCAATGCGAAATCTATGGAGGACATTATTGTGTAAAGCGAGACGACTATGATGGAAGCGAGGACCAAGACTAACGATAGACCAAGGATAAACTCTGTTATCCATGCCTCGGTACTTCGGTTGACGTTGAGAAGTATCGAACCCTCCCACAATCCTGTCGAAAACGCAACACAGAAGCAAATTGTCAGTAGAACCAGGCAAGCAATTGTAACTTTGCAAAGTCCATAAGCCGCCATTATGCGATCAACGAATAATTCATAATCGCATAAGTAGGTTTGAAACCGGAGCTGTTGGCTCCCAGAAATATTCTGCGGCTCGCAAGAATCCTGAACATACGCCCACAGTGTAACAATGTTGCGCCAGCGATGCTCAACTGGTGAGAGAGTATAACTCGTAGCCACTGCGAGAAACGTAATGCCGTGGATGAAAGAGCGCCAGGAAAGAGTCTTTGTGCCACAGTAGAGAAGTGGTCGAGGGCTAAGAAGAATCTCTTGGAATGTCCAGATCCGACTTGCCCACGTTCTGGAACAAATGTCTCGGAGAACCGCTGGATCACAGAGCATATGGCTGGGTAAGTATATAGATAGAAGCTCAGTGCCTAAGAACGGTTTTAGTGGGTGCCGGTACAGCTAAATATGGAGGTAATGCGCACAAGTGGACAAGTACAGGTAAGGGAAAGAGAAAGAAGAGTGAGCACCTACCGTGTTTCCAAAGGGGGGGTGGAATACTCTTCATTTGGCAGGTGAATATCTTCCACGCTTGTCTTAAACGGAACAAGTTTCTTCGGGGTATTTCATATTGGTGCTCGCCTGTCTCGACAAGAGCCTCCTGAAAGCCTGCCTTGCTCAAGTATCCCATGGCAGCGTCCGACTCAGCCGTCCCTTCGCCAAGCCACACATAAACATGTCGCGCCAAAGAGAAGATGTCCGCCATCAACTTCAGTTGGCTCTCCTTTTCCTTCAAGTCATTCTGGTTGATTCATATCGAGTCAACCCAGATTGTCATGATGTCGCGCGGGTCACCAGATACACTTGGGTCATCCGAGTAGTAGTCATTCCGAAGATGCCATAATGCCGACCAACAATTCGTGCCCACAGGGACTATGCTTCCGTTGCATCGTATCGTTTTCGTGAGTGAAGAATAGACTCCCCATACGTAGGAGAGGGCTGTGAAGTCTGTATCTTGGGCGATGTTGATAGTCTCGATGCTGCAAACAATGCCTTGGTCGCTGGGATCCCCTGGCTTGGCAATCTTGAGAACGCGTATGAACTTGCAGTCCGGTGTACAAGGCAAAGGTGGCAGCCAGTCTCTTGGGGTATCGGTGTTTTGCATTATGAAACAGCGCTCGTCGAGAGCTGGGCTCATCGAATGAGGTTTAGAGAGCACGAGACAATTGAAGAACCCAAGACTTTATTTAATCTTTTCAGACCACCCCTTTCCCCCTGGTTTCAAGACTCTGAATCTGCCTAGTGAGGCTTTCCAGGGACGCAAACTCAATCAAGAAGGCCTATGAAACGGGAACAGGGGCTTGCAGATGGCTTTGGCGCGAGGATGGCCCAAGCTTGGTTGTTTTTACACTTCCTCCTTGTTTTGTAGGGTTACAGCTGTTTTCACGGCCTGCCGTTTGGTTGGTAAGGAAATCAGAAAACTTCGACATGCCCAACCAACCTAGCAAGGCTGTGCCGCAGGCATACAGCCCTGATTGACAGTCTCCTCTGAAGCGGAAAGGAACGAAAGAGATGAAGACAATATAAAGTAAAAATCACAAGATTACAGTACGAAGAAAATAAGGCCCAGCCACATAATGGACCAAGTTCGAGGAACCGCCGCCGAAGCATCATTTCCCTTGTCTTCAGCCTCGCCCGAACTCTCCGTCGCTTCCGCACCTGCACCCGTTGGTGTCGTGTTGCCCTTGGTACCCGTCGTGCTCGCACTCGCCGCCGTCGTCTGTACACCAGCCGCAATAATAGTATGCGCCGTCGAATTCATCGTCCACGTAAACGTCGCGCCGCTGATGGGACTCGTAATGGTACCAGCAAGGTTCGTCATTGTCGTTTGTGTTCCGTTTTTAGGAAATTTACCAGGCTCGTAGAACTTGGCGTCCTTGTTACCGGGAAGTGTATAGTTGTATTCTGTGTGGCAAGTGCTGTTGTCGAATTTGCACTTGGGCCATTTCTCCCAAGCACCGCCCATTAAGGAGTGGAAGAAGGAGTCAACACCGAGGTAGTTTGGGTCCATGTCTGGGCAGATGTTCCAGTAGCTAGTCATATGTATCGATTAGCATAAAGCAGTGCGAGGGAAAGGGGATGACTTACGCAGACAGTGCTGCACTCCAGCTACAACAGACACAAGCAGGGGCGACCTTGGCCTTGAATTCAGCCCGGGGCAGGCTTTCCCACGCATCTGACGCCCCTCCCTCACAATCATTCTGCTCCTCCAACACCTTGCCGACGGTTTCAACGACTTTGGCCTTGTTACACGAGCAAGCATTGGGTGCATCAACGGGGGCAGGGTAGAAAGGGAACCCCTCCTCTGGCGCGTCATCGCAGGTCTTTATAACCTGTTCAACCGTTTCCTGGTACTCGCAGCTATACACCTGTTTCTCTTAGTATCCACGTTCATCCACTTTCATGTTAGCAGAGACTTACCTGGTCCCAGCAATGTGTCAGGGCGCAATCCATTTGGCTGATGCTGCCCCCGCACAAGCAAGTCTCCTCGAGGCATCCCGCACCCGAAGGTTCATCTGTACACCCTTTGTTCACGCAGTCTAGCTGTTCCGAATTCACCTTGTCAACACATTTCTTCATGCCAGATGGATCGACGCAGCGAGCTGGGTCGAGATGGCTGTATGTGGCTGCCAGTGCGGGGGTAGCCACCAGAATGGTGGTAAAGAAAGGAGTGACTAGTTTGTGAAGCATTTTAACGAATGAAGAGGTGCAAATGGAGGGTCTGGTGCCGAATCATTACCTACGGTGGACGTTGAGGCGATTAAATGCCTTGAAGGATTCAGGCATTTGGGTGTTGAAACTTGACATGGTCCCCTGAATTTACAAGGAAATAACCCATTGTCTGAGCAAAAGCCGAGTCATTGGCCGAAACACATAACGAAAGCCAACAGAACAACGCGCAGACCAACCTCGCCCCATTTTCCTCTTTGCCTGAAACAAGCCTTCAACCAACAAACTCGGCCATCTCCAATTGCAGCGGGTGCCCCAGATTAATGAGAAATCTCACCAATGGAATATCAGAAAAATTGAAGACAATTTAAGCTTGGTCTGAAACATTGAACAAAGGAACATGACAAACAATAGCCAGCATGGAAATGGAATTGGTCGAGACGCCACCATGACGATGGTGCAGCTCTCATCTCAGCCACCTTCGGATCTCGGAGCAGACAATCACGACTTGTCCAATCAAAATTAATCGGTGAATTTGAAACAGGCACCGCTGGATCGTCAGCCACCGTTTCCCGGCGGTTGGCTGATGTCGATCCAAAGGACTCGGCGCTTATTTCTGCTTGCGCGCCAGCGCGAAGGCGCTCACAGAGAAATGCTCCACTGCTAAAGCACTATCTGGGTCGGCAACTAACTCAGTGTGGCTATGTTAAGGCTACATCACTTTTTTTTTTGGACTTGCCTGAAAAAGGAGTCCCTGAACTGCCCATACGGGTTTTCATCCCAACTTTCCACGCATTATGTCGTCGGTGGAATACATGCTTTTAATCATCCCATGTTCCAAAAGGTATGCAGTTTGAAAGAAGGTTTATCAAGCTCGTTAGGCGGGTATCCCAAGAAACATCGACGGCTATAATTTGTATTAAAGTTCAACTATGAGAGTCTCGGCAAACCTTGCACTATGTTCTCTGTATTATATATAAATAAGTTTTCTATCCGGTTTCTATTTAACCGTTTCTAATTACCGTAGGTGGAACTGGACCAAATGAGATCGTTTGGTTGACGAGTCCTTACCCGGGAGTTTATGAGGCAACCGCTTGAACAGCTATGCAAATCCCGCTTATCAGATTTATCTGGTGTTTTTAGGCAGATCTTAATCGAGTCAACTTGGTTTCATCTCACAACTTCATATGTGTAGACTTTTAGAGAGGTGAAGTAGTGTTACACAACCAGTCTGGGGCAAACCCTCCCTGCATTTTGTTCAAGACAAGCCACATGAGACAGCATCGGCACGTGGAGAAACGCCTCCCGCATAATGTTTCATTCAAGACATGAAACTGCATATTAAGACACTCAATATACCCTCCATAACTTCCCTATATCAAAGTAAACATCTTTTGTTTCGTTCCATCAACAATCGTCCCTAGGGTAGGTCACACGAGTCCTCTGCGGGGAACCGAAGGGTTTCGTCATTGGGCTCTAACCCTGACAGGGGGAGCCCCTACACACACGCGGCGTGGAACCCACATTGATCGATGGGATTCTGCTACGTGGGATGGAAAATGGGTCGGTCGGGCAACGCTCTGCTCTGCCGGGTCATTTTTACGATGGTGGCTGCTGGATCTGGGATGTGATGGATTGGATGCTTGTTGTACATACAGATACGGGGTTTACTACGTACATCCGCCCAACCACCAGAGTGCAGCACTGTACTGTTGGATGCATGGAAGAATCCTTTTCAGCCTCCTCTCTTATGTGCATTGCTAGAAATAGAATGGACTCGGGAGAGGGGAAGGCATCTACGCATTTCAATGGAGAGTCACGATCCTATCACGGTCATCACTCGCAATATTCACTTGAAAATTCACCTCTACGGTTTCTCTCCATGCAGTAAACAAAAGTCACGCCATGATCAGCAAAGGCAGCAGCTCCATCAGGCTACCTACGATAAGTGTGCATCCTCCTCGATCGCTTCAAGCCGTGGGGAAAAATGCAAATGCGTGGTTGGGAGCAAAAATCTCGATGGATTTCGCCCCTGCCCCCTCTCGAAAATAATTCCGCCCTCGGAGCACGGCAAATCGTACTAAGTTCCATCATCGGAGGAGGGGTTCCTTTGTTGGCCGGGAGCAGGTTGAAGCTGCAGGAGAAGGAGTTTTTCTCGTATTCTGTACCAAAATAGTTGGAGTTGACTGGGGCACACCCACAGGTGATGCTGACGTCAAGAGGAGGAGAGGAGAAGAGATGAAATTGGCATTATGAGGACAAGAACAATCTGGGAGATAATTTGTAGAGTCTCGATATTTACTATATACCGTAATTTTAATACTTGTTTACAAACAAAATGACATGATGAATCTCGTGAGTATTTACCGGGAAACGAAAGACTTGAGAGATCTTGTCATGGGGTTTCTAAGAATAGCGGGCAACACACGATCGGGAGCTTTAGCCTATCGGACGCACCGACCGACTTTTTGTACATGCGTGCGTGCATGTGAATTTACGATGGGATGGGATGCCAAGTTTCTGCACCGTCGTCTGGTCTGGCCGTATTTCCGGCTGGTAATGAGCTGGCGGGCATGATACGATACGTGATGGACTTTCTTACGACTGGCGGAAATGCCGTGGTCTGGAAAAGCTGTACGGCTCGTCTATATTTCCATTCAAGTTTTCTTACGTCGTGCGAGTATGTGCACGTGCAAAAAATGCAGAGCAAAAAGTCTTGTCCTCTTGCTTGCAGGGAACATTGAGACAAGAGATAATGTGGTCGGCCGGCCAATGTGTCTTTGTTGTGTAGTGCGAGGCGAGGCGACCCTGCCGATCAGTTCATTGTTACGTTGTACCAATTCACGCAGGAACCAAGAGCAGCTGAAATGCAGGAACTGCGACGACTTTGATCTTCAGAATGTGTCCCTCCAAGTCCAATTCGGGGCATCAACTCGACAAGAGATGGCCTAAAGGGTAAACATGAAACAAGACATGCTTAGCGAAGTTCATCTCTTTCAGCTCAACCTGCACAGAGAAACAGAACAAGAAACGAAGCGCTCGTAAAGAAACAAACGTTGATTCGTTGAATGCTTCAAAGTGGGTAATCCCCTCGTCAAGGATCATGTCGCAACCGACGGGATACGACGCCGACAAGAGGCTCAGAATGCACAACACCAAGTGAATTACCGCCAGGGCCTTTGCTTACTCTATCCAGGTGTTAAAATAAACCCGGGCAGAAAAAGCCAGCGCGTCTCGCCCTGCAAGATTCAGCTGGACCAGCCATTTTTACCCGGCGCTTGGACATGGGGAAGGGGGGATGATCATCCCTCGGTCGACAAGTTGTGCGAGAGAGACTTTTTGGTAGAGAGTGGGGAGACGAGGGCAAAAGAGAAAGAAAAACCTCGTGTATGTAAGGTAAAAAAAAGGGACCAGCCAAGCAAAGTTGCCAGTTGTGTTGTCCGCGCGGCCCACAAGAGAGACCAAGAACAGCGCGCGTCTGTACCAGCCAACTGAACCGAACAGGGATATTCCTGGACCAATCATGTGGGAAACTGATCTGATCGCAGATCAAAGATGCCCATATTTAGCGGCCGAGTCAGATCATTTCACGCCAACTGATAGGTCCAACACGAGCGGCTGCAGAGGAGCCCAACCCCCCTGTTCGTTCAGAAAAAAACGAGGAGGAGAAGGGGGGGCGCCTTTTTGGAAACATTTTTAGAACAACCAAGAAACCGTTGCATGCTCCCGTAGCCTATCAGATGCCTCAAACAAGGATGCGCGCGCTTGTCTCTCCAGAAAGAGGCTCCGGGCGGCATGGCTTTCTTTCCCGCCTCATCCGTTTTGTAGCTCTGGGCCTCTCACAACATGGCCCATTTGTCGCGCGTGGGATACCGCTTTGGCAGGTCTCCAAGTGCGTCCCACCGTAAACTGCACCTCGTCCAACCGTTCCTATTCCTGTCGTCTAGCATGACATCACGCAGAACCAGGATCCCGTTTCGATGGAGACGCCCCCGTATTGTATCCAGACGACACAGTTGGGCTGGGCCGAGCTGTCACCAAACGGACCTATACGAGCGACGCAGAGAAACAAAACAACATCTGAGGGTCACCTGTCTGCTATAAGAAAGCTCCCCCATTTCCCTTCAAACCGAATCTTGTCTTCTCCAACCGACTTTCGTTCAACAAAGCCGCACTCGTTTCACCTTACATTCGCTACAAACCAAATATCAGCTACCGCCCTACAACATGCAGGGCTTCCTTCTGCTCGGCGCCGCAGCCATTGGCCTTGCCAATGCTGCCGCCGTCGAATTCCCCAAGAGGAACTACAACAATGTTCCTGGAGGCAACAACGGATACAACAACATCCCTGAGGGTTACACCACTTCGACCGTCTACGAGACGCAGACTTTCACGGTGACTGACTGTGACGACTACGTCCCCGACTGCCCCAACACGCCTCACATCACCACAAAGACCATCGCCGTCTCGACCACCATCTGCCCCATCACCGAGGTCGAGACTCCTCCTGGTTCCTTGTCTGAGGCTTCTACCTCATACGTTCCTCCTCAGCCTACCTCTTCGTCCATCCCGTACGCTCCTCCTCCCGTGGAAACCAAGCCCACCACTTCTTCGGCTCCTCCTGCAGAGACCCAGCCGAGCTCTTCGGTTCCTCCCGTTGACACAACTCAATACGGTCCTCCTCCCTCCGAGACTGTGCCTACCTCTTCTGCTCCCGAGACTGTTCCCAGCGAGGAGACTACTCCTTATGCTCCCCCTCCCGCTGGATCTACTGAGGTTTCTAGCTCGGTTCCTTCTATCGAGACTGAGTCTACTTCCGTTCCTCCTGTTGAGACCAAGCCCAGCACTACTGGAAAGCCTAGCACAACTCCCTATGCTCCTCCTCCTGCTGGATCTACCGAGTCCAGCTCTGTCCCTTCCATCGAGACCGAGTCTACTTCAGTTCCTCCAGTTGAGACCCAGCCTAGTTCTACTGGCAAGCAGAGCACCACCCACTACGGCCCTCCTCCCTCCGAGACTCTGCCTGCTACTTCTGAGGAGTTGACCACTTCTTCTCCTCCCAAGCCCCAGACCACTGGCTGGACCACCTCAACTGTTTACACTACTGAGGTTCACACCATCACCTCTTGCGCTCCTGAGGTTCCCGACTGCCCTGGAACTCCCCACGTGACCACCAAGACTATTGCTGTCTCGACTACTGTCTGCCCCGTCACTGAGACTCAGCCTGTTCCTACCGGCAAGGGCTCGACTGACTATCCTCCTCCTCCTCCTGTCAAGACCACCACCCAGCCCGGCGTCTCTACTGAGGAGGTCCCTAGCTCGACCGAGGAGGTTCCCAGCTCTTCTGAGGTCCCCAGCTCTTCCGAGGGTGTTCCCACTACTTCTGAGGGTGTCCCTACCACCACTGGAAAGTACCCTCCTCCCCCCAAGTCGTCGACCAAGCCCGGTGTCTCTACTGAGGAGGTTCCCACCTCTTCTGAGGAAGTTCCCACTTCGTCCGAGGAGGTTCCTACTTCCTCTGAAGAGGTTCCCACTTCATCCGAGGGTGTTCCCACCACTTCTGAGGGTGTCCCTACCACCACCGGAAAGTATCCTCCTCCTCCCAAGTCGTCGACTAAGCCCGGTGTCTCCACCGAGGAAGTCCCTACTTCTTCTGAAGAGGTCCCCAGCTCATCCGAGGAGGTCCCCTCTACCACCGGCAAGACTTCGACCACTGGCAAGTATCCTCCTCCTCCCAAGACCACCGACTGGACCACTTCCACTGTCTACACCACCAACGTGTATACTGTGACTTCGTGCCCCCCTGAGGTTCCTGACTGCCCCAACACTCCTCACGTCACGACTGAGACTATCGCTATTTCCACTACTGTCTGCCCAGTGACCTCGGAGTCTATCACCGAGATTATTGACACCAAGTCTACCTGGTATGAGGACACCACCACTGAAGTTGAGACTGCTCCCACCACTGAGGTTGAGACTGCCCCTACTACTGAGGTTGAGACTGCTCCCACCACCGAGGTTGAGACTGCTCCTACCACCACTGGCACTGAGATCGTTCCTACCACCAAGGCTACCACCAAGGTCACCACTGAGGTCACCACCAAGGGACACTCAACCACCGAGTGGACTACCTCGACTGTCTACACTACCAACGTGTACACCATCACTTCTTGCCCTCCTGAGGTTCCTGACTGCCCTGGCACTCCCCATGTCACAACCGAGACTATCGCCGTGTCCACCACCGTCTGCCCCGTGACCTCCACCACCGAGGTGCCTCCTGAGTCTACCAAGACGGTTCCCACCAAGCAGGGTACCACCGAGTCTGTTCCCACCACTCTCATCACCTCGACCCCCGGTGTTCCTACCACTCCTGTCCCCAGCGAGTCCAAGGATACCACTGAGGTTCCTCCTCCCAAGCCCACGACCACCAAGACCGGCACCACTGAGGTTCCCCCTAAGCCTTCGACCACTGAGTGGACTACCTCTACCGTCTACACGACCACTGTCAAGACCATCACCTACTGTGGACCTGATGTGCCCTACTGCTCTCAGCCTCCTCATGTCACTACTGAGACCATCGCTGTTTCCACTACGGTTTGCCCTGTGACTTCGACCGAAGAGGTGCCTCCTCCCAAGTCTACCAAGCCAACTGCCAACACTGAGGTGACTCCTCCCAAGACCACGACCAAGCATGAGGATACTACTGAGGTCCCCCCTCCCAAGGGCACCACTGAGGTTCCTCCCACCAAGGACACTACCACAGTTCCTCCCAAGCCCACGACCACCAAGACCGGCACCACTGAGGTTCCCCCTAAGCCTTCGACCACTGAGTGGACTACCTCTACCGTGTACACCACCACTGTCAAGACCATCACCTACTGTGGCCCCGATGTCCCTTACTGCTCTCAGCCTCCTCACGTCACCACTGAGACCATCGCTCTCTCGACCACCATCTGCCCCGTGACTTCGACCTACGTCCCCCCTCAGCCCACTGGCAAGGGCAGCACCGATGTTACTCCTCCCAAGTCTACCGGTCACACTGAGGTTACTCCCCCCAAGACCACTGCTCCCGTCAGCGTCGAGACCACCACTCACTTGACCACCTCGACTGTGTACACTACCAAGGTCCGAACTGTCACCTACTGTGGCCCTGAGGTCCCTGACTGCCCCAACACTCCTCATGTCACCACCGAGACCATCGCTCTCTCAACCACCATCTGCCCCGTGACCATCACCCGCGAGGTTACTCCTCCTCCTTACCAGACCACCAAGGTTGTCAACCCTCCTCACACCGTCTACCCTCCTCTGCCTGGCAACTACACCCAGACTCTGTACACTACCAAGCACTACACCATCACCAAGTGCCCTCCTTCGGTCCCTGACTGCCCCATCGGCTCCGTCACCACCACTGTCTATGCCACTGCCACCACCTGCATCCAGAGCTGGCGACAAACCACCAAGGTCACTCAGCCCACCACTGTCATTCCTCCTCCCCACGGCAACAACCTGACCTCGACCCTGTACACTACCAAGCACTACACCATCAGCAAGTGCCTCCCTGAGGCTCAGGACTGCACTGTTGGCAAGCCTACCACTGTCGTTTACGCTACCGGCACCACCAAGATTCAGCCTTCGGTTGAGACTCACTACACTGTCCCTGAGACTGACACTGTGGTTCCCACCGAGCCTGTTGAGACCGAGCCTGTCGAGACTGAGACTGTGATCCCTACTGAGCCCGTCGAGACCGAGCCCGTTGAAACTGAGACTGAGGTTCCTACTAAGCCTGTTGAGACCGAGACTGAGGTTCCTACTAAGCCTGTCGAGACCGAGCCCGCTGAGACCGAGCCCGCTGAGACCCAGCCTGCTGTTTCCTACACTGCTCCCCAGCCCACAGCGACTCAGCCCGCTTATGAGCAGCCCACCTATGAGCAGCCCGCACAGTCCCAGGCCGCGAAGGCCGTGGAGTCTCAGTCCGCTCAGACCTACTCCGAGCCCGACGCCGCGGTCCCTGCTCCTCTCGCCGCCACCACCGAAGAGTCGGACGACGGCGTCGAGGAAAAGACGGTCCCCGTGACCGGTGCCGCCGGCCGCCTAACCGGTAACATCGAAGTTGTCCTGGCAGCCGCCGGAGTCATCGCCCTTCTCCTTTAAAAATGTCTTTTGCATATTGCTCGCTAGAGCTATGACGATTACGACTCTCTCATCATCATCACATATTGTCTATTCACGGAAATGATTCATCACACATAAGAGTACATGACGACGGGTTTCCCAAATTTTTCTTTAGATTTTACATAAGTCTATTTCCTTTCCTTCATGTCTAGCCTTGATTTTTTAAAAGATTGTTGCAAATTATCCTGCCGAGTATCTAGATTAGATTAAATAGCTCTCCTTCATTAATGTTATGTACTTTACGGCATCTTTCTTCATTGCACTGTGACTTGTTCTCGGTTAAGCTTAAGACTCTTGACCTCTCTTGACCTCAAAACTCCAATCTCTTGAACGCTCTGAGGCCTTTGGCTCTTGAAGACCCCTCCTTCGCCTCATCGTGATGCTATCTGGTATCTGAGCATTCTACCAAAAGTGAAGCCATTCGCAGAATCTCTCACGTGTCTAATTCTTCCCTAGGGCCAATCAATTCACTCCCATGACCAACGTCAAGTCAAAGCCTGTGATTTGTGAATGCCCTCAAGTGGGGGGACTCCATCTGCACCCCCCACACCATCGTCTGTCTCACGCCGCCACGATCGAACTATCGACGCCACCATGATCCATTGACAAGTGGGCGTCTGCTGTTCCAACCCATTGGTACTGCGTGGTGGTACTGCGTGGTCGTTGAGACCAGTTAGTGGCGTTGGTAACAGTCTCGTGCTAGAAGCTGTCAAAGTTTTCCAGTACGTTCTATCGCACAATCTCTTCTCCCAAGACTGACAAGCGGCCCGAGATCCGATCGGAGCTAGATACCGAAAAGGGGACAGGGTTGAAGCACAACCGAAATTACACGATGCAAGGAGGTTGGCGCTTCCTCAGTCCAAGCGAGGTCCAAGATCCACGCTGGACATTGGCTTGCGAAAGAAAATTCAACGCTTGCAAACTCTAGAGTTTTCCTCCACGTGTTAATTGACTCTTTTAAAGTTAATCGGACTGTAGCTCTAGTATTAGCCGTCGATCGTTAAATACGATTTTTAATTTTCGCAAACGGTGATCCGTTCAATGCCTCAAAAACACTTCATGTTTCGACACCGTTTGTTCCATTGAAAAGAAACAGGGTAGCTGTCAAGTTTCTCCTTCATCCCCTTACCGGCATTGCGGGCTAACTCGGAATCGCTTGAACCGTGACAGTTGAGATCTCTCCTTTCCCCCGCGCAGCCCCTTGGATGACGACCCATGCGTTCTGACAGACCCCTGACGCCTCACCTAATGCAAGGTACCAGTGTCGGAATGCTTCCCTCTTTTGCGACCTTGGTCGGTTTGCGGCGGCCATGGTCAATGACAGGTGTTTATTGATGGGTGAGGAGTTGAATGATGTGAGAAATGCCCAATGAGCAAGTGTAGGTAGGAGAAGCGCTTTCAATCGTTTTGCAAATGCAGCATCTACAGACTCTCTAAGGATAAATGCGTTCCTCCTATGACTTTACTCGACCTGCAAGCCCTTGCTTTCTCGGTTGAAGCTGACAAGGTACACTGCCTTGACCGTACTTCAAGAACCAACCGGATGGTCATCCAGGGTCCCATCACAGCTAACTAAATACAAGCTTAAACAAAGAAGCAAACCCAAGTTTTTCCATCTTCAAGACCCATCCTTGGCGTCACATCAACGGATCCTGTTTCCAAAAGACAAGATGAGATTCGAGCAAAATCTTCCCAGGCCTTTTTTCCACCGCCCGTACCTGAAACTCGCCAAAGAGGTGGCGGACTCAATCTGATCTCTTCCAATTGCCGCGCGCTTCAACTTGCGTTGAGGCTTGATTACCACCCCTGCTAACGTTAGTCTTGGCCCGCGGCGTTGTTCGCCAAAAAGAGTCTCCGTCTCCACGGAGATGAGACGAAACGTGAATTCCACCACTCTGAATTTAGTTTCTCCCTTGCAGACGAAACATGTCCAACTTCTCCGTTTTTTACCAACTTGACAAGGAAGGAAAAAACATGTTTCTCAATGGTATATAAAGAGGTCGTTATGGCCCCGAATTCAGTTTTGTGCTCTTCAGCTCTGTCTTTGCATCCCAAGTCTCATACATTCTTTTTTCTTCCCATCATTCTTCCATTCGTTTCTTCACTGTGTGAAGCTGGTTTATTCCCAATCTAACTCAACAACTTTTTTAACAAACTACTACAATCACTTTCTCTCACCTCACAACAACCATCAAAATGTCTTTCAAGTCCGCTGCTGCTCTTGTTGGCGCTTTCGCCTCCGCCGCCCTCGCCCACGGCACTGTCACCGGTATCAAGGTTGACGGCGTCTACCAGGGTGGTTACAAGCTTGACTACTACTACGCCAAGCAGAACGGTGGTTCTGTCCCTGAGATCGCTGCCTGGTCTGCTGAGAACCTCGACAACGGTTTCGTTGCCCCCGATGCTTACGGCACCGTCGACATCAACTGCCACAAGAACTCTGCCCCTGGTGCTGCCTCTGTCTCCGTCAAGGCTGGCGGTGAAGTCGCCTTTGAATGGAGCGCATGGCCCGAGAGGTTGGTTATAGATCTGTTGTGAAGTGTTACGAGAAGCTAACAAGTCAACCAGCCACTTCGGTCCCGTCTTCACCTACGTCGCCAAGTGCGCCGGTGAATGCTCTGCCGCCGACCCTTCCACCCTGAAGTGGGTCAAGATCGATGAGGGTGGCATTGACATCGCTGCTCAGAAGTGGGCTGCCACCGATCTCATTGAGAACAACAACACCTGGGTCACCACTGTCCCTTCCACTCTCGCCTCTGGCAACTACGTCTTCCGCCACGAGATCATTGCCATGCACGGTGCTGGCGAGACCAACGGCGCCCAGAACTACCCCCAGTGCTTCAACATTGAGATCACTGGTGGTGGCTCTGACAACCCTGAGGGTGTCCTGGGTACTGAGCTGTACTCTGCCACTGACGCTGGCATCAAGTTCAACCCCTATGGCGAGATCACTAGCTACGAGATCCCCGGTCCCGCTCTGTACGGTTCCGGCTCTGGTTCCGGCTCTGGATCTGGCTCCGGCTCTGGCTCTGACAGCCCTACCAGCGCTGCTCCTGCTACCCCTGCCACCACCACCGCCGTCTCCCCCGATGCCCCCAGCTCTGCCCCTACCAGCCTTGTCACCTCCGTCGTTGCCCCCGCTGAGCCCACTGCCACCTCCGTCCAGGGCAACGCCGCTAGCTCGGCTGCCCCTGAGGCTCCCGTCGCCACCCAGCCCGCTTCCGAGGAGCCCTCTGAGCCCGCTGAGCCTTCCACTGGCAGCGGCTCTGAGCTCCCCGAGACCTTCACACTTGACACCTTCATTGAGTGGCTCCAGGCCAACGCCGGCTCCAAGAAGGCCCGCCGTCACGCTCGTGCCTTTTTCTAAGTACATACTTGAAAGATTTTAAAGTCGGATCGTCACTTTGACTTCCTGGCTAGGAGAACTTGTGGAGGAAAGTGAGATGTAAATTACAATTCAGAGACTTTCTGTATATAATTCAGAGCCAAATATATTACTCGCGTAGCCTTTGCTATGCTGTACATCATGAACCTTTGTTCCCTGACCGTCTGCAAGTGAATATCCAACTAAACGCTAAACTAAACAAGAACCCAAGGATGTAGGTTAGATCTTATCGCTCACGTTCTGTGACTGTAGTCGCCAAGTTAAACAGAACTGATGCCAGGCCCCCTGGTGAGCCACAGAAATTACCAAGTGAAAAAAAAGCCCCTCCCTCCTGTTAAAGACGTTTCCATTACCATTTCTTTCTCAATATAATACGTCACCATAGATACACTATATTTCGACTACCGAACACTCGCTGACGGACGCTTAGTAGGTTTCCATTATTATTGTCTGTGATGATGACAAGAAGCCATCAACCACAACAGCAAAAGGCACAGTTATTAATACATGACGGCATAAAACTTAATACCTTGTAGATTCTCATCATAGGTAGTTCATATTAGATCTACTCATACCTGAGATCATTGCGCATAAAACTCTACCTATCTCTGTCCAAGTCCCTGGACCCATCCCCGAGGCCCATGACAACCCTCACACAATCAAGTCATAGCTAATGACGAGAAATATCCTAAAATAGTCCTAATATTCTACTGAATTTCTACCGTTTTATGGTTGAGCTTATCTAAATGGTTGATAGGGTTAATATCATAAACCGCCAAACGTGAACCGACCATGTGCTGAGTACCGAGTGAAGCAAGACTTGCCTGGCAGGAGGTGTCAGAGCCGGATACTACTGGCCACCGGGCATGGGATAGACAAATGATTGCAAAAATGTTTTAGACGAAATAGTTGTTGAAATTCTCTAATTAATGAAAAGCCACAGGGCTACGCTCATGCGCTCAAGGTATCTTCTCTATCCAACTTCAAATCCAAGACTTTGAGTCTCGGCACATAAAATCCAACATCTATTGCTTTTCCAAGTTTCCCGCAACCACAGTCTCATCCCTCGACTGCTTCAAGAAAGGAACCAGCTTGGTACCCCCAGTACCTGTCAACTCCTCTCCAGCCTTTCTTGACGAAGAACTAGCCAGGTTCTGAGGTCCTTCCTTGCTACCTTGTCGAGCGGGAAGGACGATGTATCTTGTGACGATTTGGATGTGCTTGTTTCGGAACTTGCTCAGGGCTTCGGTTGCGGATGTGAATGCTTCTTGGAGACGGTGCTGTCCTTCTGTTGTAGGGGGTAGGAGAGCTAGTTCTCGGATACTACCCATGCGGGCGATGTGTGTGAGGAAACGGCGGTGAGGACCGGGCATGTACTCCTTGACGATATCGTGGTAGCTCTTCTCGCCCTTCACCTCAGTATTGTTGCCGCTAGTGATATGTTCAACTCCAAGCACGATGTCGAAGAACTGAATGAGAGAGCTCTGCCCGTTGCTTCCACCTCGCAAGTGTCTCCATTCACCCTTTCCATCGCCTTCATCGTAGAAGACGCCTCTTGGTAGACCGGCAGACTCCATGTTCTTGCTTCCAGCCAAGAAAGGTCGGATCTTGTAGTAAAAGGTCATAGGGTCACACTTTTCGTACATCCTCTCGAGAAGCACACCGACTCCATCAATGCATTCCTTAAGTTCTTGGAGAGCAGAGACAATGACGTCGTAGTCTCTTGTCTTGACAGCTTCGAGAGCCTCCATCATGCGAGGGATGATACCGCCAGCCCTGGCCTCCATCGCCACGCTGATGAGCAAGAACCATGACTCTGACTCGGTTCCGGTAAATGTATGCAGGGTATCGAGTTTGCTGAGGTCGGAAAAGTCGCTTCCTGAACAGGAAAAGTTCCAGAGGTTGGCGGCGGCATATGTGAGAACGGGTGGGAGTTCGAGATGCTTCGATACTTCGAGGAAGGGGACTGTAATTTGAGGAGGCAGGATCTAGGAATGGTTAGTACGACGCATTTCAAGATGGGAGAAATATTTAGCTTACCTGTGCCGGCTTCTCACCGCCCCAGACATAGGCATGTGTCAAGAAAGCCATAATGGAATATGCTCTCCGCCATTCCGCCTCTGCTCGGAGACGGTCTGTGGAGAGCACAGGGAGTTGATCAACCGCTCTTCTAATACCATTCTCAACCAAAGCTGGAAGATGTTGGATGATGAGCTCCCAAGGCTCATAGTAGGAGTCGGGTAGTTGCCTCAGAGGGCTATGTTCTGGGAGAAAGGCGTTGCTAGATACGGCAAACTCCTTCAACTCGGCGGTTGGCTTGATCCGAGGGATCTGGTGTGGTACTGCGTGAGGCGACATTGTAAAGTTGGCGTGGTACAGAGGCGATGTCGTGTAAAGCTGTGATACTAGAGCAAGATGGGAAGTGGCGTCTTGGCTTTGTTGGTCTTGAAAGTGATGGCGTTGAAGAACAATTAATCAGATAAAGCGTCGACACACCAGGTCTAAAATAGAGTTAATTGTTCCCATGGGGGGAGACATTGTTTCCCGTCTCCGTGTTCTCGAAGCCCTGTTTTTTCCCATCCGCCCCCCGATCCTCCATCCGCTAGCTCTCAGCCGTATCCTCACTCATCCGTAACTCGGTCTCCAACAAGAACGATCCGTATCTTCCGTTCCGCGCATCATGCGGGCGATTGAGAATGACATCCATTGACCAATCAGCTACTTCCGTTGGCTTAAAATGGACATGATGACGTCCACTTTACGGGGCACGGAAGACGGAAGTTCGGATGTGGGTCTCTTCCGTGTATCCGCTCGGGCATTCTTTGTAGATACCAGAAGCGACCGAGAATGGGTCTCGACGGAACATAAAGTGATTTCACAATCCCATGCTCAGTCGTACGATTTCATCATCTCAAGTCACTCTCAATACCTTACCCTGCCCCCTACTACCACACATTCATATTCACAATGGAGTTGTCAGGATTCGTCGATCGTCTACGGAGCGGAGCCTCCCCCAAGTTCCCCCAAGATGCCAATTCGTTAGAGTTTGCTCGTCATCTCGACTCTCAGGACAAGCTAAGCCATCTTCGGGATGAGTTTGTCATCCCCACCAAGAGATCTCTCAAGAAGAAGGCCTTGGATGGATCAATTCCCTGTAAGTAGCTGTGCCGAGTCAAGTCTTGAGACTAGCTGACCCTTTTAAGCCCATGGTGCCTCTTCTAATGGCACTAACGGTACCAATGGTCACAGCAATGGCCATAACGGAACAAATGATGACTCCGAGCAGTGCTTGTACTTTGTTGGCAACTCCCTTGGCGCTCAACCCAAGGCTGTTCGAGAGTATCTCAATGCTCAACTTGAGACATGGGCATCCATTGGTGTCAACGGCCACTTCAGTGCAATGGGCAACTCTCCTTTGACACCTTGGCAAGATATGGCCGAGGACTGCGCCATCAAGTCTGCCGATATCGTTGGAGCTTCTCCTAGTGAGATTGTCATCATGAACACCTTGACAGCCAACTTGCACTTTTTGATGGCCAGCTTCTACAAGCCCAATGAGAAGCGTCACAAGATCATTCTCGAGTGGAAGCCCTTCCCCAGTGATCACTATGCCATTGAGAGTCAGGTTGTCTGGCATGGGCTGGACCCTGAGAAGAGCATGGTCAAAATCCACCCTAATGAGGACTTTATCATTACAACCGATTTGATCCTGTCTACTATTGATGAGCACGCCGAGGACACCGCTCTGCTTCTTCTGCCTGGCATTCAATACTACTCTGGCCAACTTTTCGACATTCCCCGGATCACCGCCTACGCCCAAGAAAGGGGAATCGTCGTAGGCTGGGACCTGGCCCACGCCGCCGGCAATGTCGAGCTTAAGCTTCACGACTGGAACGTTGACTTTGCCTGCTGGTGCACATACAAGTACATCAACGCCGGCCCCGGTTCCATCGCCGGAGCTTACGTCCACGAGAAGCACGGCAAGGTCGAGTTCAAGGATGACTCTGGCAAGCCCACGTACCGACCCCGTCTGATGGGTTGGTATGGAGGAGACAAGAGCGTGCGGTTCAACATGGACAACAAGTTTGTTCCTACCGTTGGTGCGGGAGGTTACCAGCTTTCCAACCCTTCGGCTATTGATCTGGCTAGCTTGTCTGGTGCTCTTTCCGTCTTCAACAAGACAAAGATGTATGACATTCGATCGAAGGCTCTCGTTCTGACAGCCTACGCCGAACATCTCCTCGACCAAATCATCTCCGAGTCATCCGACGAAACACCCCTCTTCCGCATCATCACACCCCGTGATCCCGCCCAAAGAGGAACCCAACTAAGCGTCCTTCTCAGAGAAGGTCTGATGGACAGAGTGAGTGAGGCTCTGGAGGAGAACGGAGTCATCTGTGATAAGCGAAAGCCCGATGTCATTAGAGTTGCCCCTGTGCCTCTGTACACGAGGTTTGAGGATGTGTGGAAGTTTATGCAGGTGCTGAGGGGGGCACTTGAGCAGTGATTTCATACGATACCAAAGACTGTAGCGTTAAAATAATGAGCAAGTTAGAATGATTCATTTGATATGACCTGGCCTGAACCGAAGATGAAGCGTCTTGGTTGACCCCAGACTTTGCCCCCTTTGTGCCAGCATAGCCGTGGCATAGTTGCCTCTGGGGATATCCATCTTCGGTACACCCGATGCCTTTGTCTACCCAAACTAGGTAGCAGACCGCATATAGCTTCGCCCGAACTCGATTATAGACCAGTTCAAGAAAGGGGTCCGTCTTGTCTGGCTCGACAGCCGGGCCCTTTCTGAGTTTCCCACACCAACTCCTTCGTACCTCCCGTGTACCTCCCGTTTCCGCTCTTGATCATCAAGCATGAACTATACCTCTGAAATTGGCCCCCAGATACAACCTGAAGTCATAAATCTGACAGTTCACACCATCGGCACACCGCATACCATCGCCTTACTCTTCGGCTATCCATGGACAACCAGATTCCCATTGACCAATAATGGCAAACCCAAAACGCCAATCTCCTTGTCATCATGCATCTTCGGATACGGAAAAAGACCGCATTTTCGGCGGTTGGTATCGACAGCTTGTGGGGACCTAAGCGAACCCCTTCTCCGAACTTCCGCTTATCGGTCCGTACTTCGGAAGACAGAATACGCATCCGAAGAACAACAAGATTCGTCATCTCGCAGGCATGCAAGTCTATTAGCCGCTATCTATCACAATCAAAGATGATGCGTCAGATCTATACCTCCCCCCGCGTCCAGCAAAGCAAACAGGTTCAGTGCCGAACCGGAATCCCCCTCCATGCCCGTCGGCCCGCCCCAATAACTCGGATCAGGAGTTTGCAGCATGGACTCGCTTAAGCCTAGGAAAGCCGAATCGAGATCCCCAAATGGCGGTGATCCGACGCCTTGTAACCCATTATGTTGCAGGAATGACCGGTCTAGTGAGTCCCGTGGCCGGCTGTTGGATGCCGGACTTGTTACCGGATGGCTCGGGTCTCTGGGGATAGCCGGGGAGGTTGAATCTATCCCGGCTTCGGATGGGATTAAGCCAAAGAGTTGACTCGAGTTTTCGGTTCGTCTTTGGCGTTCTGCTAGCTCGCGTTTCTCGAGGTACTCGAGGGCTGCAGTCAGAAGTGACTGCGCGATCAGAGAGTACTGTCTTGCGTGCGTATCGTGTTTGGAGCAGTGATCCAAGGCGTGGATGGACATGCGTGTGTACTTTTCTAGTATCCGGCCGAAGCCGCCCAGAAGACCTATCCCGAGGACAAGGGAGCTGGCAAACAACCAAGATCTAGTCATGTTAGAAGTAGTTCCCCCACGACGTAGGGATACTCACACTAGAACGGGCACATGTCCAACGAGGATTCCTCGCTGGATCAAGTCCAATATGGGATCGACCATTAAACTGGCCGCATCAATGCAAGCATCTGCCAGTTTCGACTTGCCAGACGTCAAGGCAGACCGACCATTTGATGACACTGCAGTATCGGATAATCGCCGACAAAGTTCATACATGAGAAATGGTCGCGAGACAAGCATGACGGCGTAGTAATATGTTGACAAGACCTGACATGCTCCACTGGCTTGAGCTCTGTCCTGGGCGTCGGGGTTTGCAATGATATCTTTAAGTTGCTTCAGCCACCTAGATGACCAATCTCGCAGCTGTAGTGATATTCCTTCGGTGAGTTGTAAAGATATCTTTCGTCTAGAGTAGATTTCTGTCACTACCCCCTCGAGGACCAGAAATATCTGAACAGACGCGTTCAGGAGATCAGGAGCTTCGTTCGCGCCTTCGTTTGGATTTTGATATGGTACAGTGCAATCGACATCAGAAGTTGCAGGCGGCCGTCCCATAGAGGTGCTCAAGAAGAGATCGACCACTCGTAAACTCTTCCAAAGACGATCTCGTTGTCTGTGAATGTCGGGTCCGAATCGTGCATTGACTTCAGTTCTATGAATGCCAACAGAGTACGCTGCCCGTACTGCGATGCCGAAAAACAGGAAACCTCCGTTGATCTGACACGAGCAGAGCATGTATAACGTAATAAGAGTGAAGATTTGGATGGTGGTTACGCTGAGATTACCACTTAGGTTTGCGTATGCCTTGTCACGGGCGTACTCAAAGTAGTCCTGTGCGAGCTCTTCGTTGTCCATCTGTCTTCCAATGGCCAGCACGAGAAGATTCACAACCGTGGCCGCATCGTCGGGTTTATGGTCGAGATTTGCCCACAGCATGAGATCTTCTAATAGTCGGCGATTGTCAAAAAGATCCACGAGGCCAGTCGCAACTGACAGGTACGTCGATACTGCTGAGGGAATATCATCAGGATTGATGTTCGGAAGACGGTTGTCACCCGGTACTCGGCGAGATTGGTGCGCAGGCGCGTTCTCGAGCACAGAGTAACGACTTGTTTGAGGAGCAAAGGCATTCTGGCCAACTCTAGTGGTGACAAGCTGTCGGACAGACTGAAAGAAGGAGAGAGGAGCACAGTCTCCCACAAAGATGAGTTTTCCTTGAGCATCACAAACCAATCTTGCCTCTCTCGGCACTTCAGTCTCATCTTCAGCATCCATCCCTTGGGGTTGTGCCGATACCGGCCTCGTGAGCTCTGCATCTGCTGGTGTTGAAGGAGTTGTGTTTCTTGTAGAATGAGCACGGGCATCTCTTTCAGAGGCCGGGGGAGATGTCATTGAGGCTAATGATTGGCCATTGCGACGTCGTCGCTGAGGTGAGTAGTGACAAGCATGAGGCCTCTGCCGCCGAGCACAGTAACCACAGGGCAACTTGCCATCGCATTTGACCTACTACCAATCAGTCTCACTTCACTTCAAAGTCCAACGGGTAATAAAACTTACTTTTCTCGCTTTACAACCATCGCAGGCATTGGCGATGCGGCTACGGATATACCGCCCTGGCTCTTGTTCCGCAACGTCCATGCTTTTATGAGAGAGAGCGGATGTTTCGGTGAGAATTTGTGCCACGCACCGTGACGCGCGCGGAAGCACTGTGGGCCGAGCTCGGTAGTTGAGTCTCAGCGGACGGAAAGGAGCGGATGTGGGAAATTGTTAGTGCAATGCCGAGCCGGCTTAAGAGATGGCTGAGTTAACCTAGAGCGGATGACAATGAAGAATGAGAAATGAACAATAAATCATTATTCACTTGTTGAGGGTGTGAATTAGCAAGTATTAATAGACATGTTGCACATGAGACACTCAGTTCTTCAATCCCGGGTCTCATGCAGCCATATGCAGGATGTGGTGGTCAGCCGACACTTCACCTCAATTTGACAACCGACATGTAACATCAATATTGGACGCTACGGACACGACGTCCATGGTAGGGCATTAGGAGGGAATATACCTTCAACAACATTCATATCACGATAAGCTAATGTCTTAAAATACGTAGGCTTAATACACATGTGCATTGATAGCTGTGTTATTTGTTATTGTTCTCATAGGGACATCACAAAGTTCATAAAAGAAGATGTTCGTTAAATGGCCGTCAATCATTCATCAACTACGTAACTAACTAATCAACAGCTCCAGCCTATCTTCATCAAGTATTACAACCTCATTACCAAGTACCACCAGGAAGCGCAATCTCAGATCCCTTGAAAGTACCGCTAACCTTTCCAAGCTCTAGAGCAGCGTTGATGACACCACCAAGACCCTCTCCGGCAATCAGACCGGCAGCAACAGCAAAGGCGTACATCTCGAAGCTGTTGCGGAACCACTTGCGCCACCACCAGGCTGTGATGGAGCCAAACATGACGGCGTTGGCGTAACCACTGTCGGGGCCAAGAACCCAAGCGACACCGACGGACATCCAGTTGGGAAGCCAGTTGCGGTACTTCTCGCGGGGGCCGACAAGGTAGAAGTGCTTGAGAACAGCCTGGAGAGCACAGACGACACCCATGACAATGGAGAAGATGGCTGAAGATCGAGGGATAGGAATCTTAGGCATGGTGACAGCGACAGCGACAGCTTCCCAAGCACTGACGGAGGGAGCAGCAAAGGGGCAGACATCGGCGGGATCATCGCTGGGCTTGAACACACAGGGGTACGCCGACATGAACAGGACAAAGATTCCAGGGGCGAGGAAGACAGAGACGAATGTACCCATGGCCTGAGCGTAGAACTGCAGGTTGGGAGGAGTCTTGAGCAGGAAGCCAACACGGAAATCGCTGACCAGCGAGTTGGCAACATCGGCGGTTCCAGAGGCAATATTACCGGCGACCAGGTTGATTCTCTGGGCAGCCTTGAGCTCGTAGTGGCCCTTGGTGATACCACCGTACACAAGCTGCGAGGCCTTGGCTGAGGCAGTGAGAGGGGCACTAAGATTATGTTAGTGTGCAGTTCTCATGGGATCCGGGGTAAACTTACACATCAGTGACGGCACCACCGTAGATGGACATGAAGGCAAAGAGAAGACCAAGAATACAAGCCAGGATAGCCAAGCCGGCGTTCATGTGGAACTGAAGCTCGGCAACAAGGCAAGCAACAACCACAAACGCGAGAGAGCCGACAACCCAGACCCAGCTAGGAACCTGCTGATCAGGAAGAGCAAAGTCCTCAACGAGTCCACTGTCCTCATCGGCCTTGCGAGCCTGCTTCTCAAGGAAGGCGACGTGCTTTCCACGAGCCTGGAGCTTGTTGTTGATGGAACGAGCAGACTCGCGCATGGCAAACTTGAAACCGTCCCAGACAACCTTGGCGTGGAGGAAGAACTCGACAAGGGAGTAGACCATGAGGACCATGACACCGGGCCACAGAAGCCAGTATCGAGGAGAGGGGACGTAACCGGGCTCGTCAACGCCAGTCATGAGGCTGAATCGGGTCAGGCCTTCCCACTTGCCCTCGCCGACCGCGATACCGATGCACTCTCCGTAGTGGACCAGGAGAGGACCGATGAGTGCCCAAGCGGCGACGGTACCTCCGAACCAAGAGAGGGCGGCGTTGAGACCGACCAGAATACCGGAGCCGAAGAAAGCAGGAGTCAGCTGGACGTACCAGCCCCAGCTCTCAATGGCCAAGAGTCCAGGCACGGAGTAGCCTCCCCAGATGTAGAACCTGTTGTAGGTTAGTCATCAGATATAGGGGACAGGTTAAGACTATGGAAACTTACCAAGTGAAGATGTGCCAGTTGTGCAGGATACCATCGGCATACTGGCCAACAACAATAATGAGAATGGCCAGAAGAAAAGCGTAGCCCAAGGCCTTGACCTTCTTCATAGCATCAGCGGCACCAGAGCCCACAGCGTGCATGGACCGGATAGTCATAGCCGTGGCAGTAGGCGTAGGGAACACAAGGTTCAGCTCACGGGCGACATTGATAATGAAGAACCTTCGAAGAGGAACAGCCGCGAAGAGACCGAACAGGGCGCAGACAAAGGTGATGGTGAGGATGCGGCCAAAGTCCGTCTTGGGATCTTCCGACAGGAGGTCAAGACGATACATGGCAGGAAGACCTGCAACAAAGACACCTGCCATGCCACCGGCTCCGGTAGCGGCGGCCTGGATGATGGAGTTCTCCTGGGGGCCGAATTTGCCGCCCAGAAAGGGGACGTTGGGCAACGACTTGGTGAGGAGAAGGATGAAGCCATAGCCAAAGATAGCGCCGAACATGGTGGCGGGGAAGGTAAATCCTGTCTTCAAACCTGTGGAGGCTGTTTTAGTTCAATTACTGACGACCTGAAGGTGGTTGCATACCCAGGTAGACGTTGGAAGCGTTGACGAGGGAACCGAGGATGATACCAACCACAACGGCACGAACCGTCAGCGGACTAGGCTCAGGCTCAATTCCCTTTGGCATAGGAAAACTAGTAAAGAGATCTGTAATCCTGTCATCCTCGCCGTCGGTGTCAGACTTGAGGTCGACATCCGAGTGAGGGAACTTTTCGTTGTAGGCCGGCTGGACAACAACGTCCTCCGGGTTGGTGGTTTCGACGGCCATGATGAAATAATCAAGCCTCTTCAAGGTATCTACCGATTGGGATGCTTGAGAGACTAGATGCGGCTGAAGCCTGTGGGAATCTGAGTTTTTGAAGAAAAGCTGGGGATAAAGTTGCTATTTATCCCCTCTCATGGTATCACCGTTACACTGCACACGACATGTAGGTCAAGGGTCACACGCGATTTCGCAAATCACCAACAGCATTTTGGGACCTTTTGCAATCCGTCCTACAAGAGGAAGGCTCTCGGCGACCCGGCACGATGGAACGGCTACAGGAATACCTACAAGCTACGCGCTTGAATGATGCGTGCACTCGCCACAGGACGGAGATGGGGGCATGTCCAAGGGTTAGATCGGCGGACACCTTATCTGTTCGCGGGTTCGGTAATTGACGAATCAGATGGAGAAGCGTGCTAAACAGCTTCCTGAACGGGACCATGTATCGTCGGCTCCGAACTTTTGTGCGTCTGGACTTTGGAAATCTGTTGTGGGTCTACAGCTCTGTAGATACCGCTCCACCCCCGGACCGCGGGTGGCACCGAGGAGACGGGCGAGGGTTCAAGAAAGAGCAATGACCGGCGCTTGGATTTATCACCAGCCTTGTTACTGGAGGGTTACTTTGCATAGGTAGATATGGGCCATAAGGGTGTTTCCAAGTTTGCCTCAAGACGAGAAAGAGTAGCGTTAATGATCATCATCTAGACTTTTCGCCGTCGCCGCACTACCCTGGTTAGTGGCCTCACTGAAACACTTCATATCACAATAGACAAGAGAAATGCTGCAATGAGCATTTTGATTGCATCTTGCATTCTGATATCGCGTCAGCAGCAAAAAGACAACGGCCTCACTCCCAATATGTCCATCTCCGCGATCCAAAAACAACTTGCTAATCAGGCCACTGCAGCACTGGAGAACCTATGGTATGTCGGCCTTCGGGGAACCTTTGTTGCGCTTGGCGACCCCCTGCCGACCCCAGCGCGGAAATGGAACCTTTGTCGGCGCGGTGCGACAGCGAGCTCGCTACACTCAGGCCTAGCTAAAGGAAAAAAAGGGACCTTTTGAAACCCCCCCCTTCTCTCTCCCCCATACTGCAGGCGCCGCTCTAACCAACCCCTTTGGCAATTGTCCTTTTGCTACAAATTACAAATCCGGAAGTTGTATTGAGAAGTGCGGAATAAGGTGCTGACGAAAAACAGGGATCCGGCGCCATCCCCGACCACTTAATCTACTGCGTATCAAGCGTCACGTGTACAGATTTCTCGACCCCATTCTTGATCATATCTTTACAAACCACTGCTTCTTATCTGGTACGTTTGATGTTGCATTTAAATCCGCTTCCTTTAAGCTTGGCCCTCGTGAGCTGCTGTCGCATTGCATACCCCCTGGAGGATTTGGGCTTGCTAGACTTAGTTCTTGGCGTTCTAGGGTCCCACCATCCTTGTTTGACTGCGCCGTTCTCTTGATTCAAAAGGGCCAGATCGGCCGCTTCTGCTAGCCATCCAAAACCTTCCGTTCTAAATATTGTCGTGTGGTTTTTCGCCTTTTGAGTTTGGATACTGCAGTACCCCAGTTGAGGCTCATTGCATGGGACGACAGTGGATTTAGCTTAGACTTTACATGAAATATACAATTTCAAACGCCGAGGTCGCCGAAGATGACTTGGCATGGTCATCTTTGGCACAATTACCTCGATTGCATGCTACAAACATTTATGTCACTTCACTTGCTTCGTTTGCATCGAAGCTCTTGAGTCATGGGCCCATTGAGTGCACGTCGCGGCTTCATTCGAGAACAGCCACATCTTTACTCACGTTTCAGCCTCACTGAGGTCAACATCATCACCACCCACTGAATATTCGAGGCGCTCCCAAAATATCGGATCTCAGGCGGCCAATGAACCCTCGCCTGCAAAAGGGCCAGCACGAGCGGGAAGCGGGCGCAAGGATATGTTATCGCGACAGGCAATGGCAGCATCGGGATCATTCTCGGCACGGAAATCCCACCCCGATAAGACAACGAATGACCCTCTCGATTTCGACCCAGCAACTCGATCCGCCCGATGCCCGATTATTTCCAGTCAGATGGATGGACAGTAAACGGACGCGCCAAGACGACAAGAGATCCTTCACAACGCCACGACAATGAGGGAGCCGACCCCGGGAACAGAAGCGAACAGAGTACCCAGGTCCCCAGATGCCTGACAGTCCCCGAGACCGTTTTCTAGCCCGCCGATTGGCTCTCCAGCGAGTCCCCGAATACCCGATGCCCGCGTTTTCACGTACAGATGTGATATCAAGGTCGCCACCAATGCTTATCCGGTTCAACAACCACGAAGAGCACCTTCTCAAACAGCAAAGATTTTGTTCGCCCCAGGAAGAGATATCGCAAAGATCGCCCTTTATCCTTCTTATCTATGGTATTGTTTGGTGGAATTGTTCTCAAGGAGCTGGCCTGACGGTCGAGAATGAATGGGGGCCAACCACCAAGCGAGAGGCAAAGTTCGCAATCCGATAAGCCAGGCTGAAAATACATTTTCAAGCACGTCTGGCTACGGCAATCTCGATCTACGGGGGCGATACTCTGTTCAGAAGATGCTACCAGCCCTTGAGCTTTCAATGTGGTGGCCCGATGATCGTTGTTGTTGGTATCAACGATCTCTCCAAGAGGAGCGACCCGATGTTGCTGTAATGACGACTGAGAGGCAGTGGTTCTCTAGTTCTTTTGGATTATTGTAGAGCGTACTGGATGACGGGAGAAACGTCTCAGCCTTGGTCAATCCGTCCTGCGTCCATCGATATACACTCCCGTTCGATTGTTCCGAGAGTGCTCAACGATAGCCGAACATGTTGGAACCGAGGCTACAGCAAGTGCAACTAAACGACTCCTCCTCAGAAACCACAGTCTCCCTCACGACAAGACTTCTTCGGCCCTGGCTAGATTCTCCAGAATTTATGCCCAGCCGCAGAGCCGGCCGCCCACAGATTCGGCGCACCTGATGATGATACAAATGGAATCCACTTCGAGATGGAGAAGTAAGCTTTGCGGTGGAAACATCATTCAGCACGAGAAGCTGAATGTGAAAAGCAATCTGGCTGGACGACCTAAACTCCCCAACTAAGACAGACTCAACCGAAACCCTACGCCGAGAACACACCAACCTGGCCGGTGGCCTTCCATCGCGGCTTTCACGGCTCAGCCACCACGATCGTGTCTCCCCGAGGTGGGGAGTGCTGGGTATCCTCTATATTCTCGGCTCGACGGGGCTAGTCCTCCACCGGTACATTTCCCAGGTTCTCCCTCGCTTAGATCTCCATCTCACGTAAGAAGTTCTCGTTAGTAGGTCTGGTTGATTCTCTCTGTTTCTCGACTCGGCTAGGGTTGCGCGGGCTTGCAGTTCGCTTGGGGTCTTCGCAATTATCATTCTGGGCTGCTATGACGATCGCGAGGTAGTGGTTCTCTATTTCAGCCCCGACCCTTGTGAGCCTGATGACACCTTTCAAACCAAGCCATCAGCCACAATAACAAAGAACACAGCTATTAACACTTGGCGGCATTAAACCCCAGACGAAAAACGATAAACGCTAATACCAAAAGGGATACTGAGGCCGGCCTCTGTCTGCGCATGCCTCTTTGAACCACAATTGCTATGACCGCGGAGAACATTCAGCATTCGGCGAATAGCTAGCCTGATAACCGTGGAATGCCCAACAGTTGTTAAGGGGCAGGCCTGGCGCTTCAGCCATGTGGCTGAAATCCTTCAAGACTTCGAAAGGTGTCGCCACAAGCTCACGACAGATCCATGAAATTCCGATCCTCTGCTGAGAATGTCTATCACGAGACGTGGGCAAGTACCCATGTGCCTATCCTTCCGGAGCCTTACAGCGAATATCAAGATGGAACCCACCCTGACTAGGTAAATGAGCCGAAATATGCATCACTTTGTGTACTGGAAAATAATCTCGAGGCAATATTCTTCTGGCTGCTCTTCTTCACCTAGTTACCGATTTCATGGTAGAATCTAGGGATAACTTCACTTACGACCTGCGCGAGTCGACACTCGCAACCTGGAACACTACCTTTGATGGGCAATGCCTAGACACAAAAGATATCTCTGATCGGCGCTAAGCCACTGATGTAAGAGGAGAGGTTCAAGACATAATAATAGCCGAATAAATGGCTGTTACCATGTAGTTGTGGCGATAGACCCGAGAATCCGGTATATCCGCATCCTAGCCGCCTTTTCCATCGGATAAGCCGCGACGCATTCCTCATCATTGGGCGGGGTGTCCCCTCATTCTGACGTCTATACATCAATTGGTTCATTAATAACCAGTCTATGTCGGGTTCAACGGCGGATTTACGGCTGTCTTGCGGGTTTGGACTCTGTATGAAAAGTATATGAACTCGACAATGTCATTGAATCAACTAGATCAGATTAAATCTACCAAGCCAGATCTGAAAACAACTGAACAACAACCACAGAGTACCCATCATCACTTGATCTTTAAACCATGGCGCCTTCCGTGACTGAGACCATCGCTGAGCAGTCAGCGCCCGTCTTGTCGAAGACTGGTGCTGCCCAGAAGAAGGTCCTCATCAATGGTGTGGAAAAGAAGGTGAACCCGCCACAACTTCAAGTTCAGGGCAAGACCAAAGATGGAAGGGCGTTGAAGATGAGGACTCAGCCCAAGTTTGATAACCTTGAGGATGAGAGACTGTACCGCAAGCAGCATCTCGCTGCTGCCTGCCGCGCTTTCGCGGACAGGGGGTTTGATGAAGGCGTTGCAGGTCACATCTCTGTTCGTGATCCCATCCTGACAGACCACTTCTGTGAGTATTCGTGTTTCTGGTGTAAAAAGAAGACAATGGACTGACAGCTCATGTAAAAGGGCTTAACCCCCTTGTCAGGCACTTCTCCCTCATGCAGGCTTCTGATCTCATCCTGGTCGATGAGGACGGCAACATTGTCGAAGGAGACGAACCTGTCAATCTCGCAGCCTTCACCATTCACTCCGCCATCCACAAGGCGAGACCAGAGGTCAATGCGGCTTGCCATGCTCACAGCGTAGCCGGCAAAGCATTCGCGGCCTTTGGTCGTGAATTGGACATGATTACCCAGGATGCTCTTCGCTTCCACAAGAGCCACGTCGTCTACACGCAGTTCAAGGGCGTCGTTGATGACGATGAAGAGGGAAAGCGCATTGCTCAGGCTCTTGGACAAGCGAAGGCGGCGATTCTCATGAACCATGGTCTTTTGACTGTTGGACAGACAGTTGATGAGGCTGCATTTTGGTTCATCAGTCTTGACAAGACTTGCCAAGCACAACTTTTGGCGGACGCTGCTTCTGCGGCAGGGTACAAGAAGGTTTTCATTGATGAAGATGAGGCCGACTACACTGTCAGTCAGGTGGGCGGCCCTGAGAAAGGTTGGCTTGCGTTTCAACCTTGTGAGTGATGATCGTCACATGTTCATGGTTCTTGCTAACATATCTTAGATTTCGATGAACAGGTCGCCAAGTCGAAAGGAGAGGTGTTGAATTAATTACCCCTTTCTATCACTCCCACTCGATTCATTATTTAGTTGTTGTAGCGTTTTGAATGGATTACATGTTTGAACCGGGACCTTGCCACCCTTCACGTATCGTGACCGGCACGTTAGCCCATAGCCTATGTCCACCCTAGAGCACAATAGGCATGACTCTCGTATGAAGCAAGTGCGAGACATCAGTAAAACTCTAGAGCATGGAGGCTAGGGGAGATGCTGGAGTTTGCATCGGCGAGATCAACGGTGAGACAGGGGTTACCGGATATCTCGGATCATTGGTGTCGGTAAGGATGCAGTTCGCTTTTGTAAAAGGGCCTATAAATATTTCAACTCTCATGCAGATACTGTATCTGGAATCTCTTGCGCCCTGATTTAGTCGAGGGCGATGCTATGCTCACCGTTCAGAACCAGCCTCCTAAAGGCTGATGCAACCCTGGATCGGCGTTAAGAGCGGGTGAAAACCAGAGGACACCAGAGGATCAACCCCCGAAAATAGCTGATTGGCCCTGTGTTTTGTACCTGTTGCAGTGTCTCTGGAGAAACTCCACTCGCGAGCTTGACACTGGATGATGGGGTGCAGGGGTGCATGTGCCGGAAGCGCTGTGTTGGTCGACAGTGCCCGACTTTACGAAACGGGCAAGCAGCCCGAGAGTTCCGGGGCTCATGACACTAGATCATGGCTGGATCATGGCAGTGCTCTGCAACAAAAAATTCATTGCATGATTTTGGTCTATTTTTCTGTTTTTACGGTCCTAATTGACCGGGTATTTCTAAGTGAATAAAGAAAGGAAATCGATAGAGAGAGGCTCCAAGTAGGATTTTTGGAAGCCTGTGTTGAAATACAAGCTATCGGAACCATATCTCGACGTCGTGATCGTGAAATCGAGTAAATCCATCCAAATGCAATTGCGCGGTAAAGATAAAGCCGATAGCCCGGAGGATTTGTTTCATATGAGCAGCAACACGTGTATGCATTCAAACATGGGTTCGGCTCTTGACAATCCTTCATGCATGCATCCCACATCCCGAAACCCCATATTTCGTTCACAGGGAATTGTGCATTCTGCTGAGCCCACTCCCATGTAATAGCAGCAAGAACTATGACAGAGCCTCAATCAACTTAGCCCTTTTGGGGACACCTTTGCGATAGTCCCAGGCCACTTTGTCGTGATTGAAGGCAGTGCTGGTGGCCCTGGGCGGTGTTGGGAAGAAGAGCCCTGTAAAGGAGCCTACATCGTGGAGCAACTGGGTCGACAGTCTATTTTGAGGTTAAAAGCCAACATAGAGATCAACGAGCTTCGTAGAGTCATACCTTGGTCTTCAAGTATTTAAAGAAGAGGCCGACTGCTCGAAACAAACTTTCCATCCACATCAACACAGCATCTCCTACCTCAACACTTGACCACTCCTCACTAACACAAGCCCCAACACCTTCAATACTCACGCTTAAAATTATCAAAATGGTCCGCCTATCTCTTTCCACCGTCGCCATCCTGGCCTCTTCCTCTCTGGCCATGGCCCTACCCGCCCCTGTTAGCAACGAGAATGGAGCCCAAGCCTTTTCCTGGGAGAGCTGGGTAGAGGGCATCATTGCCGACCCCAACGGCAACCACCTCTCTCCTGAAGATGCTATCAAGGCATCTGAAGCTGCTGAGACCAAGAGATCTCTTGAAATCCGTGCCACTTGCCGCGGCGATGACGTGGCCGAGAAGTCTGCCTATGTACGATTTAACCCTCATATCGCCCAGTGCATGTTCCTAATACTTCTAGGTTCCCGACGCTGTTGCTTGTATCAACCGACTTGCTAGCTATGGTAACAAGGCTTGCAAGGCCAAGAACGCTGTCACCGTCATGTGCAAGATCGGTCGTGCTCAGATCACCGCCGTCGTTCCAGGTGGACGTTACCCTACCTCGGACACTTGGTAAGTCACATCTTAACACATAATTTGGCATTTTACTGACAATATGTTTAGCAATAACATGGCCCGCGCTGCTGGAAAGATTATGGACAAGTGCACTAGGGCTGATCAAACCGTCAACGGTGCGGATTACTCATTCGGTAACGGCAACATCGCTATCCATCTCAGTGCACCCTGAGGTCCTATCCAGTCCATAGATTCGGGATTGAGATACTGGGACTCTTGTCTGGGACGCGCTTTTGAGAATGTGTGGTGTCTGTCTGCCTTGACGACCAAAGAGGAATTGGAACCGTGTACATAGCCCTTCACCTTCTATACTGTCTATATTATCCGCTTTGCTGTTGCTTTCATACTCTGCTGCGCATGCTCCGACTTGAAGATCACAACCAAGAACATGTCCCCAGCAGTGCATGCCTAATTTGAGTCGTAATCACGGAGAGAAATATCTCATTAGGGCTCTTGCCTATCTCAAGTATTTGAACCAAGCTAAAAGCATACCAGCCAATGCAACAGCCCATGGAACTACCTTTACCAACCCCTTTCTCAGGCCTTCCCTTAACAACAGACTAGACTTCTCATCAAACCAACTCTTTTCATTCAACCTGGGGAACTCGCTTTTCGGCACCTCTTTTCCCAAAAACTTGCACAACGGATCCCAACCGTCTTCGAGTTTAAACTCAAGTAACCTCTCAGGAGGAGTCAGTCTCCTGACCATGGCGTAGTGTTGACGGTACTTGTCCCGAGCTTTGAGCTCAGCATCTCGCCTAGATCTTATCCCAGCCCATCCTGCTACCACACTCTTTTGAACCTTCCCGATGGGGTGGATGTAAGCTCTATCTAAATGATACACAAGCGTGGCAAAGGGGTTAAACATGTTCCCTATAATGGCATGCATATAGCTTTCGTACCACTTGTCAATGTCTCTTTCCACGAGGACAACCTTGGCTTCGGGATATGCGGCAATCAGATCGTCGGCAAAGGCGATGGCGGGTGTGTCTGAGCTTACGGCTCCGAACGAATGGAGTAGCTGGTCAAACTCTTCGCGACCAAAAGGCTCGCCTTTGCCGAAGAACTTGCGATCAATTGCATCTTGCCACATCTCGTTGTCACCAAAGTGGGTGGTAAGTAGATGAAACGAGTGCCAACAGGGGTTTCCCAAAGTCTCTAGAGCCGAGGACATGGCTCCAACGAATATGAGCGAGAGATTCTCTTGACAAGGCAGAATGACTTTGGACTTACTAGCAGTGCCTGTCCGGTTGAATCCCAGACAAAGGACTTGCATTGGCACGCTTCGCACTTTTCCCCGAGGTGACTCATAGTTGATAGGTTGGAAGAGCTCTGGGTGACGATCTTTAACAGTTGCCATGGTTTGGAGTTGAAATGATCATCTGAAATGGTTTAACGATATGGAAAGACGAGGACAAACAGAGCAGAGGCCTAAAAGCGACAATGGGCTAACCACGCTTTTTGTTTCTGGCCCTGGGAATCCTGTGATCACCAAGCAGGGATGTGAGGGAACCAGTGAAGAGCAGCTTCATCGACAGGGATAGCTGCATCTCAGACTACCAGTCTGACGTGAGACCTTGCTGGGGGGGATACTGCGATCCTAGAGTGGTAAATTCATCAAGAGGTCGCATTAGCAAATTCCTGTCCTATTACCGGACCGGGTAGGCTTCTCGTCATATCGCTAAATCCAAGACTCTTGACGTCGAGCGATCATCACGACGATTGAAACAATAAAGCTTCCTTCATACAATAGAGAGCATATCACATTAATTAAAACCGTGTTATTTATATGTTCTTACTGATTTCGGAAGCCAACCCTCGAGGCTGGCTGTCTAGCTAGCCTGGGATTTGACTTGTTAGAATTCTTGGAATGGGGATAGAGGGTGCAGTTCCAATCATTCCAATGCAATACAAATAATAAACTTAGGAGCAAGATCGGTTTTCAAATGTCAACAGAAAACGTACCCCTTTCGTCACGAAATCTCTGCCATGGTTTAGTGTTTGGCGGAGCGGAGTCTGGATTGCGGAGTTTGAACTGGCGCAGCGGAGTTTGCTGTTTCTGGTGAGCATTGGGGTCAACGCCAGGGAAGGGTCCGAAATCCGAGCCGCGCGTGTCGGAACGGCCAAGAGATTGGGCTTATGAGTAAGCATGGCGTCCTCTTCCTGATTGCTGTGTAAATGATGTTGGACTGCAGGTCTTAAGATCCTCTGAGGTCACAAGTCGACTTGTGAAGCAAAGGACAATTGAAGAGAATAAACTATGTGATACTAGGTGAGGTCTTGGGCCCGTTAAAGTATAAATTTTAAGGGCCACCCCTCTTTGTGCGGCTGGTAATGATATGGGTGATGTATATAGCGTCGGACAGTTGGCCTGGGACTCGCGCGCGGTTGACAAAGATGGAAGATGGACATTGGGCTGTGATGCAAAATGACTCAAGGGGCTGATCATTAGAGGCCAGAGATGATGAAAGGAAGCGCGCGGGTATGTTGAAAGTGATGTGGAAAGTGATGTGAGCCAGAAAATATAAAAGGTCGTCTTGGAAGCACGCTGGTTCAATCCACAACACTCACCACTTCTTCTCCCATCAACCAACACTATCACCAAGCATCAAACAAACGACCATTCACCATGAGCTCAGTTAAGAAAGTCGCTCTCATCACAACCAGCACTCGAAAGCCCAGAGTTGGCCCGAGAGTGGCAGATCTGGTTCATGAAATCATCAAGAACGACCCCGATGCATCCAGCGGTGTCGAAATCACGCCGGTTGATGTCGCCGACTTCAACCTTCCCATCTACGACGAAGAGGTGATCCCCGCCATGGTTCCTGCTCAAGCATCCTTCTCCAAGCCGCACACGATCGCCTGGAGTACTGAGATTGGCAAATACGACGCCTACATCCTCGTGATCCCTGAATACAACTCTAGCATCGCCGGAGCTACCAAGAATGCCATCGATTACCTCTACAATGAATGGATCGGCAAACCGGCTGCGATCATCAGTTATGGCGTTCAGGGAGGAACGCTTGCGAGCGAGCAGCTCCACAAATCTTTGACGGGAATGAAGCTGCGCGTCGCCGAGACGAGGCCTTCCCTCAAGTTCCATGGCAGCCGCGGACCTGATCTGCTTCTTGCCATGGGGTCAGGTGGTCTGGGTGAAGACACGAAGAAGGATATTGAGGGTGAGGCCCCGGCTATTCTGAAGGCGTTCCAAGAGCTAAAGGATTTGCTCGAGAAGACCCCAGAATCGACCTAATCAAGTGGGGAGATCAATGTAATGTGAATCACCTAGACAGACTCGAGGGACAGCAAATTCTTTCATGCAACTTGTTCAACTCATTCAATTCGACTGACTCGTTCTTGAGCATTATATGAAGGGGAGATATAACCCCCCGAGAAAGTTAGGCCAGTCATTCGTAGACACTTCCTGCCCTGTCCCAAGGCTATCACCACCCTGTGGCATCCGTGGCAAATCTCTCATTGAGCCCCATGATGGTTGAGGGTTAACCTCCAATGATGGTGCGAGGGCAGAGACACTACCTTGAGCTCCCAGGTCTGCCAAAGGCCAGTTTTCTAGCTCCTCAGCATTGTGCAAAACCTCATGCTTCCGCATAACCCGACCAAGTGGCTCTACCAAAGTAGAGGCTTGTTGAGACTGTGCCTTTGCATCCTGCAGGATCCTCCATGCTACAACAGCTTCTGGGGACTTGCTGATTTGTCTTGGTCCATTGGTGTCGAGACAAACGTCGAGTAGTAATACAAGGAATGCTAGAAAGATGTGGTGCAGGACAATTGACATTCTCAGCCGTGTAGAAGCAAAGTCATGTTCTTCTTCTTCCATTCGCATCTCCATGCGAATTATGAGCCGTGCAGACTCCACACAGGCTGCACGAGACGTTGCATACGCCGGACCTGCTTGACCACGAGCGAGGTAGGGGAGATGTGCTCTGCATCTCTGGCCATGGACGAATAGGTTCAGTATGTATCCCTGGATAGTGATTTTGCTCGCGGTTCTGTTCATGACGTGGTTGAAGCATAGGAATGCAGGGGCATCATCCCAGAAGCGAGACATTCGCGCCTCCAATTCCTGCACAAGCTGAAAGCTGATAGTGTCTGGACTCAGCGCGGCGAATTGAGCGTTCTCGAGAGATGCGCGGAAAATTTCAGCAAAACGGATACGCTCAAGGAAGTACGACATACACGTCGGTTGGTCCATCGGCCTTCCAACTATCTCTTCCCCGTCGATGCAGTCTTCATCATCGATATTTTGAGGTTTGTGTACTGCCATCTGAGACGGATGTATCGTGTAGGCACCTCCAAGGGTACCGGAAAGTCCAGCAACTATCCTGCTCAGTGGTTAGATGTGTACAACCTATAGAGATATGTCTTACCAATCAGTGGTGCATAGGTACCACCAAACTCTCCGCCCAACTTCCGCTTCAAGCTTTGTGAAGCCCGACCCATGGCCCAAGACCTGCCGCGGAGAGTCGATGCAATGAAGCCCAAGCTCGCGCGCCATTGTGATTGCCCTGGAGAAGAGGGCCCTGAACTTGACCGAAACTCCTTCAAGGTTGACTATGGAGTAACAGAGAATTACCAATGCCTGTGTGGATTCCAGGGATACATGCGGGCTTTGCTGGATATGATCTAGAACATCAATGCCCGCCTTTTGCCATAGTGATGCCTGTGAACGCGCCTCAGACACACCGCAGAAGAGGTTCCTTGAAAGATCCTGGGCAGTCCACAAACAGGTAGAATTTGCAAAGATGGCAATAAGCAGTGCAATGGGTCCCATAGGGGCTGTGTTTCCCTGGTTGATCGTGTCATAGACTTGATCAACAAGACGTCTGACAGAAGGGCCGTGGATAACATGGTGGATAAATGAAATGTCATTTATGTACTTGTCGACAAGTCTCTTTGCCTCTTGGCGATCCGGGAGCCAGAGGCACCTGATGGGCTCAGGCTGGACAGCGAGTGATGGTAATGCCTCGTTCTGAAAAACAAAAGACCATGGTCGGGTGATGAGTCGAACAGGACATGTTCTGACGACGATGGGATTTGAGTGTGTGAAATCCTTTCGATATCAGCGCTTGATCATGCCGGGGGGGCTTCACTGGCTTACTCCTGCTTTCGGACCCATGCATAGTCGCTCTAGAAGTAGGGCATCGGATAACCAGTTCTGGACATTGGAAGGGAATTGCCGCTGCCCTGTGTCTTCACTAAAGGAGGGCCCAGAAGACTGAAGTTCTCCCTGTCTAGTTCTGCTAGCAAGCAGAGCCTCCAATGACTCCAATCGCTTGAGTAATTGCTCATTGGAAACCTGGGGGTCTGCTGGCGGCGTCGCTTCCCGACCCCGGGCTGCTGCTGTGGGTGGCGCTTGGCATTCCACTCCCCTAGCGGTGCAATTGGTACAGGGGAACTGGCGATTACAGCGGAGCTTGCGCTCTCTGCAGAGCAAGCAAGAGACGACGCGTGTTCGAGGCCGCGGATTTGTCCGCGAGCGGCGATGCATGGTTCCGGAAGTCGGACGTCTGGTAGGTCGGTAGAAGGATTGAGATACCGGAGGGGGCACGGGGGACACGGAGTTGAAGTTGATCGGAGATTTACCGGGTCCGGACTTAACGGACTCCGCGGAGTTGAGTGGGGCGTCGGACAGTGAAGAACCGTGGTTATTGGTCCATGTGTGTTGGCGCATCGGACCTCGTGTTTGTGGCGTCTTGGGTTGAACGACACGGTTCGAGTCAGTCATCGTCTTTCTGTAAAATTGATAGCGAAATGGTGGGATAGCTTGATTATGCAATCTAACAAAAATGATTTGCGAGGGGTCAGTTTCATATGCATATTGCTAGGCTAGTTGAATGGTATAACTTCGCTCCCTAGGCTACCCTATAACTACCCAACTTCGTTACCCTCTGGCTTGCTAACTTACATCTCAAACATCTATAGCCTCGGCGATAGACAATAACGTTGGCAGAGTACTTATGTCCGCTCACGTGGCTGATAAAGTAGATCCCTACACCCCCAGATCGCTCGTCGTCCAAGTCACGATAGAGGCCAAGAGGTCGCAAGTGACGCTCGAATTCTTTGCGTAGGAGAGGTGCACTCTGACCGCAACGTGCATCCCTCGACTTCTGGCTACAGAGTAGTATGATGGCCTCATGCGGACATGGCTTGATGCTGATACTTGGGATGGTAGGATCGGTACTGAGCACTGTGATTGGAAAAGTCGACTCTGTGAGAGGTGACGAGGTTGTAGGCGCAGCGTCAATAAGGTCAATGAGCTGGTTCGTATTCTTTGGGACGACATTGTTGACCATAATAAATGTAGGAAGGAGGAGTGCTGAAGTAGGGTTCGAATAGTCCGAAGAGCCGTCAGGGGTGGGTATATTGGAAGCGGAGAGCATCAGTTTCTATTGAAATGGGTGGCTTAGTTTCATTCTTAGTGGCCAATATGGAACCCTTCAAGGCTCGAACGACTCTGACCAAGGAGAAACATGGAAAAAGAATACACAAGAACGTGTTGAACAAGCTCAAAACTCACCCCGTTTCTTGGTTCCCGGGCTTTATTCACAGCCTCCATGATGCTGCCCTTTTCGTTGGCGACATTTCTTGTCCAGTCAGATTTGGCCGTTGCCACCAACAGGTGGGTGCTCCAGCCCCTGATATTCCCATAAAGAGCGTGGCTTGTCTCGACTTTGAACTTCTTGGGGTACTGCACAGTGCAGCTATCGCAGTCGTGAAGGCAATCGTCACCGTCGACAGCAGGATCTGTTTTGGCAAACAATTCCGATAGGCTGGCTCCGGTGCTACGGCCGAGAAGAGTAGATACGAACGATTGAAATGCGGACATGATTATCGGAAGGTACACAGGCAAGGTAAGATAAGAAGAGGAGGGATAGGTGCATAAACTTGTTACGCCTGGTCTGTCAACAGGAATGAAGTGGGAAAATATATATGTCTAGGCTTTTCGTGCCTGAGGAATACGGTTTCTAGTATGAGGCCAGCCAAGATTAGAGAAAAACCTTGCAAACAGTTAAGGCGACGCAATTACGCGTTCGATAGTTTTGACGATAGGGAGGCAATGCATTACGCAAACCAAAGGATGAACTCATCTTCGGCATGGAACGAAATCGCAAAGAGGATTCACACTTGCTTTCATATGCACAAGTCCATGGAGAGCTGCATCATATTGCGACAGATCCATGGAGTTCGGAGCTTGTGCGGGGATAGGCTGCGCCGCGGATATCGGGGCCATAAAGGCATGAGAGTTCATTAGATAACCTTGATGTTGTAATTAACTTGCATGATTTCTTTGACTCACCACCGCTTTCTATAGACGCGGATAGAATGGATACGACGCTCCATGCAGAGTCGGCGGTGACCACATCATTTCTCTCAATTATCGGCGTGATTTAAGTTGTTGATATTAGTGTTGGCGATATCCGATCTTCTGGCTCAGGTATCCCATCGAAGGCCAGGCTTCAACTATAATGAAGCACAGATTTCTAATATATGATAGCACCATGTCCCAGTGCTAACACGGTGGTCACTGATTTCCAGGATCTCTATAGCAGAGGTAATACGCGAGCATAAAAAAGAACATAGTTCTCAATGCTCTGTCCTACCTGCATAGTGATAGGTGATTGAGGAGAACAGCCTAGGCTCAAATATTTCTATGAATGGTTTGCAACATGTCTTCTAAACCCCATTTCTAATATTCTAAAAAGAAAAAAAACCGACTTGAGTAGCCAGATAATCTATGAAAGAGGATGAAATTTCACAGCTGTCCAATCTTGATGATCAGCTTCTTTCCAAAGACCTTCTCACTCTTGAGCCTTCGAAGAGCCTCCTCCACTGCCTCCAAGCCTCCCTCCAACACCTCAGTGGGATGACCCGTCAACCAACCACTCGCCAGACCATACGCGAAGAGTCGACTAACAGTATACCCAAGGCACTTCTCTTCCTCCGTACCAATGTGTGCAACCATGACGTTGATGTAACCGCCATCCACATGGCCTGAAACCTTGGCTCCACCTTGGACAGTAGCAACAAGTGGCTTTCTTCCGTCCAAACCAGCTTGAAGTCCCAAAGCATCACCAAGGATACCCTTGTAATCGGGATCCCAATCCACATTCGTGGCACAATCCAGACCATGCCAGGCTGGTCCCGCACCAGCCTTGACAATAGCGGCCTGGATCGCAGCTACCAGCTCGTCATGTGGTTTTCGGTAATCAACAACGGCATCTCCCTTCTCATTGTCTAGAAGGCCGTTGACAAAATCGCCCGAGTTACCGGCTGTTGCAATGATGGGGTGAATGTTTGCTGCTTTGGCGAGTTTGATGGCTAGGGCACCGATAGCTGTACCAGCTCCGTGGATGACGAAAGGGATTTTCTCAGTGACAGTGGGTGACCAAGGTGCCGGCAGACGAAGGACATGATAAAGGCCATATGCTGCAACAAGGCCGTTCAATGGAATCGTGGCAGCCTGCGTGTTGACGTAAGCCATAAACACTTACAATGTGGCGAAAACGTGAGCATTTGCGATGACATACCTCTTCGAATGCAACATTCTCCGGAATATGAAACGTAGTAGAGGCAGGTGTAATGGCGAACTCTGCAAAAGAGCCATTTTCTGTCCCAATCCTGTGCATGCCAGCCACACGATCTCCAGGCTTGAACTCAGTCACGCCGGCGCCGACCGCCTCAACAATACCTGCGATATCATCGCCAGAATTTATAGGTTTCTGGCTAAATAGTGGAACTTTGAAGTCCTTGGGGTTCGTGCCTGGTACTCTGGTTAGGGGCTCGAGTATCATAGTGGAGAGGCTGACATACCTGATGCAGCTACTTTGACGAGAACTTCACCGGGCTTGGGAATTGGGATTGGTACATCTCGGATCTCAACTTGAGTCTCTGGTGATACCCATGCTTCCTTCATTGTTGATTATGGCGTTGGTGGTTTAAAACTTGGTTGTGTTGTGATCGAGATTGGTTGTGACTTGAAGGAGCAATACTGAGCCTTGACATCTAGTAGACATATATAAACCATCAAAATAACAGAAAGAATTCCAAGGAATTCCAATTTCCCCGAATGCTTTCCAATCGCATAAAAGTCGGTGGAAGATTAGGCCGCCTCGTCGGAGGCGAGGATAGGGGATCTTGCGGAGTTGCTTTATAATGAGGCTTAACAGCGGTCTCCATGGACTTGTATTTCATAATCGCGCAAGAATAAAGTTTCTATGCACTGACATCACATCACTGTTGGGGGGTTCTCCGTGGAGGACCGGGTCTAGTGCCACACAAGTCCGCGGAGTTGTGACACCAACCCCGAAGCAAGGGCCAAAAGTCCAACTACTCCGAGCCGCATATGTCAATCGAGCGGGGCGCCGTTCAAGGGTCTAACGTTAGAGGTGATGATACTTCATCTCTTTGCTCAGTAGGGTTAAATGCTTAGCCATGTCGTGCTGGAAGCATTAAGAGCATCCAGACATCAGACTTATAAAGCCTCGTTCCCCAAAGTGCCATCACTTGCAAGTCTCATTATCACAGCTTGATATTCACCGCAAAGATCGCAACCTTTATTAGACCAAGATGAGCCTAATTCAGCCATACGCTAACGAACATCATAGCCCTGCCGGTCCAGGGGATAGCCGTCCAACAGCTATCCAGATTGTGAAAGACCAACGGCTTATCGGAAAATGGGCTGGCAGGGTGGCATTGGTGACTGGTTGCTCACCTGGCAGTATCGGAGCCGAAGTCGCTAGAGCTATTCATGCCACGGGAGCCGATGTCTACATCACTGCCCGTGATACACAGAAGGGCTTTGCCACCGCTGAGAGTATTCTCACCGACGGGAGTCCTGGCAAGGTGGAGGTTATTCAGCTTGACTTGACGTCTCTGGAAAGCGTTCGAAAGGCAGCCCAGACATTCCTAGAGAAATCCCAATCTCTACACCTACTTGTTAACAACGCTGGTAAGTTCCATGGTTCAAAGTGACTACAGTTGTTGACTTGTCCTCAGGTGTTCTCGGTTGTCCACTGCAGATAACAGATGAGGGTGTGGACACTCATTTTGCGGCCAACTATCTTGGTAAGTCATTTCGGGGTATTTCCTGTCATCATCCTCGCTAATCTCTAGCTACAGGCCACTTCTTGCTCTTTCAACTGCTGAAACCATCGCTTCTTGCCACGGCAAGAGACTCCGAGGTGCGCGTTGTCAATGTCGCCTCGGTTGCCCACCGTCTGGGGGCTTACGATCTGGACGATCTCATCTTTGAGCATCGGGCATACGAAGCTTCCACTGCCTACACCGCGTCGAAGCTGGCGACAGTCCATTTCGCCAATGAGATCGAAAGGCGATATGGCGCCCAGGGTTTGCACGCATTCAGCGTGGACCCAGGTATCACAACCACCTCATTTACAAAGGATACTCCTGAGCTTGTTTCGATGATGGAGAAATTCGGGGCCGGGAACCTTCAAAAGTCGTCCGGCCAGGGAGCTGCTACACCGACCTGGGCTGCGGTGGCACACGAGTTGAAGGGCAAAGGAGGGCAGTACTTGGAACATTGCGGTGAAACTGAGTTGTGCACTGACGGCGGTTTCCTGGCTCCTGGATATGGTGAGAATGCTTATGATCAGACCAGAGAGCAGGAGCTGTGGATGAGAAGCTTGAAGCTTGTACACATGGATGAAGAGAAGTAACTATGCCGAGGCAAGAACGCTAGGTAGTGATAGTATAGCACTAGGGCACTAGCTGTCGTGCTCTGATTTCATATAATTTTCGTTTCCTATGAAGCAACATTTAATGTACGATTTATAGAAAATGGGAGTTGTATTGAATCGAAACACCAGACTACCTAGCCCATGATAATCTTTCTCAACCTCTCGCTCTCACTCGCGCCCGTACTATCACACATGCTGCGGAAGGTACCGTCTCTCTTCCAAAGTTCTTGAGGACTCCCATTCTCGACCAAAACACCGTTTTCGAGTACCAGAATCCTGTCAAAGTCCGCAACAGTGCTAAGCCTGTGGGCGATAACAACCAGTGTTCTATCAGTAAACCACTCGCGGATATTACGCTGAATGAGCGTGTCTGTCGCTACGTCAATAGCTGAGGTTGCCTCATCTAGGACGACGATCTTGGAGTTTGCGAGCAGAGAACGTGCGATGCATAGAAGTTGCTGTTGACCCTGCGACAGATTCCCGCCTGATTCGGAAACGGGACTTGATAGGTCGCGGAAGAAGTGGGTGTTGTTTGAGGAGGATGAGCCTGCGTTGATATCATCGTCGGTGGTTGGTTTGATCAACCCAACTCTAGCCAAGGACTCATAAAGCTGAACATCAGTTAGTTGACCGAAGGGGTCGAGATTGGATCTAATGGTGCCCGAAAACAACACGGGGTGCTACCAGAGTCAGTATTAGATACTAGAGGATACGAAGTGATCGAAACATACCTGTGGGATAATTGATAGTCGTGACCTCAGGTCGCTCAGCGGAACCTTGGAAATATCGACCCCATCAATGGTGATGCTTCCTGACCGTGCCTCCAGAAACCGGAACAAGGCCAGTGTCAATGAAGACTTTCCAGCTCCAGTACGGCCAACAACTCCAACACGCTCATGACGTTCAATTCTCAGGGAAAGCCCCTTGAGAACGGGTGGTAAGTTTGGTGCATAAGCAACCTCCAAGTCTTTCATCTCGATGGCACCGGACGTTGGCCATGCCGCCGCCGGTTTCTCTCCATCCTGTGGCTCCGTCTCTAGAGTCATGTACTCAAGCACTCGCTCCATCGAGTTCATCCCCAGCTCCATGTCACCGTAGCATCGTATCGTCCAACGAAGACTCTCAGAAAAGTCCAGGATGAAAGATAACGCCAGTCCAGCCAAGGCTGCATCGATCGGCTTCACGATGATGACTGTCCCCACAGCAATGCTAAAGAGCGCTGCAATGAGAGCCATACGAAAACTCATCCACCGGTTGGCAAGGGCGATATAGAAGCTCGTCATGACCCAAGCATCAAGATTCCGATGCATTTGGAGGAGATACGTACGAGTCCTCCCGAAGGCGCGGATTGTTGAGATGCCCGCCAAGGCTGTATTGAAAAGCTCAAAAATGGGAGACTTGGCAATGCTCTCCAACCGCTTGAGTGGTCGACTAGCGACAAGATATTGGCGACCAACCATGGTGCTAAGACCGAGGAGGAGAATAGCAGGGGGGACAAGGTACACGGATGCGAAGCAGGACGCGATGCAAATACCAAGCAATCGAAGCAAACTAGAGAAGAACATGCTCCAAGTCATTGTAATTCTCTCATCAATGATGTTGAAATCTGCCGTAAATCGGTTCAAGACACGTCCGGTAGGTACAGTGTCTAGCCACAACATGGGGACGCGCATGACCTTGAAGAGCATCTGCTGGAAGATGGACCTGCTTGCTCGGACGGCTAGGAAGTAGGATGAGATGTATCGTATGATACCAATGATGATGGTCCCCATAGATATGGCGACATAGACTTTGAGATAGAAGAAAACGTCACTTTGAAGGGCGACTTGGGTGGATGGTTGAGAGAGAATTCGGTGCGTGGACACGACTGAGTTGTATGTGCTCTGTCCGTGGAAGCTCCCACCAGGAGCATCAGTGTCTGCTTGGCCCGTCCAAATACGAAGCCACCAAGCCCGGCCTGTTTCGATATTAGATGAGTAGGTTAGCCAAGGCGATGTAGATGACGTACCAATAATACCCCCCTGATAGGCGAGATATACTCCAACGCAGGCGGCCCAGAGGAGCACGCCACCGCTGCTCTTAACGTAGGTCAGATAAACACCTCTCTTGACCGTGCCCTTCTCGCGAGTCTCTTCTTGCATGAACTTCTTAGGTGTAGGCGAGCTTGACTGTGGTGGCTGGCCATTGCCTACACTTGAACTATCCATAGGCTGGACACCTTCCAAGTCGCTGGCAGGCTGGGTCTCCGTCACCTTCTTAGTAGGCTGACTGTGGCATTGATTCCCAGACTGGGCTGAGTCCCTTGGTGGGCCAGAATATGTCACTACGCCATCGGAAAGCTCAACCACGAAGCTAGCCGCCGGCAGGACTAATCCCGAGTGGTGTGTGACAAGAATACGCGTGCGCCCTTGGCAGATTTCTCCAGTGAGACATTTCTCAAAGATCCAGGCACCGACGTGTGCATCAACAGCACTAAAGATGTCTTCCATGATCAAGATTTCAGCCTGTGAGTACACAGCACGGGCGAGGGCGACGCGCCACTTCTGCCCACCGCTCAGGTTGACTCCGTTGGCGCCCAGATCCGTGCCGTCTCCATCCGTAAGAACAGCGAGATCTGCTTCCAGGGCACATACTTTGATGACAGTATCATATCGAGTCTTGTCGAAAGGAAGGCCAAAGAGAATATTGTTTCGCAGGGAGTCGTTCTCAAGCCAAGCTGTTTGGCTGACGTATGCAACCAATCCAGGGACGATCCACTTGTCAGGGTATGCGTACTGCGCCTTGGGCACGCGGATGGTACCCTTGAGTAGCTCTGCCTCGCCCAGTATGGCAGAGAGCAGAAGAGTCTTTCCAGCGCCAACCTTTCCGGAGATAACCGAGAGTGCGCCGTTGGGGAAGGTCAAATCGAGATCATGCATGACAAAAGTGCCATCCTCTGCTTCCATATTCTCAGTAGGCCAGGATATAGAGGCCCCTTCAAAACTGATGGAAGGGCCATAGGCCAGATTGCATTGCCTCTCCGGCTCATTCAAGTAGGCGTCGATTCTCCTCAGCGAGACCAAAGAATCAAGACCCAAAGTGAACAACTCTGGAAGTGATCCCAAGGTAGTCTCAAGAGCGTTGAAGATGCCAATGCTAACAAAAGCAACAGACGGAAGCAAGGAGCCATGTATCAGAACGTAGGCCGAGAGGAGAGCGACGGCCAAGAGAATCGGACTGATGACCCAGCAAGCGAAAAGCCCGCTATCGGCAAGAAAGAACTTCCACAAGGTTTTCAACTCAGTCTCTCTCAACGCAAGAATACGTTGCTCCCACTTGGACTCGAGCGCGCTGAACTTGATCTGACGCATCCCGTGGAGTACTTCGCTGATCTTGGAAAGCTTGGTGTCCCGAAGCTTCATCAGGGATCTAGACTCGGCTAGAACCCTCTTGGAGAACCATGTGTTGGCAGGGAGTGTCGAAGCCCAAGCTAAAATCCCCGCGAAGAAGGGAATCCATCCTAGCAGCTTCAGGAGGAACGCAGAGAAGATGACTAGCTTGACCATTCCGGTGAGTATCATGAAATGATACTGAACGAAATAGAAGATACGCTCAGTATCAACACCCACGAGGTTCACAATGCTCTGGTGAGACTTGACGACACTCGCATCTTCCGAGGATTCGATGTCTTCTCCTTCAGAATCATGATCCTCCTCTTGGACTACAGACCTGATATTCTTTCGTCGCATTGCTTTGTCAAAGATGAGACCAGATATCTGGGTGCGCATCGGCAAGGCCAGGTCAGCCAGTGAGAACCAATATCCCCACCCTTCCATCCACTGTCGCGAATATGTTGTCAGCGGCTATAGTCTCGAGGTTTGATGAGAGAGACTTACAGAGTCAAGCAAGTTGGATGCAGACATTCCCAGAATGAGAGCCATCAACTCCATGTTGTGAGATCCCGTGGCCTGATGCTCAAGAATGTTGAGAGTCCGGAGCATGAACCAAAAGGGCCCAATGCTAACAGCACATCGGATAAGAGTCACTGCCCACAGAATGGCCAGTTTTTCCTTATATGCACTAAACAATGATCGAACAAGTGAAGAGGTCTTGTCGAGCCTGTCCCATTTGCTCCTCAGTGCCTGGGACCTCATCCCCGAATCGGGCTGAGGTACATCTTCAACACCAATGTCGTTATGACGGGAAGCATGACGAAGAAGCGGCTGCACCCATGTCCATGTGTATCGGCTGATTGTAGATACAGTCCACTGGCTATCAACCTTGCGGTTCTCGTAAAACACGTGTGGTCTTCGGGGAAGCATGCAGCAACAAAGGGCAAGTCCCACGGCTGCAATAGTACTTGTGATCCATAATAGAGATGCCAAGTTCTTGTATTGCTCCGTGTGGGTAGCCATGTGTATCAGACGGGGCGCGGAAGAAGTAGCGATACAACAAGCAGACCCAGCAAGCCATAAGGCTAGGCTATGGGACTTGACCGGGGCATGATGAACTGCCAGGCAGGCAGCATGGATGATGAGAAGCCCCTGTGATACGCGTGTTAACCCCAAGAGTTGGTTTGTAAATCGTGTCAACTTACCCAAGTCGCTGTGCCCAAGGCACCTTCCAATATCAAATCATCATTTTCATCGTGGAGGGAAGAGAGGACCAGGCTGGCAGCTGACGTTCCCGCCCCAAAGGCTGAAAAGAGTAAAATGACAGCTTTGGTGCCTTTTGTTGAAAAGTCTGCCAGAGACTCTGGCGTTGCACAACCGTCGGCATCTTCGTAGAAGCGGTCCTTGGGCTTGCCACTCCGTAGTTGACGAAACACGGTAGTGAGGGCTGCAACGGTAGCCAGTACGGCGATGGCCAAAGCCGCATAGCTCAGTAGAACTGCGAGCTGTTGCTGATTCATGGCTAATGCTGTTGTAGAGACATCAAACGAAGCCCGTGAATTAACTTGGGGGCGTGACACAAAAGTTGGGTGGTTTGGCTCCGTTTGAGTGAAGCCGCGAACTTCAGTGGAGCGGGTGTTGAACCAAGACACACAAAACTAGAGCGAATGATGACATGAATTAAGTTGGGGGGGGGGGTCCCGGCCTGATTGATTCATCTGTTCATAAAGCTCAAAGTACAAATTACCCCTTGCTAATGACGTATTCCCTCGGCATTTGAGAGGACGAGGTACGAAGTACTTGGTGGCAAACATGGTAAAGCGTGTGTCTTCCCCTGAGCTGAAGTGCTCCACAGCTACTCCCTTACTACGTAGTACCAGTCCGAGGTATTCGTACCAGGCAGTAAAAATTCTTCTCCCTCCCGAACATTACCGTGAGTAATTTGCGGAAGTACTTGTCCGCTAGATGTCTGTCACCGGTATGTATGCTGTGCTACATATGCGAGTGCGGCCTAAAATGTTTGTCTCGGAGCTGTTTAAGAAGGGGCGAGTAAATTGACAGGTCAGTCAGTCCATCGCCTCATCTGCAGGAAGATCCAGGCTATTGAAAATTCCGTCTCCGAGACACGGGATGACACATGCAGCCACGGAGTAAAAACGCAGGTATGTTGGTTGTCTCCAAGTCTCGACCTGTGCCGCTTGCTATAGTGGAAAAAGCGTGGGGCAGAGAATGCATCTTAGGATGCAGTGACAGCCCGCTAAGACACGGCCCGAACCGGAAAACTACGGTTCTAACCTTGATTTCTCCCGTAAAAGTCTAGACGGGATTACTCTGAGGGGGTCAGCGCGCGCTAAAGAAACGCCAAGTGCATTGAGATTACAGATGCGGTTGGGTCCTCTCCCTTTCCCAGCCGCCGCCTGTCTCAGGAGACATGCGTATGGGCGACCAATAGATTGGCATCGTGGCGAGAGGCCACGACTTGATCTTCACAGGAAAAAGAAACGAAATTACGGCATTTCAATGGCTAGTCAATAATTACACTGAACTTTTACCCTACGCATCCCCTGGACAAAACTCACACAGCCAGTAAAACCTCTCTACTCATGTCTCAGAACCGAGCACATCCAACTACCCCCCGAAGAGACGGCAACGATGCGCCCGCTGCCTGCACGCCAAATTCCAAGGCCAAGCAGCTTCCCGTTGGCGACATGATAGGTGCCCACAAGAGCATGCCGCCCCATGCCCACCGACGCCTTCAAGGCGAGATCATACAGACGCGGACTGATTCGGCGCTGTACCACGCAGGTTACCCCCGGCACCACCTTGGGCGATACGAGGCCTTCCAAGGCAGCTACCCACTCGTCCGCGTCAATCTCATCGCCGAATACGATGCCGTCGCCTTTACCGCTGCGGATTGGCTTCAGGATGTATTCGTGCCGCAGCTGAGGTGAGGCCCTAGACAGCTCCAGTAGATCGTGCAGCCTTCGCGATCCTGGCAGGATCGTGTCCACAACCCCACTGGCCAGGGTGTCAGCCTGGGAGGGCGTAAGCACCATGCGGGCCACCAGATGGGGAATCTCATCCTTGACAATGCCAAGCATGCGTTTGTCATGGACCAAAAGAATAGTCCGCATGTCATTGAAGCACCGCAGACTGAGCTGACGCCACATCTCAGGTTCAAGCGCTACCAACTCTTTCTGATGCAGCTCCAGGCCGACCTGATGAATCTCCTCCCAGACCTCGCCTCCATTTGTCGTAAAGGTCCACGAGTTGGTAGGCGACGACGAGCCGAAGTAGTCGCCGCGATTCTTGGCGAGGCAACAAAGGCGGTAACCACTCTTGCTCCTGGGGTCAGGAAACAGTCTTAGGTCGGCAGGGGTGATGAGCCGGGGTTTGATGCCGAAGCGACGCCAGACGGCATCGATAAACATATGAATGTCAATCCCATTTTCAGCTCCCTTAAGGAGATGAAGTGGATATTGCGGTTGAAAGAGGCCAAATAGATCATCGAGGATCTGGAAACAGTTAGAGTCCACAGGGGTAGAGACAGGGGTAGAGACAGGGGGAGGACTGTTCAACATTACCATATCTGGATTTATGGCGCCGACGAGCCCACCTGGACCTCCGGGTAGGGATCTGTTGAGCGCTTCCTGGCCGTAAGCCACATGCATGAACCCGTTGAATGAGAAGCGAGCGTTAATCTCTGTGATCCTGTAGTTTTCTTCTCGCATCTCATCATCGTCCACTAGAAAGTCGGGTCTCCAAGATCCCCGGCATTTTGAGAAGGGTGCAATGTTTCCGCACGAAACTTGGCTGTCCACCCACTGTTACACGGAGGAGGTTTAGCAAGCGGGCAGATCAGAGGGAGGGGGCAGCACAGCATGGATACAAAAAACTCACCCTCAAGATTTCCTCCTCCTCCTTCTCCAGAGGCATCCTCTCGGGGAATCTCGCATCACGGTCGGTCCACCACCGTTGGACAATGTCGGTGATGGCAATGGTCAGGGCCTCGTGCAGGTCCTGCATCTGCTGCTGGTGATACTTCCCCACGAGGATTGGCCGGGGACAGCCACTCGTATAGGATCCATGGGGCCAGAGATTTGCAGGACACAATTTCAGTAGATTGTCTTGGAGTTTGGCCTCCTCTAGAGAGTAGGCGCTGGTTTCGACCTTGTTCTGGGTCACAGGCTCATAATCCTGAGGTTTGGGACCAAGGTGGATTTGCGTGAGCTGTTGGGTATGCATGGTTGAATAGGTAGTCGTTTTAACTCGAATGTTTAGGCAAGCGGGTTTTCTGGTTTGGAGATACGAGTAAACAGCGTGACTTTGAGTAGGTATTTATGTGAGCAAGGATGGTCTAGCTGACAGCGCGTCCACCCACCGCAGTTCCCGAGGCTCCGGTTCAGGGGGTCCCATAGACGACCCACGATTCCCTCTCCAAGTGCCGTCGGGGGTGGTGGGGTCAAGCGGAAGCAAAGGTGACACAAAGTGATGTCGGCTGGACCGTCTTAGAGTCCGAAGGGAGCCGTGTTAGTGGCTGATGGAAGTGAAGCGGCTGGCCAGTGTGGAACTGGAGGTCCTTTTGAGAGTATTGAGCCAGACTCAAGATGTCACGCATCTGTGGCCATTCATAATAAGGATAAGATCCCGTGAGTGTGCTAGTCTGCTTTGTTTGTCTGTTTTGACCATCTCTTTCCCTGCAATCGCTTCTCTCACACTTTCACTCAATCCGACCATTCCCTATCGCTGTCATGCATCCTCTTACACGTCGTGCTTGTCATCTCTATCGCACCAATGCCTGCATATTGAGGCGCAGTATCAGGCCCAACTCTTTCGCATCATCAGCCTTCATCACACAGGGTCTTCGCTGCCATGCCACTGTAGTTTCCCATACCGTGCCATCGCTTACGTTACCCTGCCTGGAAGCTCCAGATCTGAGCCACGCTGAGAACCTCGATCATGTTGGTCGTATTTCAGAACAGCTGGAGCGAAGTGGCATGCTCAAAGTCAGTCTTGGGTTCCCAGACGAAGACAGCAACTATCTCAAAAAGCTGCTAGTTAGTCTTCATCGCCACCGCGGTCATCAGCTCCCCATTTCCCACAGCGCCACTCGTGGTTGGTTCTGGGACGTCCGCCCTAGCGAGACCAACTTCCAGGCAAAGAATCACCAAGCAAGATCAGAAACCATGAACGAATTCCCCTGGCACACAGATTGCAGCTACGAGGACCCACCTCCAAGGTTCTTTGCGCTGCAGGTCCTCCAACACGATCGATGTGGAGGAGGTACTCTTTCAGTCATGAACGTCGACAAGCTGAGCGAGCTTCTCTCTCCAGAAGCTCGATCAGCCCTACTGGCCCAAGAGTACCGCATCACCATCCCACCGGAGTTCATCAAGGACCCGGAGCAGAAAGACATCATTGGCAGCGTGTTTTTCACAAATCCCCGCAATCAGTCAACAATGATTCGATTCAGAGAGGATATCCTAACGCCCTTGACGGACCGGGCGTCTCGAGCACTGGTTGAGCTCAAGGAGGCTCTACTAAAGGAGGAGGTCCAGGCACACTCGACGGTGCATCTCAAATCTGCAGATCTACCAAAAGGATCCATTATTCTGATGGATAATCGGCGGTGGCTGCACGCACGGAATGATATCAAGGATCCAGAACGCCACCTGCGTCGGGTGCGGTGGGATGCATGTCCCTTTGAGACTGTCTCAGTTTAACAAGAATCTCCCGCTGCATCGAAAATTGCATTAGCTTAGCTAGATTAGATGGCGAATATGTATGATTAATTCCCTCATTCTTGCCTCAAACCAAGTCTCTCTATTTCCTGCTACAATGTCTCGGCCTATGGCCTAAGCACCGGCACTTCGCTAAGTAGCCGACTTTGTTGTCTTGTTGAGATTATTAGTCTCGGTTCCAACAATTCCAGTCCTACTTTGGTTCACTTGAGTGCAGATCCTTCAGCTGCCAAGTCCTGCTTGACACTGCTGTCAGCTAGCAGCTGGTGTACCCGAGCTGAGACCCCTGTCCCTGAACCGAATGTCTCTCCCACTCGACCCTTGTGATGCATCTCCGGACCCCGGTTCCTCACTGCTTTGGGCCTGTGGAAACAACATACCTATTTACCCCCGGCCTGCATGCCGAATCAATAGATCATGCAGACGAGGTTCGGGCCTCCGTATTTGAGGCTGGCTGGACACCGCATATTGTCCAATTGCTTGACGGGAACATGTGCCGAAAATCCGCCTTCCCGCCCCAGAATGACTGGATTGGGAATATCCGAGACACATAAGCCATTGGATACCATTCGTCCCATCTTTTCTTCCGGCATGCTCGCGTCTTATTTGGCCCTACATTGTGTCTTACATCCCCTTTTTCGTGTGGGAACACAGGGCGGAACCCAAATCGGCTCGGATCGTCATTGCGAACTTGACGGGACGGACCTGAGAGCAAGGGTCTCTAGCGACGCACTTCATGGCCCATCATTATAAGGGGTTAATCGCTAATAACTGTTGTCATCATTATCCGCTAGCCGCAGACGAAAAAGACCTTCACACTTGATTGTACCTCAATTTTTTTATTCTCAGCGTCGAATCATTCTCCATGGCTCCCAGTTTGACATATTCTGTGGCCGATGTGCTGGCAGTTGCCAAGCTCCATCCCTTCTATTCCGACTCTCAGTACCCCCCTGACGATGACACTATTCAGAAGGCAAGAGAGCAAGCTGCATTGACGTTCAAAGAAGCCGACTTGCAGGCGCAACCGTTACTTCGAAAGAAACATTTGTGAGTGTACTGATACTCCAAGCAAGCTCCAGACTTGTACTGACACCCAACCAGGTATACTGTAGTTGAGAGACTTGTCGGGGATGCCAGCCCTCAGAACACATACCGTCACAATGTTTACACCAGTACTACCGGTGGTGGAGGTGGCGGCAACTCATTGTTCTTTGCCACCGACGTGATGGAGAATCGCCGACACAGAGCCAACTTTGGCACGTTTCTTCGGAATACTGGCGTGATCCAACGTGGTGACTGGGTCTTGACGACTCACAATGCCGGTGATCTGTACAGGTAGCGTAAACCAAGTTGACCTGAGACGATTTGAATTATCCATATTAACAAAGCACAACAGATCTTTAGACCTCATGTTGGAGGTCTTGGAGAATGCCGGAGGCACCCTCTTAGCCGCTGGAAATCGCATGCCTAGTTCCAAGGTTGTGGAGCTATTGCAAACCTATCACGTCAACACCTTGACTGGCGATGGAAGCCAGATTGTTCAGCTCGTTCAGTACATTTCAACCATGACCACGGGTAGAGATAAGATCAAGCTGGAAAAGATCATCTACACGTCAGAGGCACTCAACTCGGTGCAAAAGGCGCACATCTACACCGTCTTAGGACCTGTAAAGATCTTCTCCGTCATCGGCAGTGCAGAGGCTGGCCCTTATGGAGCAAGCAATCCCGACTTGACGCCAGTCGATCCCAGCGTAAGTTATACTGACTTTGTCGTTGACACTCGGACAAACCTGTTCGAGATCCTTCCGCTCTCTTTGAGTGAGAGTGACCGCTTCGCTTCCCCTTTGCCCGAGGGTGAAACTGGCATCATTGCACAGACTTCTCTCGCTCGCCTACGAAACCCACTTGTCCGTTATGTCACGAGCGATATTGGTTCACTACATCGTCTACCGGAGCAAACACGGGATCGAATCCCCGAGAAAGATTGGCCATTTTTGCGAATTCTCCGACTCCAAGGCCGTGACAGCCGGTTCAGCTTCACATGGGACGGCGAGTACATAGAGTTTGACAAGCTAAAGAAGCTCATATCTGACGCTAGCTTTGGCGTTCTACAATGGCAGGTCATCTTGGATAAGATGGAACCCTCCAAAGAGGCATCGATTGAGATTCGCATGCTTTGTGCTGAACGAAACGAGACGCTTCTTTCTCGGCAGGAGGTTGTCCATCATCTCCATGAGTTCTTTTATGTTTACTCATCGAACGAGCATCGCTTCCGAGCCACCTTTGTTGATGACCTTGATGGGTTTGAAAGAAGCGAGACTGGGCGGAAAGTGATTAAATTTGTTGATCGGTTCACTACCTGAGCGGCCTCTAAGCGGGGATGATCACTACCTAGGGAGTTGAGGTTGTTCCAGCTCACCATCTAAGGGTGCTGCCATTGTATTTGCGAATAAGCACTAGAAGGAGAAACTGAGCCAGAAGGGGAAGTACCATTTGGAATGAAGTCGGCCTTTTGCTTTAGGATAATTCTATGTCTACCGAATACTCACATCATCTGGTGGAGGTGACACTAACTAATTGACACTTGATAAATAAAAGCCTACCTACTGTAACTAGGTTATCCCGCGATTGTATCCTCAGGCATACTCTGATTAGCCGCAATCATCGGCTTAGGTGGCCACTCACCCGCATCAAACACGCACGCGAAATCATGCAACCCTGACTTCACCACACGAGTCGCCTCGTCCCCGTTATACTCACTTCGAAGCTCTGAAGGCAGCGTTACCAGCGCAGAGCAATTAGGCGGAACTCTCAGCGACATATGAAACCTCCTACCCTCTACCTTCCACTGGCAGGAAACCAAGCCATACGGTCCCTCGAACGATACCTCTGCACTGGTGATGTTCCCTCCGGGCACAGGACGCACGCGAATCACCCTCCACCCGGGCTCATGGGGGGATATACCCCCTACAACTCCGTGAAGCCAGTCCCCGACTGCTCCTAGAGCATAGTGGTTAAAGCTCGTCATCTGCCCGGGGTTGATGTGTCCGTCGGGGAGCATGCTATCCCATCGCTCCCAGATAGTGGTTGCGTCCATCGACACAACGGGATACAGCCAGCTTGGACAGGTCGTCTCGAGAAGCATCCGATATGCCAGTTGGGGACGACCGATTTCTGTTAAAGCATGAGATATGACGGGGGTACCGGCGAAGCCAGTGCTGATGTGGAAGCGAGCTGTGCGGACTAGCCGTTCCAGTGCTGTCGCGGCGGTTTTGCGCTGCTCGCTGTCCTGGGGGTAGAGGTTAAACCGAACGGCTAGGCCGATGCCGGTCTGGGAAGTTGACATGAGGTTTCCTTCTGGGGTGATATATCGTCGCTGGAAGAGAGTCTTGAGTCGCTCGGCATCTCGTGTGTACCTTTCGGCAAGGGCAGACTCCCCTAGGACATCGCATAGCTTGGCGAATACTAATGTTGTGTGAACTAGGTAGGCATTAGCGACGAGGATGCTATCTGTACGTCCATTGCCCGGGTCTTCAGGCGGCGCGCTAGGGTCCAGCCAGTCTGCCAGCTGCCACTTGTCTGGATTCCACAGTCCGTCGGGCGCACGGTCAACACCCTCATCTAGCCAAGCCCTCATGCTGCCGAACTGCCTCTGTAAGAGTTGACTGTCACAGCTGTACTGGTAGAGCACATCCGGTGCCAGGACGGTAACGTCGTCCCATACAGCCTGGGCGATATGTGGCCAATTTGGACTAATGGCTAGGGGACAGACAAGAGGGGGAATCCCTCCTTTTCCATCCTCCAGCTGCTCTTCTGCTAGGTCCTGTAGCCAGTTGCTAAGGATGCCTAGCGTGTCGTAGAGGTACGTCGCGGTTGGGCAGAATACCTGGAGGTCTCCAGTCCATCCGAGACGTTCGTCTCGCTGCGGACAGTCTGTAGGGATAGAGAGGAAGTTTCCGCGCATGGACCAGACGATGTTGCTGTGTAGGCGGTTTACAGCAGGGTTAGAGCACAAGAAGAAGCCCCGGCGGTGCATGTCGGTGTGGAGGACCAAAGCTTGGATATCGGAAGGGGAAGGGTCTCCTCCAGGCCAGTTATCAACCTGAACATATCTGAAGCCATGGAAGGTAAACTTGGGAGTCCAGTCAAGGAGTGTTGAGCCAGAGCCGATGATGATATCTCGGCACTTGGCATCTCGGAGGGGTCGTGTTCCTAGTTCGCCGTTCTCCATGACCTCTGCGTGATAGAAGGTTGTGGATTCGCCCCTTGGGATAGCAATACTGGGTATGTATAGTTTGCCGACGAGGTTCTGTCCAAAGTCGAGGATGGTTTTGCCACTTTGGCTCTTGAATATTCTTTGGCAAGGTTTGGTCTCCGTGACTCGGACGGGGGGCGCGTCCGGTGAGACGAGCTTAGATGAAGGCCTGGGAAGAATTCTCGTCTTGAGAGCTTTGTGAGGTTCCCAAGTGTTGATATTCATGTCGTAAACTTCGCCGTCGTAGATTTCACTGGTAATGAGGGGGCTTGCAGCGCAGAGCCAAGTGTCGTCGGAGACAATAGTCCAGGGAAAGCCGTTGGCTTCGAACTCCAGCTGGGCAAAGAGCCCGAGCTCATCGCCGTATCGAAATCGCTTGCCACCCTTGAAACCGAGCCTTCCTGCGTACCAGCCCTCTGCAACTTGTACATCAAGGACATTGTCACCTGGAAGGAGGAGGGAAGCCACGTCATAGATGCAGTAGGCGAGACGGAAGCGGTAGCTTGTCCAACCGGGGGCAAGACAGTCTTCCCCTACACGGTGGCCGTTGATGGTGGCTTCAAAGACGCCCAGGGCAGTGATGTACAGCCGGGCTTTTGAGACGGCTAGGTCTCTTGGGAGGTTGAACTCTTTGCGGAACTGAATCGGCCGGAGTGGTCCGTATGGGCCGATTCGTTCTATAGGTGTTATGAAGTGTGCTTTAAAGTCGGTCGATTCTAACAAAGCCGCCTCTACAGTTGCAGGAGATGACCAATGGCTGATGTCATCGGACGAGTTGCCGTGCACCCGCACACGAACCGTGGCCAATTCGCGTGATGATAGAGGTCGTGCTGGCCAAGGTACAAGAACGGATTGGTCACTCTGGATATGGAAGATTTGTGGTTCTTCAGAGGCGAACAAGACCTCTACATCATACGAAGTCTGGGTCCACGCCTGGAGTGTTGATTCGGATGCTTCAAAGGACCATGATAGCCGGGGGGTGGATGTGTCGACTCCGAGACCGTTATGATGGTGCTCGAATCTGACCTTGCTGATGTTGGGGGAGGTCATGATGGGCTTTCACCAGGAAAAGCGAAGTCGCGTAACCTGAGGAGAGGGACCTGTAGTGCACATAGTTGTGTCTGTTAAGTACGATTGCGCCCAGGGCCGTGAATCTGTCGGTATCGGGTTAATGCTCCACGAAAACAGACCCGTAAAGGTCAGCGACGGCTATCTATTCCCGTGAACCTCGCCTCTAAACTGCTGTCGGTCCTTGATCGACAACGGGGTAGAGGCTTGGCTCGAATCCTCCGGACTACCCCGCATCCAAAACAGATATAGATGCACACTCGGACGTGAAGATCGGTATGTATTCTCGGCATTTCGGGGCAATGTCGGGGCGAATTTACTGCCTACATGGTCGAGTTTGCGGGGATGTTGCCCTTGTATGTCTTCTCAATCTTGAGTTGTAAACTTAGGAAGCTTTCCGGTTGGTTTATGCTGCCCCCTCTTCTTGTCGAGCCTCGGGACAGTGACGACCGTTCATAAAGACTATGAAACCTTCCCCGTACCCCCCTTGAGCTTAATCCATCTACATCTCATTCTAGATTAGCATTATGGGTTTTCTCGCAATAGCTGTGGCCTTGGTTGCTGCCCAGGGCGGCTTCATCTATGGCCTGGACTCGGGTATGTATTGTGACATCTTGGGCGTCACATACTAACACTGGTAGGCATCATCGCAACTACCTTTGGCCATGACACGTTTAAACTTGTCATGTACGGTCCCTCTATGGTCAATACGTCGTATCAAGGCGCAATTGTATCAGTGTACAACGCTGGACAAGCCATCGGCGGCTTGACGACTGGATATCTGGCCGACAGATTCAGCCGCAAGTACACCATATTCCTGGCGTCTCTCCTGAGTAAGATATATCCCAAAGGACCATGCGGAAAGATACTGACCACCCAGCCATCGTTGGAGCCATCCTCCAGTGCGCAGCAGTCAACGTCGGCATGATGATCGCGGGCCGTTTCATCGCCGGAACCGGCTGCGGCCAGATCCTCTCGGTCGTGCCCATCTACCTCGCCGAGGTATCATCCCCAGACCGCAGGGGTTTCCTCGTCGGCCTCCAGGGAATGATGATCTCCATAGGCTTCGGCGTGGCCAACTGGATTGGCTACGCGGGTGCTTTCGCCTCAGGAGATGGGCAGTGGCGTATTCCTCTCGCAATGCAACTTCCTATCCCGGTGGCACTCTGCGTCATGATCTTTTTTGTGCCCTTTTCGCCGCGTTGGCTCATTCTCAAGGACAGGCACGAGGATGCGAGATGCGTGCTGGCCAGTCTCCGTCGGAAAGCCGATGATGAGATTTATGTCGACGGGGAGCTGGTGCAGATCAGGGAACAGATACAGCTGGAGAGGGAGCAGGGTAATCTCAACTGGGGAACTGCGTTGAGGCATATGTTTTCAAGGAAATATGCACGGCGATCACTGACGGCGGCGTTCATTGTCACTATGGGCCAACTCTCAGGCTCATCAGTCATTCAGGTACAGATCTGCTCGTTGTCCTTGGCGTTACCTACTCTGACTGCTGTAGAACTTCCAAGGCATCTTCTACCAAGCTGTCGGCTTCACCGGCCGCACCGCCCTCCTCATCAGCGGCGCGTACGGCATGATGGGTATAATCGGACAGGTCATCTACCTCGTCGTGGTGGCGGACAAGTGGCCGCGCACCCGCACGCTATGGTCTGGCTCCCTCGTTCTCAGCGCCATGATATCCTTGCTCATGGCCCTGAGCGCCGAGTATGGCACGAGTGACAACGAGAACCAGGATGGTGCGAGGGCAGCCATTGCGGCGATTTTCATCTACTCGATGAGTTATGCCGTGTTTTTTAATGCCATGATCTGGGTTGTCCCGTCCGAGTTGTTTCCCTTCTTTTTAAGAACAAAGGGGCTTGCCTTTGCCGTGGCGTCCAAGTCGGTGGTTGCGATTGTCTTGTCGCAGATAACACCTTTGGCTATTGCGGCCGTTAGTTGGCGGTGAGTCTTTTTATTATCCAGACCTCCATTTCAGGCGACTTTCGACAGGAGCTAACATGGACTGAAAAGATATTACTCGCTTTTTATCGCGACGAATTTGGCCGCTGCTGTATTTTACTTTTTCGTTCTTCCGGAGACGGTACGTACTCTACATCTTGGTGACTGAATTAATGCTAACTAACGTATTAGTCTGGGAAATCGCTTGAGGAGATTGCGGCGCTTTTTGGGGATGAAGTCGCAGTTCCCACGGCGCAGACTAGCAAGTTTATGTCTGCGACTAATGTTGAGAGTTATGAGATAGAGAGGAGGGAGTCGAGGGCGGAGAGAGAAACAGCGTAAATAACTAAATCTTTGCCGATATATTAAATAGAGGTAATGTTAAAGAATGGAATGAAGTGAGCGGATAAGGACTTGAAATCGAGGCATTATCTCAGCTTTTATATAGAGCATCTGTATGGATGCTATAATAGATACAGTCATAACTCTTGCGTGAGGCGGCTCCACCGTAGTTGGTGCACTTCCCGCCATCAGCGATGTGCAAGCCGAGACTGATGGTTTGCGTGGTGATGTTGATACAACAGGCAACAAGGAAGCTCTAAGAAGAAGGGAAGTGACATGAGTTATCGGCAGCACGTTGGGTAGAGGCGACAGCTCGGCTGGATGAAGGAATCGACACGAGCAGAGAGGCCGCCGCTTTGATACGGGCTCCAGCTCCACCTCTGCTCATTCTTGGGCTCATTACCTCTCTGTCAAAAAGTTCGACAGGGTGTTAGTTTTCACAAGCTTGGCTTCCATCATTGGCATCCATAGCTACTTCAGTTCATCTGAAGATGAAATTAATCAAGTCAGGACAAAGTCATGATGTGTATTGGGCTATAATGGTTCATCTCCGCTCCGTCGACCGACCAGGTCTTTGATAGTGTTGATTTTTTTCATCAAAGAATTCATCTTTCCCATTATAATGTCCAGGATTGCAGTAAGCTCTGATGATGACCCATCCAGGCCAGCCGTACCGGCTCTCAAAACGTCTACTACCTGTTCCCACAGTTGGGACGCCAGAGTCACGACCAAATCTATGTACATGAACGATTGCGATTTCGAAGAGACTGGCGATTTATCGCTGACTTGTACTTTTGAGAGTGCAACCGGACCGACTTGAAGTTTTGGGAGAAGGACAACCCAGCTGCTGGCACGTACTGGTACACGTGCGTGCTCGATGCAGGTTTCTGCCTTGTCGAATATGGAAACATAAGCATCCACGAGTTGAGAATTGCAGGATGCTATCAGTAGCATAGTAGCTTCGTCGACCTGAGAACGTGTACTTGGGAGCGCTGCTTCTGCCATCTGTTCTCCGCATGGAACCAGTGATGACGACAAGGATTGCGACATGGTGTGTTCCAAAATGTCAGAGTATGAAGAGGAAGCTTCATCCTTTTCAAGGACAGAAATGGATTTTAGGACGTTGATGAAATCCGTCGTGAGGCTGAAAAGTTGGTCAAAATCCAAGTAGATTGATTTGGGTGGCTCACTCGCGCTTTGACGAGAAGAGTCTGTAGAGTTGACATTTTCCTGGCCCTTGTCTAGAAAGGTCGCTGTGCAGTTGTAGATTTTCACGCTCAAGTTTGCCAACCGTTGAACTAGAGATGCTGATTGAGACTCTGAGCTGCCGTGTCTCCCGTGGATCATGAGACCTCTGTCACAATGTGAGGCGTCAGCGGAGGATAGAGGATTGGCTCCAATGTCGGCAAAAGAGGTGGGATCAAAATCAGTGGGGTTATTTATGTCGAGAAGGTTGATATCGTGTGGTTGACTGTAAATACCGGGCCACATCAAGGCATTCGTCCCGCTGGACACCACCCCCTGTATAGGAGAGCAAAGATCCAGATACAACCCTGTTCCAGATCAATTATTGTTACAAAGGTGATGGGTGAAGGCTGCGAGGATTGGATTGACTGACCTTGTGCATCGGAAGTGTCTATCATGTCGCTAGTATTCAAGGGCCAGATGGGGCTACTTGCGCCAGTGCTGCTGGCCAGATCAGAGCTGACACCACTCGGCGCAGCAACAAGCTCAGCCAAAGCTCGCCGACCATTCCTACCGAAATCTGCCTCCCGCTGACGATTTCTCGCGTATATCCGCGATTCCCGAGGGCTGAAGTGACAGAGGGTATCTAGATTGAGACACCTCTGGCACGCCGAGGTGTCCTTTCGCTTCACGCAGCGCAGCTTTTGGGCATGGCAGCGGTCGCATGACGAGCGGAGTCTACTGCCTCGCGCCGGCGCCGAAGCTGACGCCGAACTTGCAGCTGTAGTGGTAGATAGGACCATGACGGAAGACCGAGAGATACAGATGAAGAGGGAGAAGGTTGAGAGGTTGGTCGTAAGCACTGAAAGATCCAGACATGGCCGGCGTTTTGTGTGGGGCGTTCGGTGTTTGCTCGACAAATCGGCGTTTCGCGAGCCACACGGCTGTTGTAACCTGGAGGATTCCCACCGTCCAGCTCAACACCAAGGGAAAGTATAAAAGATGGAAGCTCACTCTCTTTGCAGATGGGTTCATGCTCTATAGATATAGCACTTGTTCACTACTTGTCACCATGGTTTCTCTCTCAGAGGTTCATGCTTCCAACGCTCTCATCCCGACCGCCCTACCTCCCCATCTCGTCGCCCTCTTCGTCGGAGGTACCAGCGGCATTGGGGAGGCAACCGTCAAGGCCTTCGCCAAATACGCACTTAAACCTCGGTTATACATTGTTGGGCGCTCCCAGGTTGCCGCAGACCGTATCCTGGCAGAATGCAAGACGCTCAATCCCGAGGGCGAGTTCACTTTCCTCAAGGCGGATGTTAGCTTGATCAAGACCGTTGACGAGGTGTGCGACGACATCAAGGCCAGAGAGAAGACATTGAACTTGGTGTTTCTGAGCTGTGGCGTTATGGATCTTTCCCGAACCGGTACGACGTCTTGCCCGATCGCAAGGCCAATTCAATCCCAATACTAACTAAGAGTTTGTAGAAACGTCAGAGGGTCTCCATCTCCTAGCGGCATTGAATCACTACTCCCGCATGCGTTTCATCCAAAACCTCCTCCCACTCATGCAACAAGCTCCGTCCCTTCGTCGGGTCATTTCTGTTGGGGGTGGAGGCCATGAAGGAAAGCTGGACCAGACTGACTATCAAGCTCGTCACGTCGCAGTCCCCGAGCTTCGCGAGCACCTCACCACCTTGGTTACACTTTGCCTTGAAGCATTGTCAAAGACTGCCCCAGAGGTCAGTTTTGTGCATGGGTATCCTGGAACGGTCAAGACGCCGCTCCTCGACAACGTGCCGCCGGAAGCACTGGCGGGAGTCGAGTTTGTGCCAATCGAAGAGTCGGGTGAGAGGCATCTATACCTTGCCACAAGTGCTAGGTATCCGTCCGCTCGGGAACAGGGTAATGGGATTCTGGTGGGAGATGATCTTGCAGTGGCCCTAGGCTCGAATGGGGAGGTTGGGAGTGGAATGTACTCCGTCGGCCAAGATTGTGAGAGTGCTTCCGCGGATGTGCTGAAGGGGCTCGCTGTCTTGCGAGAACGGGGTGTAGGAGATGAAGCATGGATTCACACAGAGGCCGAGTTTGAGCGTATCATGAAGCTGAAGTCGGATAAATAGGCGATATTTACTAGAGATCTATAATATATTCCACCTGCCTCATTTGGACCCAACAATTAGTTAGGCTGTAGAAGCGTCATCACGGCCTCATGTCCGTTCTTAGTGGCCCACCAGAGCGGCGTCCGACCCTCCTCATCCTTCGCACCAACCTCGACTCTGCCCTTCTCGAGGAGTAGCCTAACGACTGCCTCATCTCCCTTCTTCGCAGCGGAGAAAAGTAGTTCCTCAAAATCAACTCGGGTTCCTTCCTTGCCCAGTAACTCAATCACCTCACGATGCCCGGTCAAGATGGCATAAGATAATGGCGTCCCTCCAATGTCATCCTTCAAGTCCACCCGGGCCCCCGCCTCACGTAGCAGCTTGATGGCGGCCACGTTCCCATTCCAAACGGCATACGATAATGGCGTTCGACCACATCTATCCACCGAGTCGACTTTTGCTCCCTTTCTAAACGACAGCTTATAGCCCTTCAGGCTAATTCCAGCATTGCCTTTAATCAGTAACTTAACAATAACGTCAAAGCCATTTCCTGCAGCCCAAGATAGCGCCGACCGCCGGTATGTATCATCGCAATGATCCAGGTCGATGTCATCCATCTTAAGTAAATGCTCCACCGCTGTTCTCAGTCCGAAATAGGATGCAATCATGAGGGTGGTGAACCCCCGCGGAAATTCTGTGTTTATGCTTGTCCAATAGACTCTGAACCAGGTCAGGCAACGCCTTGAACTTGCATCACAGATTCTCAGTATCGAGCCTGTCATTCTGTCTTGTCTCTCAATCTGTAATTCGCGGAGGTGAGCAGCCCAATGTTTAGCAGAGTAGTCAAGGAAGACATGATGCTTAACGTATTGGGATAGTGAACCGTTTCCGTTGAGGGGATGCTCCTCAAAATCTGCGAGGAGTAGGTGCCAGATGCAGATCTCGGCAAGAATACAATGGGATTCTCGTAGCGGCAGTGAGTGCTTCCATTTGAGATCTCTGCGAACGCCTGTGGGAGGATTCATCGTTTCATTCCGGACCAAGAACTCCTTCGCGGTCTGATGAAGTAGGTAGATTCTCGAATCAATGATCGTCACGAAGAGGCCGCACATCTCCCGAAGGTAACTATTAAAAAGCTCTTCGTGTCCAAAATCGAGGTCATCATAGGATCGATGGTATTCTCCCAGGTGTAACGTCAAGTTCATCTCTGTCGTGGTCAGGGGGCGTGCTGCAGCCACAATGATATGCAGTATTTTCTTTGCTATTTTGTGATTGCGACTCTTTGAGAGGATCCTCTCATATGCTTCGTCAACTGTGCTAGGGGGCCGGGAAATGGCCTCGATGATTCCATTGTGGTTGATATGGATGCTGGTCTCGATGTTGTCCAGCATAAGGGATACCCATAAATATGTCCTGTTCGGGACACGCGTGAGCTGTCGCAGTACGAGGTCTTCCTCGCTTTGTGGAAGGCGCAGACGCGCCCCGATGTCTTGGACTTTAGCTTTGATGAAAATATCGATCTCTCGAGAAATCTTTTGCATCTCAACATCCCCACTCAAATGGATCATCTGCACCCCGTGTAGAGGCCGGACATAACGGCGAATTCTACTATATGGCCGACTTGTGAGGAGAAACTTCAAATTAAAATTCCTCTCAGGGCCATATAGTTTGTGTAATGCTCCAGCGAGCCGAAGCCATCCCACGTCTTCGCATTCATCAATCGCATCGAGAAGGCAAACAATTTCGCCGGCGTTCTTGTCTTCTGCGGCGCAGATAAGGGTTTGCCAAAGTCCGTCAAATGGGCTGAGCGTTTCAACGGCGCCGAACCGATCGACAACTGCATCGGAGAGCAGGATCGATTTCTGGATAAAAAGCTGGCGTAGGATACAACAAAGAGCGGCAACCATACTTCTCTGGTCCCCAAAGTCATCCTTAAAGAAGAAGTAACACACCGTTCTAGACTCTGTGGTCGGAAGAACAGAATCAACGAGGTGTTTTGTTAAAACCGATTTTCCGCATCCGGGATCTGCAGACACCCAAAGCAATTTTGACGACTTGCTCTCCTGCCAGTCCCGAAATAGCTCGTGAGACACGAACCAGTCACAGGTCCCTGGGATCCGATTTGGGTTTCGGTCTTTTCGGTCTTGATATGGTGATGCATAGAGTCGGCTCAGAATCGTTGTTTTCTTCAAACCCCGGGCCCCGTCATAGTGGTTACCGGCAGGCCAATTGAAAATAGGGCCAGGGAATGGGTTGTTAGTTTCTCCTTCGTGTTTGCCTAAGCGATATCATTAGTTGTGAAGTCCATATTATCGACGAAACCCCGCGCTCTTACCGATATACACTTCGTCTTCTTCCTCGGATAAAAATCGTTGATCCAGCGAAACATCCTCAAAAGTCAAAGAGTCCTCCAATTCAAAGTAGTGATCGCCATGCTGTTCCTGGCTTGATCTCCCCTCGGCTCTGGCACCTAAAGCCACCTTGTAGCTCTTCGCCGAGCCTGTTTCATCGTCTTCCCCATCACTGTCTTCAAAGTATCGCAACGACATGAATGAAAGTGACTTGAGGTGTCTCCCAACGTGTATCATCATCTTCATGCGGTTGCTAAGCTCCGAGCCATGTTCTTCCGAAGTCTGGGGCCTTGTCGCGACAAGGTAGGTTTCTTCTCCTTCCTCGTCTGAATCGAGGTGGTCATGGGAGGCTTGATACCCGGGCTTCGTCTCGGCTGAGCTTTTTAAGAGGTCCGTGGACTCCCTGTTTGCTGCTGGCTTGGCGGGGATAGGTTCATTCTCGACCAGGTTCAAGATGTCTTCGCAGCATAAGGGACATTCGGTAGGACTCCGGGAAACGTACATGGTGTTCATCGCCACCAATGCCTCTGATTCCTCTGAGGTGACTGTTCCTTCATGTTGGCTCTTGAGGTGGTTCCGTAGCTCTCCCGCGTCCATAAACTCTTGGTAACCGTGCGGATCCAAGTCGCAGTACCATATCGCATTCTTGTGTATTTCTTGCGACCAGTCAACTGTGTGCGATTCGTTCATGTGCGCCTGCCAGTTCCGCCGTGAGCTGAAATAGACTGGTTGAGCGCTGCACTCCTCCGAGATACAGACGTAGGGCTCGAGATCTTCATTGAAGTGTGCTCTAGTTAGCATTAGAGGCCAAGTCTACTCATGATGTAAGGCCTGGTGAACATACCTCCAGTCAAGCCTCCACTTGGTCATGTCCTCGGGCACGGGAATTTGTTTAGAACACCAGGTGCATTTGTAGTATGTCTCTGTATCTGCGATCTTGGGGGTCGGTGGATAAAGCATGTTGGGATTCATGGAGGTCTCTGTTCGCGGACCGGATTGTTTTCGCGTTAATCCAATATACTCTAGCAACTGCTCTTGTCGCGGCTCTTTGAACTCGGAAGGTTCCGTTACGCTTAATGGGCCGGCCTGAGGAAATTTGCTGGGCTCTTTCTTCTCGCTAGCCAGGCCATGATCTTGGACAATCCTCTGGGATTGGTTGGGGTTTGACACGGGTTGAAGTGTTTCCAGCTCGGGTTCACTCCCAACTTTCGATAGTTCTTCTGTCTGCTCTTGCATGTCTTGCTCGGGATCCCGTCGTTGATTGAGAATTTTCTCATGTCTGACTTGGTGCTCAAGTCGTTGTCTCCGGAATGAGACAGACTCTGCCAACTGGCTGGCAAACGAGTCTGTAATACGGGGATATAGCCTTCGTACAACCAACAAAGTAAAATGCTCGAGGAGGGCAGTCCTCTCAGCATGTTTGTCTGTGAACCGTTTTACTCGAGACCTGATGGTAGACTTCGACGTCTCTCGAATGGCTAATCCAAGATGATGTAGCCAGTTTATTGCGCGGCGGATGCCTTCTAAAGCAGCTTGTGTGGCGGGATCGATTACTTTTGGTGAACTATCCTTCTCTTCAACTTCCCCAGAAGCCGGAGTGTCTGACTTGGAGTATTCTGGGTTGTTTTTTTGCTCCTTCGAGGGTGAGGTGCTTTTATATTGATAAAGGACGCTTTTGTCTGGCTGGGGATTTTCATCGTCGGTGGTAAATCCGGACTTGAAGGCTGAATCAGGCGTCAATAACTCGCATAAACGGAGGATGACCGGTGTTATTTTGATTGTACTAGAAGGGATGTACGGATAACCAGATTGACTGACCGTGCTGAATGTTCTTTTCTAGTGTACGAAGCAGCTGCAGAATGAGATCTCGGGTCTGAGGGGCATTTTCCAGGCGATGGTCCAGGGAAGCCTGAGGGACAGCAAAGACGCCGAGATGCCCGGCCCAGTGTTGAAATCGCTCCCGCTGACGTTGGATGAGCCTGGAACGGTCGTCATTTTTCGAAGCGAATAGCATTTGTAGCTTCTCCAAATCCTGTTCGGACTGGAGGGCTAGATCGTAAATACTGGCGGCTGATGCTGCCATGAGTCGTCAAGCTGCGCTTAGAGGCCGCCAGAATCAAACTATGGGCCCTAGGTAGTGGGGATGGTTGGAATAGTGACGGCAAGAGAGCCAGAGCGACAAGCAATGGTAGGGACTACAATCTTCGGACTGGCATGCGCAAACAAAAACAAAATAGCGAGGAGCGCTCGAAATGTAAAATGCATCAGGCTCGAAGACCCCCGCCCCGGCCCTTTGTTGTCCCGTATCACATGATGCGGGAATTCTGATGATGCCTCAGCTCCCAGAGCCTGATCCAGAAACCCATGGAAGCCCATTCATGGGTCGGCCGATAGCAATCCAGCTAGCAGTGAGGGGAGCGACCATGACCCATTCAGGGCACAGGGATTGCAAGCAACGTCACTTTTTAAACGAGCAGATCGACGAGTGGAAGGTCCTGCAGTCTGTCCAGGGCATCTTCTCTCGCAAGATCGAGTGGAGAGTGCGGCCTGGAAGCGGGCATGCCAACTCAGATGGGCGAGCAATCCAGCTGGAAAATGGTTACGACTTCTTCATCACTGCGCTGGGGATCCTACCAGTTCTGGCGCCGGTTCAGGCTCTGTCCTGCGAAGACATCGACGACTGCATCAACACTCTCACCGACGTGCTGAACCTACTTAATGACCTTGTCGAAGACCGTGTTCTGGATGCTGACGTAGAAGACACGTTGACCGGGAAACAAGAGTGCAAGGCAGGGACTACTGTGAGTTACTTAAATGACAGAATGACATGTTGAGTGATTCTTTGACCCTCAACATGCCATTTCGACAGACTTGTCATCTTGGCTGAACAGCTTGTAGCAGGACGAAAGTGATGTTTTTCCAATAGAAGAGGAACCGTCCCGTCGGTCGCACCTTGCCAATTTTATCTTGAGCTGGCTCGGCTTAGGGCATAATGAGTCTAACTTGCCCTCGACGGAGTCTTTGCCGCCCAACACGCCATCCCGTCCGGCCGGCCACACGCCTACACTAGACATCGCAAAGTACCCCAAGCTCCGTGCTCTAGGGGAAATCTTTGAGTCCGGGCTTCAATATGACATCGAATCTGCTGGCGTAATGGATCTCTGCGTTAGCTATCTGGTGCTCGAGCAGACGGCTGACGTCTACCAAGACGCCTCGGAGAAGCTGGAATCTTTCTTTACGGTTTGGGCTGATTTGAGGCAGCTCAACGTCTCCGACTCGCGTGATTTGTTCCCCTTGTCCATTCCCGCCACAAACTGGGAAGACCAGAGACCCGCCGAATTCGCCTGCCAGCTTTTCAAAGCCCTCAATGCTAGGGTTTGCACAAGCCTCGACTCCGCGACGCAGAAGAAGGTCGAACACACAATTCTGCTTCAGCTGAATGGCTTTCAGTTTGAAGGGGAGGGGTCTGTAACTTTCGATGTATTCTTTTCATGTGGACAACACGGCCACTGGCAGCAAAGCCGATTCTTCTCCCGAGGAAAGCCAAGGTAAGTCAGGGTTTAGACGCGGTTCGCCTATTACCAGCCCTACATCCAGTCGCGTATGCTTCTATGTGCTTACACGCTCATCCACACCAGACATTTTGGTAGCCAAAGGGAACGTCTCCCCAGACTGTGCGAGGCTCTTTACGACCAAGACGGTATCATTATAAGCATTTCAGTCCAACAATCTGGAGGCGGAAATCTGCTCGTTGCCGATCAAAAAGAGGTCGGCACTTACGTCAGTAATCCGCCTACCATGCCCCTTGAGGGCCATCTAAGTCAGCAGTCCTCTCGACAGCCAGCCACCCTGGGTTCTCTCGGGTCAGACGATACAGACTCATTTGGGTTAGAGGATAAGGCTGACCTGGCTTTGTCCCTCGCTCGTTGCCTCCTCCACCTATTCGAAAGCCCTTGGGTAGACTGGCCATGGACAGCGAGTTCCATTCAATTTCTTCACCACACAGTGTCCAACGAAATATTGGACCTTCGCCGCCCATATGTTCTTGGTATGCTGCACATGGATACCGCTGACGACGGAGAGCCAGAGGCCAAATGTCAAAAGGCTCTGATTTCCTTTGCCCGCCTCTTGCTCGAGATCGAGACGAGGCAGCTAATTGCCCTGGATGCCAAATCACAAGCCACGCAACTCTACAACATCTTAACTAGGACGGGCATCTTTAGAGAGCGCCCGAAATTTCACCTCGCTATCGACTCGTGCTTAAAGTTTAGCCCTGCGCTAGCAAGGGAAAAGAAACTTAAGCCCAAATGGGAGCCCAACCGACGAATACGAAAGGTTATTTACACGACAATCATTAGACCTCTGGAGGAAAATCTCTCGCAATACCGACACGCGAGAACCCAGCGGGCTCGGTATCCCCGCGCCCAGGGTACTGAATCCACGCCGGCACATATCAAGTCTGTTAGCGCAACAGAGCCCAGCAGACGTTCACATTCACCCAGTATTTCGACAGCCCATCTACCCCCATCTAACACTCCCTCTCCAAGCAGAGAAAATTCCGTAGCCTCACCTGGGGGTATAAGTAACCAGGACAACTCGCCGCCAACCGCGGTGATGCTTCCTGGAGTGCCATGTAGCCAAATGTACGTTATCCGCTTCCCAGGCAACACTACTAAGCCAACGGAGATCTTATGTTATTCTCTAAGGATGGCCTCCATTTTAGCGAGACCTTACTAACACTGCTGTAGCAAAAGTCGTGTGAGGTTTGCGGACGAATTTCCTGGTCGAGAGTTGGATGGGCATACGACAAGATCATTACAACCATGTCAGAACCAGGGCGACTGTGGAGCGGGACAAGAACCCTCGGACTCCAGCGAGGAAGACGGGCAGCTTTTGGGTCAAGAAGACGACAAAGACACTCCCGAGGCCCGGCAAGTTCTAACTCGCCCCGAATTATGGATGCGCGCCGCTAGCTAACCTCCTGCAAGAGAGAAGTACACAGACAAGTGGTTCCGAGGATTTCTGAAACTTCTCATCAAGTATGACATTGGCCGGCTGCCTCCTGAGCAGCGGCTGAAAGTCGCCATCTTAGACTCAGGGATAAACTATCAACATCTCGACTTTACTAATGAGGACCGCCGAAGGATCAAGGGGAGGAAGAGCTTCATCGGCGGTGATGTCGATGTCGACAAATTCGGCCATGGCACACACATTGCAGCCATCATCCTGCGACTGACCAAGAACGTTGACCTGTACATTGGGCAAATCACGGATTCCGACCGGGTCAGCCAAAGGGAGGTGGTTGTAGAAGTAAGCAGTCCTCGTTTGCCCTAATATTTGGCATGCTGACATCTGATAAGGCGATGAAACATGCTAGAACAGAGTGGGGTGTCGATATAATGAATCTATCGTTCGGCTTTGAAGGAGACCCCCCAGAACCGGACGAGATGGGCCAGGAGATCAAAGACTGTCTCCACAACGGCATCACCATGTTTGCGTCTGCTTCCAATGACGGAGGTGAGAGTCCTCGCACATATCCTGCCAAGTACCCCGGCGTCGTTTGCGTCCACGCGACCGACTGGAAAGGTGATGCGTCTTCATGTTCGTTCAACCCAGCTCCTAACAGGTTTTCCGAGAACTTCAGTGTTGTGGGCAAGGACATACGGCCTACATGGCCAAAGAAGCCCCGCGACACGACCATGAAGTATCGAAACGGAACCTCATTTGCGACACCGGTGGCAGTGGCCTTTGCGGCGTTCATGATCGGCTACATCCAAATACAATGCCCGGATCGTCGATGGATCACCAGGCCACGGAGTCCCGAAGGCATAACAACGATTTTTCGGGTAATGATGGAGCGAAAAGGGGACTACGACTGGATCAGTCCGACACGGTATCTGGCACTGAATAAGAAGGTGACGATTGAAGGGCAGCTCGTGGATCGTCTAATGTCAAGAGAGCCGTGAATTAGAAGAGTATATGATGGCACTAAATATCTGATGTTCGGTTAGGTCTCTCTGTCTGCCAACGATCCAGCACGTGTGGAAATTTATTTGCTACCAAATCAATAACTAGCACTATCGTAAAAATATAACACATAACACCTACTGGCGCAGTGCAATTACGATGCTGTAAACCAAGCTAACTGCAGCCTCTTGTGATTGTACTCCCGAGTCATCCAACCATCTGCCGGTACTCCTTCTCCGTAAACTCTTCAAGGATCAGGTCCTCCACTGCTGGCGGCTCGTCCTCGTCGCTGCTCGACTCGTCCTTATCCTCTTGCAACCGACCTGGCTCAACCTTGGGCCCGCCCTCTTTAAGCTTCAGTTCCCGCCACCGGAGCGCCGCCGTGGTCACAATGCGCAGTTCCAGCGCGAAGATGCGCTCGTCAGGCACCGCCGCTGTAAACGCCCTCGCCACCTTGCTCGTCGAACCAGCCTCCAGCTTGAGGTCACCCATCTTGGGCGCGACCTCCGCCGTGAGCGCGATGGTTGCAAGCGGAAGCTCGAGTTTGCCGTTACACTCGCGGGACTTCGAGCCCGAGAGGTCAAGCTCGACTGCCGTGGCCGTCATGATCCCGACGACAAGGCAGGGTGGCCATGTGTTAAACAGGGAGATCCAGCCCGGCACGGTCTGGGCGACGGTGGGGTCGGCCTTGAGCTCGGCCCAAAACTTGGAGTGTCGCGTCAGGCGGCGGTAGCGGACGAGCTTGCCAGACAGGTGGACGGCGTCCTCGGTGTTGCCCTTGAAAGAAAAGCCGGCGAGGGACTGGAGGGTCAGAGAGCCGTCGTGAGACTGGTTGGTGGTGGTGGTGAGAAGGAAGTTCTCGAGTGTGCCATCGTGGTATGGCTCCGTATTATATTTAAGGGGCGAGGGGGGCTCGTAGTCGTCGGACGGCTTCAGTGGGTAGCGAATGATAGACCCAAGGATCTTGCCCTTATATTGGGGCGCGGGAAGCCAAGCCGTGTGCTTGAGAATGACGAACTCTGGATCGCCTTGCATGGTGACTGAGGCTGAGATGTCCCTTGGGTCAGCAGGGTCGAGCCAGGTTGTCAGATCTGAAGAGGGATTACTGAGTAGGCTGTTTTCAGTAAGGCGGCCGAGCTTCTTGGTACGTCTGGAGGTAAGAGTTTCCCGGCGTGGTCTTGCAGTCCAAGTTTGCTAACAGCAACTGAACTTACGTAGGTGCTTTGCTGTTACCCCGCTCGGTTGTAAGGCTGACCAGAATACGATCAGGCTGTGTGGACGAGCGTGTTGTCCCGATGCAATGACGGTACTAAGCCGGCATGGCATAGCAACTCACGTGTTGGGATCGATCCGATTTTTACCGTAATCGCGGATATGCTATTATAATCTGAGCCCCACTTGTCGCTAAATCTTATTATTTTATACTATAAATAAGTCTGATATTATAATACCTTATTATACTAAGGGTTATTAAGTATTATAGACTTCGGGCGACATTTTAACACGCACATTAAACTAAACATCGCAAATAAAGGAAAGGGAGAGAACGAGACCTATCTTTATTATCTATCCGTGATCGAAACGTTTGCGTCCATAGTTTGCTAGATCAGTAAGTAAGAGAGAAATAGCGAGACAGCCAGCCCTTCAGTTTCCTAATCAAAAGAAATTCATCGCGTTACTCACATATATACTCCTATATTTCCCACAAACGATTCTTCATCAAAGTCCAAAACCTATTCCAAGGAACGTAATAGACAGCCGTACGCAGCAAGTCCCACCACACCCCCTATGGCACAATCACCTCCCACGCCAGCAGCCGTGAAGTAGCCGACTGCAATAGACATGCCGAATGGCCCCTTGATGCACACACCTCCTGCACTGACCCGGAATCATCCAAAAACGTTGAATGCGCCAGCACCGGCTCCGACGGTGGTTGCTGGGAGGCATTTCCACCTCCGGAACCACGTCTCTGTCTCATAAGCACCAGGGGCTGAAGTCTGATTGATATCCGGAATCACTGACGTACCTCGGGTCTCTTGTGAGCCGCACACGTCCTCACGAAAGAGATTAAATTGGCGTTTTAATTCAACCCTATCTGCCTCTTCAAACTTGGGCTGCACCATCTTGTCTTCGGTTATCCCGGCTTCAACTATAATGAAAAACACATTTCCAACACATCATAGCATTATCCCAATGCTAACACAGCGGCCTTTTTTTGGCCTTCTTGCTGCCTGCGGCCGAAGACTTATACCTATCTGCATGATAAAAGGTTATACCTTTCAGGGGGTATTTAACTGCTCTGACCTCCGTACAAGAAACAGGGATACAGCCTTCAGCGCACTTCATTGACATCCATGTGCACATCTTAACCAGGTTTAGTCAAGGCCTAGGCAATACGGAGTAAAGGTAAATTATATCCCCTGTTAACTTATGAATTTAGCATGCAATCCCAAAGGGGAAGGATAGGAACTTATGTAAGCGCCCTAGCCGTTTCTCGGCTTTGAGCCGGGACATGTGGAAAATCACAGACTAAATGGGTTATTCTATAGAGATAACGGGACTTTTGCCAGAGTGTCTTATGCGAAACAGGCAAGTGATTTCACCAGACATTGTTTGGCGATAAGTGACGGCACATTTTATCCGATGTAGGGTAGTATTACAGAAAAGACGTATTGGAACAAATGTCTTCTTTTATCATGGTTGAAGCCGGGATAACCGACATAGAAGATCGTTAAACACGCAAAAGGATGACCTGCATTCTAGAACCTTGATAAATTCGCGACTAGTCGAAGCATTCAATTAAGGGTATTACACCTTTGCTTTTTCTGTGCATGGCGACTAAACTGTAAAAAACCTGTTTTCGATAGGGCCTAGGTGCATGGGACATAAGAAAACGCCGAAGACCAAACCACAAGTTTAGGGTTAGAAAAAAAGCAGATAAATTAGTATACTAAACAGTATAATATATGATTATTTAATCAATCATTTTTTCTTCCGTCTACTTATGAGTGCTAGACACAGTGACCATTCCAGCCTACAACTGACATTCAATAATGTCACGCCATATATAAACAATCAAGGCGCGAGGAAAGTCACCACTATTTCAATTAACCCCGTGTCTATACTTAGCTACCATTTCGAGAGATCTTCGGCTATCACGGCAGCGGGAGATCGTCTCTCTCCATCATACAACCCAGATATGATCCAGACCCTGTCTTGCGGATCAAAGGCGTGACCCGGGGTTCCAATGTGAAACTCCACTGAACATGTTATTGAAAGAAGTCTATTGGATGAACGAGTTCGGCATCGGATGATTAGTTTGGGTCTTCAGCCGAATATGCACCCTATCAGATTTGGGAGTTGAACACGGAAGATACCTAATACGGTAGGTGTTATTCTTCGCGATACGCTAGTGGCTTCTAGTAGACAACGAGGCTGCAAACCAAACGATTGTATCATCGCTTTCATACGAGTAGGAGCGTCTAGAGCATTTGACAGACGTTTGGACTTGTGTAGTTTGGACATATTCATGGATTCGACGATGCCGGTTTGCCGAGAAGAGATGGACAGATCAAGATATGTTATAAACCTCACAGGATATAAAAACAAGCTTCCATTCCTGAAATCCAACACTCGCTCATCTCATCAGCATTCTCCAACTACACACATCATATACAGACTGCCCTCGTTCTTGCAAATATGTTGTTTGCCGTCACTCTTACTCTTGCCGCTGCCGCTGCCGTCTCGGCATCGCCCATTGAGCCTAGGGCCAAAACGGCTGTGCTTCCCTTGAAGCACGTCGTCAAAGCCACTTCGATCAAGGACCTTGTCCAAAAGGGCCAGGCCCGCATTCACAAGGTCAACGGCCCGGCCACCACCATCGGTCGCGTCGATGCCAGCTCTGGCTCTGTCACTAACGAGGATGTTTCTTATGTCGCGCCTGTCGTCATAGGAGGTAAAACCTGGGAGCTCATTGTCGATACTGGATGTACGTTGATAAATTCTCATAACTTTGATGATATAGATTTGTGGACTAACACTGATGTAGCCTCTAACACTTGGTGTGGCGCTCAAACCTCTTGCGAGCCAACATCGACCGGCAAGTCCACTGGTGGCTCTGTCTCTGTTTCCTACGGCTCTGGTTCATTCTCTGGCACCGAGTACAAGGACAAGGTTAGCTTTGGTGGCCTTAGCGTCGCGGCACAGTCGATTGGTTCTGCTAGCAAGGCTACCGGCTTCTCTGGCGTGGATGGCATTATTGGTTTTGGACCCGTTGGTCTTACTGAGGGTACCGTCTCCAACGTCGACACAGTTCCAACCTTCATGGACAACCTCTACAGTCAGGGTTCCATCTCATCTGAGGTCCTCGGTGTTTCTTTCAGACCCGAGTCTGGTAGCGACGATGATGACACCAATGGAGAGCTGACCCTTGGTGGCACCGACAGCTCCAAGTACTCTGGCTCCCTTACCTACTTCCCAACCCTCACTAGCGGCTCTGCTGCTGCGTACTGGGGTATCTCTATCGCTAGCTTCACTTATGGATCTACAACCCTCGCCTCATCTGGCAGTGGCATTGTCGACACTGGCACCACCCTCATCTACATCCCTACTGCTGCATACAATAAGTTCTTGACTGCTGCTGGCGGCAAGACAGACAGCTCGTCTGGACTAGCTGTTTTCACCACCAAGCCCACTTCCAACTTTGGTATCAAGTTTGGGTCAACGACTTACACCCTTACGCCCGCGCAGTATCTTGTTCCTACTGCGCAGTATAGCAACTTTGGCCTGACATCCGGCAAGTACTACGCTTGGATCAACGACGGAGGTAGCTCTGGTGTGAACACTATCATTGGACAGAAGTTCCTTGAGAACTACTACTCTGTCTATGACACCACTAACTCCCGCATTGGTTTCGCTACTGCTGTTTAAGTTGGTCCGAGGGTTTTAGTTGCCAAACCTAGGGTAAATAGTTGGTGGTCTATTATCTTGATAGTGTAGATTGTCTTTAATACATTAGAGACTATTATCCCTTTCAACTACTTGTTACTTTGCTACTATTGTGTTCTTTGTCACGGTTGAGGCGCAGCCCCCCATGGGATAATTAGGCCAGTCGATAGACAGCTAATTTATTTCACATCTCTCTCCGCCTCACCATTACTACTTGAAAGGCTCGCTACACTCAACATCTACACTATACAACTCAAAACAGATCCATCCCCTTAAGCAAGGCCAGACTTCTCCTCTGCCTCGGTCTTGAAATTCTTGAATTCGCGGGCTGGCACCTTCTTGATAAACATCTCATCCAGTTCCTCATAAGAGCGACCAGCAGACTCGGGCTGGTAGAACCAGAGGTAGATAATGCATAGGACTGCCAGGGCGCCAAAGATAAAGGATACCTTGGCTCCGAGATTGGCCTGGTCGGGGTTGAACAGGAAGGGGATAACGAAAGCCCACATGGTCTAAATTCTCTGGTTAGCAAGTTGAAACCTAAGGTGTAGTTCTGAATGAACTTACAAAGAGTCCGTTCTGAAGTGCGAGCGAGAGAGATGCCGTCTTGGCGCGGAGTCTAGACGTGGCAATCTCTGTCAGGAGGGTGTACGCGGTGGCTCCGATAGTGGCGTTGTAGAAGTAGCAGTAGACAAGTAGCAGGGCGACTGTTCCCTTGATGGCGCCAGTGGTTGCCGCTACAGCGAGGCCGCCCGTCACCATCAAGATGACAGTGAGGAGGGCAAGTCCCCAGATTGTCAGGTCTCGTCGACCAACCCTATCGATGAGGAACCAGGACGTGATGTTACCCAGCATTGACAGTACCTGCTGCACGATGCCAAGCTTAAAACTCTCGTCTGCGGTATAGCCAGCGAGCTGCTGATAGTAGGTTGCGTAAGCAGCAACGAAAAAGACACCGCATAGAGCTTGAATGCTCATGGGAGCGACAGAGATGATGGTGCGACGCAGGTTGGACTTGCGGAAACACTCCAGATAGCTGGCCCCTTCGGTTTCCTTGCGGATCTCCTGGAGCGTCAGCTGAATGACGGCCAGTCTCTTTTCCGTGTCGACGGCATCGTAGCCGAGGCGGTTTAGGGACTTAACGGCCCTATCCATCTTACCATGGTCGACCAACCACCAGGGCGACTCGGGCATGAAGGGCAAGATCAGGAAGCCGAGGCCGCTGATACCGTACTGCGAGACGAAAATGGCCCGGTACGCCCAGCGCGTAGTCCTGCTACCTGTCTCGTTGGCGATGAGAGAGACGATGAAGGGTCCGATGGTGAAGGCGATGGCGGAAGCGGCTGTGAGGGTTCCTCGGAGGGCGAGGGGAGCAACCTCGCCGATGTAGGTCATGGATACGGTGATGAAGGCTCCAATGGGGAAACCTGCGATGAACTTTCCAGCGAAAAAGACAGCGTTGGTGGTGCTAATGGTCTCGACGGTGATGGCGATGAAGACGAGGATGTAGCAACCGAAAAGAGTCCACTTGCGGCCAATTTTGTCGGCGATCAAACCAGCACCAAGGGAACCGACCACAGCGCTGCAGCTCTTAGCCAATTGATCCATACGTCAACTCAAGAATGATACTTACGAGGCAACAGGGCCACCGCTATACGCAGACTGCCAACGAGCGGGGAGGACATAGTCGCCTGCAAACTCGCTTCCAAAGTCCTTTCGAAACTGGGGAATACCGATGACGATACCACCAGCCTGGTTGTCGAAGCTCGTCAACATGAGCGTGTAGATGGCGTAGACACACCAGAGGAAGGCCCAAGGCTGGTTCCGGATGGCCTTGATAGGACCCTGCTCGTGGTCCTCTGCCGCAGTAGCATGACCGATATGCTCGACGTGCTCTGGCTTTTTGAGGTTGTGATCATCCTCAATGTCACCGACCACGACGGTGGTTTTTGGTTCACTCATAATTTGACAAGAAAGATGAAGTATGAAGGTAAAGTTGGAGTTGAAGGTGAATGATGATGTGTGAAAGGATGCAGGGTTGTCGTCTGAATTTAAAAGAAAGAAAAAAAACTGTCGCCACACTAGCCTTTGCACTAAGTTTCCCCATGGGACCGAATAAACTGGAGAATCAGCCGTCGCGTTCGTCCCAGGATACACCGACCATGACCCTTTCCCTCGGTCTCGATGCCATTGGCGTCAGGGTTATGGGGTCAACTGACTCGCGATCCCTTGCAGCATGGACCGTTCACTAGTTAACGTTAGTCGATGGGTCGCCCCCGGCCCCCCGCGTAACCTACAATCATGCCACCCTTGTTTGCCATGCCCCGGCATGCTTTACCACCAAGTCTATTCTCTATGCACTGGGTACGCGTGATATGAAGAATTAGGGACATGACAATGCTTCACAATGCATATCAACGGTTGCCCAGTCGAGTTTGTTTCGTGTTTTACATGTTCCATGCTCTTGCGATGCTTTAGATCTAGGTAGGCGTATTTTTCACCCAGGATTGTCCACGTCCTGGATCGCAAATAGTCCTCCTCAGCCGCATCAACCCAACCGTCCAAATAGGGAACAGTTCGTCCACGTAGTCTATATCTTCGGTAATAGCGAATGATGGAACACAAAAGGAAGTCTTAACCACTCGGCACCCCCTTGGCGTAGGCACTCCCCAGCCGCACTAGTCGAGACTGTTCCGTTCATGGCGAATCCCCCGCCGCCACTGGCGCCGGACGATGGGGTTCGTGTCTCGGATGCAAATTTCGGCGTTTCTTCAAATGCCACATCCGGCAACTCGAGCCCCATGCATGGATGGCATGATCCTTCCCGAACCACGTTTTTTTCGGGGTATCTGGGGACGAAACTAGCTTCTGATCGATGACAAAGTCTGGGGAGACGCGGTGTCAAATTTGTTGTACCCCACGGGGCTGGCTGGAGAGGAACGAGGGGAAGTTTTCTCGGGGGAGAGGGATCAGAGCGGATTTCTCCACGCTAGCACGCGGATTTGACCATGGCCGGGAAGCTCGGGGTCGAAAACCTCACATCCAATATCGATGGACATTTGAAGTGAAAAGAATGCTTCAGTTTTTGTCATAGGTTTCTGTATTTAGTAGACTATACACTCCCCATTCTTACATCAGTAGGCCGATCAGCTAGAGAGATGGCATCATCCTCAGGGCGTGCATTCTCTTGATCCAGTCTAAAATCCATCCTCTCCAATCTCGTTAGAAGAGCATTTACTATGCACTGCTCCGACTCGTTTACTGCTTGTGCAGGTCCCTCAGATGTGACTCGAAGCTCTTGCAGATACGCCGCACCTATATCTCGAACCTTTTTCACCAAAGTGCATCCATTGTACTCATGGATCTCCTCTGGCATATGGTCGAGAACTTCAAGAACGTCGCTATAGAACAAAATTAGTGAGTGAGTCAGGAGAGTTGAGTCTGTTGTTGTGGGGATGACTGACCTAACGATGCTCTGATGGGTAATTCCAGGCGCTTGACCAAGATGTTGTAGTAAATTTGATCTTATGTAGAAACATGTGATCAAAATGTTCACCGTCTGTGATTCGTGACCCCGAGATGGTTTGGGGAATCTAGCTAAGCCACCTCTCCACCGTAGCTCAGGAACGAGATTGTCAAGCACAGCTTGGAGACGGGCCATACCATCTCTAAGCGTCTCTTCTGGCTCTTTGTAAGCCATGTCAACCTTGGCACGTTCCCAGACCATCAGAACATCGGCAAGACTATTTAGTCCTGTTATGAATTGCTCATCATCTCTGAGCCATGATGCCGGTGCTGTGGGCCATAGCTCCAACACGTTGGTTTCCGTGTCAGGTACTCCGAGCTCCTTGTCGGAGAGTGGCCGGGGGCGGATAGTCTGCAGAGCTGGGGTAAACGGAGGACCGGGAAGGAATGTCAAATGTGGCTGGCCTTGTATCTCAGTGCCCCTAAGCAATGTTAGTGCTCCAGATCAGGTGAAGACAAGCGCCGGGGAGTTATTACAATTGCCACATGCCAAGCAGCCAATAAAGTCGCTTCATCAACTCCTGGTCATGCACAGATTCTGTTCCCTTTTCGTGAAAAAGAAGCCATTGAACCCCAGCCATGGCCTCCTTGATAGACCGATACACGCGCATGTCATCCAACCCGTACAGCGCGCTCAGAGCTGAGGCGACGTTGTAGCGCGAGAGACACCACTCAGGCGTGTAAGAGATAGGCCACAACAAGTTCTCTTGTTCAATTATGTCAATGCACTTGTCCACAGTGACGCTCCTGTAATGATAGAAGCTTCGTCGGCGGAGAGTTGACACAGTCATGCCGCACGTAGCCAAGACGAGGGCGCAAAAGGTCGGGTTTCTCTCATCTTCATGCTGGAGGAATCTTTTCAGGAATTTCTTTCTGTGTAGAAGGGGGGCCAGCGGGTAGACGAAGCGAGACCAGTCGGTAAGAATTGTGAGGATGAGCGAACGGGAGCAAAGTCCCTTAAAGTCCGAGTCGCCTGGTCTTGAGTCTGGGGATGCTTGGCTGTCTGTTTCCTCCTCGGCCGGGGATGAAACGGGCCGCCGATGATCACGATACGACTCACCAGCCGAACCAGGTGTCGCAGGGCTAGAAATTGCTTGTGCACCTGGTACTGTCGCGTCGATGGGCGATCGCTGGGCTAAAGGACTTGAGAATCTGGGTCAGTGTCTTGGGCTTGGCAGCGAACGTGGCGTAAGAGTAGCTTACCGTTTACCTGGGCCTCTTTTACGCCTAGGTCTGTTTTGCGTACACTCGTTACCCGATAACCTACATCCTTGGCAGGTAGTGTCGCCTTCTGCATAGCGGCACTTGTCAAAGGGACACCGTCAGCCCGAAGGGTAGGATGTTGGCCTGTGTGTAGTATAGTACCTTGACCTTGCGGCTCCGGCAGAGGTCGCATGCCTTCAAGTTGCGTATGGCCTTTGCTGCACCATGCTCCGAGGGTGACGGGCCAGAGTCAGCCATGTTTGCCGATCAGTCATACCGTCTCTGTTATCGCACACGGGCAAGCCGAGGGAACCAGCCAGCTGGGATTGCTCGGATTTTCTTCTGGGGAAGTGGGGTAGGATCGGCTTTTTAAAAATGTCACCTCGCGGGGAATTGGTGCTTTCTTCGGAAGCAGATTCCCCGAGGACGAGAAGATTTTTGTGGAACTAACCGGGATAGGTATCGAGGTTATTTGCCCCCCCCTGGCCGATCCATGTCAAGGTCGCTTTCCCCCGCAAAATTGCCTTGGATCATCCGGGGATCATCAGGACGGCAATTGTTTCGAGCACTCTATGGAAGAGTCTGGGGTGATCATCACAAAGGGTCAATAATATCGTCAATCAAGCAAGGTGAACATGATTATGCTGTGTTATCTGTCTGCTGCCCTTCTCATAGAATTGACAAAAGCGTTAGGTGGCGTCCCCACTATGAGCCCAAAACAGTCATGATTGATAAATTTGATGAATTGTTTTGAAGCGAAGAACCCAACCTTGAACCGAAACCACTCCTACAAAAAGGAAGACTCTTCAGTATCCGCTAATATTAAACGTATTAATTCAAGACACATCTCGTTTTTATTGATTTACGTGGATACCTAGTATCTCAACACCAAATCGCGGCTCTCTTTCATACCTATAGGGTAGTTCCAAGTCTCGATTCGCATCATCATTTGCTAGTCTAGATTCGGCACACTAGCGAGTCATCAGTACGGTGGCACCTTGGCAGCACTACGGCAAAACTGGCAGATGGCCCAAAATCACGGACATGCATGGCACTATAGGCTCTGCAAGGCACCCGTAAAAGTAGCTATGACGAGCTCTTATTAAAGATGGCTCTACAAGCCTCTTTATTGCAAGTTTTGCAGATGCCCTCACAAGCTGTGGGCTTGGTGCAATGGGTGCTTGAGCCACTCGCACTTTTTGCCGGAGCGCTATTTACATCTGACCGTACTACACGTGAACAAGGAACACGGAGATTTGACAATTGACTACTATTCAACTCCAAAGCTTAGCCTAATACCCATCTGAATACGGCATGACCAATGACTTCATTTTAACATCGCTTTCAGCAGCCCTTCAGACCTTTAGATCCCCGATCGTCTTCTCCTGAGCAGCATAGGCCTCCGCCGCTCGCTGTTCAGCCACTGTAACGTACGTGCGGAACTGTCGGGTAGGAACTTTCTTCATGAAGAGTTCGTCCAGCTCCTCATAAGTCCTCCTCCTCGTCTCAGGAACATACAAAAAGGCGAGAATAGCAAAGATAAGCATGAATGCACCAAACACATGCCCGATCTTGGCCTTGAGGTTGGCGTAATCCGAGTTGAACAAGTATGGAGCCACAAAGGACCACATGGTGTTGAATGCCGAAGAAGTCGAGATGGAAATGGCCAGCGTCTTGGCTCTCAAAACAGATGTGGGGAGTTCTCCGGCGAGCGCGTACACGGTAGATCCAACGCCCACGTTGTAGAAGAAGTTGAACATGGTGTAGAATCCCACCGAGGCTGTGACGGCAGCCTTTGTGTCAAATGAACCCGATATCGCCATGCAGAGCATTAGCACACAGAGTGAAGAACAGCCCATTATGTACATGGGTCGACGACCCCACCAATCCGACATGAGAAACGCGATCATGGCACCGCTCATGGAGAGAACCTGTGCCCCAATCTTCATCTCGAAGGCCTTGCTATCAGAGATGCCCAGAAACTGGTACATCAGAGCGCCGTAGCTGCCAACAAATCCCAGGCCAGACATGGGCTCGGAAAGAAACACCATGACTGCAATCAAGGTTCGACGCAGGTTTGTCCCCTTGAAACAGTCGAGGTATGATCCCGTGTTGGACAGCTCTGCTTCTTCAAGAGTGAGCTGGATGCGGTGGAGGTGACCCTTGGCATCTTGAGGATCCGAGTACAGACGCCCGAGAGATTTCTGGGCGGCTTCCATCTTGCCCATGCGAACCAGGTAGACGGGCGACTCTGGCATGAAGATTTGGCCCATGAGGGCTACTCCGGTGAAGCCCCATTGCGCAGCCACAAGAGATTTCCAGGCCCAGTCATTGTCCCACTTTGAGGTAAAGTAGGACATGATGGCCGCAACGAACGGTCCAATGCACTGAGATAGGTTGCAGAAGCCGATGGCGCTGGCCCGGATGGCCAGAGGAGAAACCTCGGCGACGTAGGCGGTGCAAAGATTGAGAAGGGCGCCGATAGCCAAGAAGTTCATCATCTTGCCTCCAAAGAACATGGCAAGGGATGTGGCTCCAAACTCGACACCCACCGAAGCAAGGTTGATCATGGCAGCTAGCAAGATGATGGGCTTGGTGCCATACCTATCGGACAGAAATGAGGCACCCCAAGCGCCAATGATGGCAGCCCCGTTAGGACCGCCACTAATAGCCGACTGCCAGTTTGTTGCAATAAAGTAGCTGCCATCCATGGCGACGCCGAATCTCTTTCTGAAGGTAGGAATACTGAGGACGGCTCCTGATGCGCCAGCCTCAAAGCCTCGCACAATCAAGGTCCAAAGCATGACACCGATCCAGAACAGGAGCCAGGGATCTTTGCGTAGACTTTGTCCCCAGGTCCGATTGTGTTCCTGCTGCTGGATAGCTCGTCCCAGCAGCTGGTTATCGCTGTGTTCGACCGTTTCGACATGGTGACCCTTGGAGGGTTCGTGGTGTTCAGTCTCGGCTTTTACCATGATGGATCATGTGCAAGATGAAGGGTGGATATGTCAAGGGCTGAAGTGGGTAGTGGCGTAAGAAGTTGACGAGATTGAGGTTCCAGAACTTGATGCTATTCTCGGAAAGGTTCAGTTATATAGGTACGGTACTCGAACCTATCCTCACACCCGACGCCCTCGGTTGAACAAACTCTCGGCTCCATCTCAACTGATGACCTTGTTATTTCCTGGAATCCTGGGGTGCAGCTGAACTCGCGGGGATTGTTTGGCTCTTCTGACTCGTCATGCGGGGAAAGGGCTCTCGTGACATGACAGACGGGGCTCCCCCGCAAGGTTCTTGACGCGACTTGTGGTCCTTGGCGCTAGAATGTTATTGGTGTCTTTGCGCTTCGCTAGGGTGTTTCGCCGAATTTGCTTCCGAGAGGATATCCCCGTGTCCGTGTTTTGCTTCCGAGGTGGGGATGGAGTCTTTCCGCTCTTGATGGTGTCGTGAGATGCGTCAAATTTCGGGTTAATCATTGTCGAATTGTCGGCTTTTGGCGGTTACTGACATTTTCTGGGGAGATCTTCACCCGAGGATAATGGCTCCATGCTTTGTCATGGCCGCATGTTCGTCTAAGGGAGAATAATTCGACTCTACACCCAAACTAACGTGTTCTACTCATCATTTTCTCTTGTTCTAACATCCCAAATCACACATCTTACGCTTGATACAATGCTTCAGAAGGTCCCTCAAAATCCTGCTACAGCGCGCTCACCGTTTGAGTTGCTTGCGGACTCTCTTAACCCAACCTTGCATCGCTGGACTCGACGTCCACAACGCTTTGTTTCTTTTACATCATGCGACGACAATCACTTTGGGTTGCAGGTTCAACCCGGCTCCCATGAGATCTCTGATCTTCCAAACCTGGCATGGGGCCGAGACTCTGACTTTGTGCTCGACTTTGGCATACACATGGTCGGGTACCTGTCTTTTCGAATTTCCTGCTTTGGTGCCAACATGGACGCACCATGCAGACTCCGTCTCACATTTGGTGAATCTCCTTTGGACGTCACCATGTCAATGGATGGTGTGGAGACATGGCTCAGCAAGGGCTGGTTGCCTGATGAGATCATAAACATCGACGTCTGCCCTGATGATGTCCAAATCCGACGGCGTCACGCTTTTCGCTTCCTACGCGTCCAAGTCATTGATACTTCATCCAACTTCAAAATCTCCATCTCCGACGTGGCCTGCGAGTGTATTAGTGCCATCAGTCAAGACCATGAAATCGACATTATCGACTTTGATGATCAGCTTCTCCAAGATATCGACCGCGTCAGCATTCTTACTCTAAGAGACTGTATGCAGTCTGTCTTTGAGGATGGCCCACGAAGAGATCGGAGGATGTGGATTGGCGATCTTCGACTTCAAGCACTAGCAAACTACAGTACGCTAAAGGACTTTGATCTCGTTAAGCGGTGCATCTTGCAATTTGCGGCTGTTGCGCGGACTGATGCGTCTTTGCCTGCTTGCCTATTTGAGAGACCAAAACTGGCTGCCTCGGCCGACTATCTCACCGAATATGATGCCCTGTTTGGCAGTGTTGTTTATGACTACGTTGTGGCATCTGGGGATCTAGAAACTGGCCAGTTACTGTGGGCAACAGTGCTTGGCTGTCTTCGACGTCCACTGAAACATGTCAACCCCGAGACGTTTATCTTCGAATCCGATCGCAGTTCAGACATCAAGTTCCTAGACTGGAATACCAAGGTAGACAACAGTACAGGGTCTCATGGAGTCTTGCTCTTCTGTCTCAAGGCTGTTGCAAAACTTGCACAGCTCTTGCAGCTTGATTTTCCTCACCAGGAAACCATCAAGGGGATGACAGAGGCTGCTCAAGTCTTCCTCTCCGATGGCGTGGTGGTATCAGGCCCAAAAGCGCAGATAAGCTATGCCTCGGCATCTTGGCTTGTTCTCGCTGACGTCTTTCCCCCCGAAACTGCTCGCAACGCGCTGCTCAATACCCTCGCTCATCCGGATGCTATCAAGCCCATGACTCCGTACCTCTGGCACCACGTCTGCGACGCACTCATCAAAGTAGGCTCCTATGAGAAGTGTGTCGAAATCCTGAAGTCATACTGGGGTGGCATGGTAAAAGCCGGCGCTGATACCTTCTGGGAGTGCTATGATCCCTCAGATGCACGAGCAAGCCCATATGGAGATGTGAGGATGAATAGTTTCTGTCACGCGTGGAGTTGTACACCAACTCTCATGCTCAGAAACCAGCTTATTGGTATAGCTAAAGGTAGGATTTCTGGAAAGACGACAATGAGAGAGTTGGACGACGATAGAGTTAAACAGGCTGTTGAGAGATCATAGAAGATAGTATCCTGTTTGTATTTCTGTACTACTTCAACTATAGACTCAGAAAAACGGTACTTGACCATGAGAGATACCTAATTACTGAGAGCAGCTGTCCTTGACTGGCTTTCTGGGTCCAAGTATGGCTTCTCGCCGATTCCTACGGCACGGTGGCCTACACGGTCGCCCAAGTTATCATAGTCGTTGGTCGCGCTATGGAAAACGCTGCGGTTATCCCAGATTGCTAAGAAGATCGTTAGTCTCTGGCCTATGTCATTATTGTAGAACTGAATAGTACGAACCGATGTCATTCTTGTTCCTCCACTTGAACCTGACCTGAAGGTCGTGGTTCTCCTCGATCCTCTTGTACAGAGACTCCAAGAGTTCCTTGCTCTCGCGTGCACTCAGCTCATTGATTCGCTGAGGGAAGTTGCCGATCGCAAAGACGGATTTCCAACCAGTGACTGGATTGGTTCGGACAACTGGGTGAACTGCCGTAAGCCCACGACCAATGTTCGCGGGATTTCCTCTTGGCTCTTCGTAGATCTTGAACTTGTCCGGGTTGGCGTCAGCAGCTCTGATGAAACCCTCGCCCTTGAAGGTTGCCGTCAAACCCTCTAGGAACTTCTGCCAGGGGTCGCTGAAACGATCATAGATCTCGTAGCCAGACGCCCACAAGGTGTCACCACCTGATGATGGTAGCTGAGTCAAGCGCAGGCTGGTGTAGTCAGCCGGGAACTCCTCGAACTGAATGTCACTGTGCCATGAAGCAGCGCCGCCCTTGCGATCATCTCGATCCTTTAGACCGATAGCCAGGGCTTTGAAACCCTTAGATGAGATGGTGCTAATTTCGTTGTCGGGGACACCGAACTCATGAGTGCCATTGAGGAGTGGGTGGATGTGCAGGGTTGACTCGGTGGGCTTATTAACGGCCTCACCAAGGCGCTGAGCTAGCACCTTTTGAATGTCATCAGTGAGGTTGTCTTGAGCACGGAAGAAGACGACACCCCTCTGGGAGACTAGCAATTGGTTAGTACGTCTCAATGAGATGCTTCGAGGTTGATCTTACTGGTGATTGCAAGGTCGCGAACCAGCTCTTCAGAGTTTGGGGCATTGAGAATGTCATCAACCAGATTGACACTGGGATATTCGCGTCCAATCACAGGTGTCAACTCCTCAGACTTGAAGCGATCAAGAGCTCCAGAGAGGGACAACGGCTGGGGATGTTGCCTCGTCTCAAGCCTGGTTCTCAGAACCGTCTCGGATTGGGTTGTAGTTGTCGACATGTTTGAATGAATTCCCGGCACTTGAGAGAATATGATCAAGGTCTAGGTACAGTATGGAGGATTCTTGTATCTGAAGGAGTGCTCGATCTAACTGCCTTTTTATAAGCTGAGGGAGCCGATGGACCGAGACTCTCCGAAGCACATCATGGTTGAGTCAAATTGCGGGATCCTGCAAAACACTCACTTCATACATGAAACCCCGCCCATTTTGAAGAGTTGCGACAAAGACGCAATCATTTGCTTATCATGCATCAATCTTGGCTAGGGTCATGTTAGCATACGCAATGTCATGTTAGTATCGGGTCTTGGCCGAACTTGGTTAAGATCTCCACATGTCAATGACGTGATAATTTGAGGAGTTGAGAGACAGAAGTTGTTCCTTTATTCGTCATGACAAATGTATTTTCATATGATCATTGGCAGAATACGTTTCATCTTTGTTTGGGTAGGTGTCTTATGTTAAGCTAGGTACCTAACCTTAAACTACCTACTTAGTAAAGATAATGCTAGTCTCTTGGTGGTATTAAAAGATGCCCAGCCTGCCTCAATATCTGCACACAAGTCTCTCTATTCACGTTGGCGTTGGAATTGCTCATGAAGTTCCAGGAAACTGAGCCGTCATCCTCATAGTTGCGGATGTAGAAAGATTGTCCTAGTTCTGGATTAATCTTGGTTTGAGAGAATCCATTTCCCATGAACGCGAATCTCCGGCCATCGTAGGAAACTTCAAAGTCATTGAAGCAACTAATATCTTTCTTCTGCTAGCGGCTCATAAACTTAGCAAATAAGCCCTCTGGGGAGAATGAAGATGAAGATGTCAATGGGCAGTTAGACGAGCAGCGAAGGGCATCCATCCCCTCCGAGGATAAGAAAAGGTATTCTATAATATTAAAGATATAACTTTTTGTTTAAGCATTTAATAAATTAATTTTAGTTAAGTAAAGATGGTTATGATGTTTAATAATATGACGTTTTCATGCTATTATATATTAATTAATCTATTTTTGACTATTACGGCTTCTCCTAGACTCGTTATCAAAGATAATAATAAAAAAGCCTCCCCAAACTGAGAAGCTAATGATGCAGTGTAGTCGTCACGTGAGGCAACCCTCATAAAACTACCTCCATACTGTCATGTCTAGAGCTGATTGTGGCTGTTCAAAGAATCAGGCTGCAACTTCAGGCCGCAGCGTTTTCAACCTCCCCCTCATCTCACAGCCGAAGCCGCGATTCCCATACTGCAAACTTCGCACGAAAAACAGACACAATCAAACCCGAGCTAATCGACCACTACTTGCTAGTATGCCTACTCACTCATTTATTGCCGAGCCCTTCGAAGCCAATCCCTTCGAAGTCGATCCCGTCGATGTCGATCCCGCCGATGTCAATTCCGTCGAAGCCTGGGCCGAATCCCATGAACCGGTATGGAGTGACTGGACACCCGTACAAGGTGGCTGGATACGGCGAAGGCCGACCGTTCCAGGGATGAATGACCACTGGGGGGAGTGGTGTTTGAATCGGAGTCATAACCAATACTTCAGGTTCAACCCGGCGGCGGACGGAACGCATATCGAGACAGCCACAGAGGAGTTTCAGTTTCACTGGGACGACCCGAACCAGGCCAGCGTCATACCGCAGGATGATGATGCAGGGCAAACCAGAGCTTCTAGATGGTGGCATTGGTGGGGCAGTGATCCAAAGCAGTACACCGGGGATGATGATGCAGGGCAAGCCAGCGCTCCTGGATGGTGGGGTGGTGGTCCCAAGCAGTACGTCGGGGACCAAGGCTCGAAAATCATTGGCGAACCTGGCAACTTGCTCGTGTTCGATCCGGATGAAGTGGGACATCAGGCAGTGGACGTTGAGCGAAGTGGTATGGAAACTGAGCGTGACGAGAGAGATTTCGAACAGCCAACAGCTGCTCCATCCAAGTCCGACCGGAAACGCAGAAATATTACGCGTCATAAAAAACCCAGAGGCCAACGGCACGGAACTTCCTCTGCCAAGTCCGCTGTGGGCTCCTTTGCCTCCTCTGTCGCTTCGACCTCCGACCACGCCGTGACGACGTCAAGCTCAGCTACCGAAACAGCAAACACGACAGCAACATGGATCTTCGGCACAATTATGGCCGGGATAGGCTATGGGGCCATGCGTGCGGCGCAAAAGTCGGCCGAGGCGAGCATGAGGAGTGCTGTTGCTGTTGAGAGTTCGGCTCTCTCCAGCAGGAGGAGTGCCACCGCGGCTTACAGATCGGCGGAAGCGGGGGAAAGGAGTGCACAGGCTGCCGAAGAGTCGGCGCAAGCGGGGAGAGAGAGTGCCTGGGCGGCCGAGAATGGGGTTGCGGTTATGCAAAGGCAACTCGAGTTCATGATCCAGGACAGGCGGGGACCACCTCCCCGTGCAGGAAGCAGCAGCGGTGGTAGTCCCACTAATAACGACGGCTTTGAGATAAGGTTTGTAGAAGTGAGACGTCCGGACGTGGGGATATCCCGAGAACAGCCAAGAGCACGAAGCGTATCGACAGCGCCGCCTCTTGCTCCCGTTACTGCGTTAACCTCTGCGCCGGTGGATATTCCGCAAGAGGGTGTACCAACAGGAGGATCCCCAGAACAGATCGACGCAGCCCAAACCTCAGAAGTGACCCAGAACTCCGCCACTAGCAACAGACCAGCAGTCCCTATCGAGACGACTCCATCAGCCAGAACGTTAACGTCTTCATCTGTCGGAATAACAACCGTCAACATATCTTGGCCCCAGGTCCCAACCGCGGATCCCGGACAGCCATCTGTAAATGAAAGTCCTCCGAAGCAAGGGCCCAGCATTGGGACCGGCGCGATGACATTCCCGGAGGAGACAACTCAGCAGAAGGAGGAGGTTTTGCGGAATATAACGGTGGTTCGAGATGAACAAAAATCACGCGAGGAGGAGGAGAGAGAAAGAATGCTGGTGCTTGACAGGAGACTTCGAGAACTGCGTGACAAATTCGCCTGACGTAGTGCTATTTAATATGTCAGTAGAGGTTAGCATTGAGGTACGATGTTATTAGTTGAAGCCCGGCCCTTGATGGGATAACCGATAGATAAGATCGTCTTGGTAACTGTTCAAAGGTTCTTACTTTTGCCTTTGATATGGTCGTCTATTATATTTCATACACTACCTATTGCACATACGCCAAGGACGTAGAAATGATGCGACATCCCAATCCATTCCAAAATCGCAATGTTGTGTGGATCTGTCATCTTGTAACATGCACTGATGGTTGAACAAACAGGACCATTGCCTGGCACGACCTCTCGGCATAACGATAAACAAACTCTCTGTACGAAGACAACATAGATGTACTTGAGCTTGCCAAAGCAGATTCTTCCATCCGAGGAGAAAGCGGCAATAAGACGGACAGGGCTATTCTCAACTGCCGCTGCCTGATCGAAGCGAGATCCCTGTGGGCCATTACGTCAAAGTCCGAACTATTCCGTTTCATGAGCCTCGTAGATCGGGACGGATCATCCGTAGCATTACCAAAAGGAAGGGAGCGAATGATTTTTAGAATCCTTGCAAGGCGGAGTAGATGTAAGCGAATCCTTCAGGACTCCTACCAACGACGATCAGTGCTTTGCACGTAATTGCTAACGAGGCGCAGCGCTTTATGCTACGATACAGGTGTCAGCAGCCGTAAATGCGACTAAAATTGAACCAATGATAACGTGTAAACCTGTACGATCAGTTGCAATGCCACTGCGGATCTGCATGCATGGATATACTGGGGATGATAACCCATGTTTAGTTACCTGGTGGTTGGTTAGGCAGCTGCTTAAAACCCTCACTGCTCCCAGTCCTCCAGGGAAATTGTCAATTACCTAGGTACGGAGCTCAACGACATTCGGTGTTCGTACCATTATAAAATTGTTTATACTCTCGACAGTAATGATTCCTCGGGTGGCCAAACCAACAAGGTAAACCGCCATGACCTCCAGCGAAGAATCCATTCTCCCAAGTGGGAACAGTCAGAAAAGCGGCGATGGACGTCGGCCTCTGGCAAAGACCTTTCAGTATCATTTGCAAAAGAATTGTCTGAAATACATTGTTGGCCTCTTGGTTCTGGGGTAAGTTTGTCCTTAGCACCTACACCTGCCAATTTCTAATGTCAATCTCGTAACAAGTCTCGTCGGCGAATCCGTCTACATATACCGCCTCGATATGGGATTGACCCGCATACCCAACGATCCGTACGACAGGTGGTTTGGACAAGACATTAGCCACAATAGTCCTGAAATCTGGGATGACGACCGCCAGTCCTTTCTCCGCCATGTTCGACCTGTGCCAATTCACTCGCACAATGACTACGACCGTCGACTTCCTCTTTTCGAAGCACTTGGCTCTGGATGCATCAGTGTTGAAGCCGACGTTCATTTAAAAGGCTCTAGTCTTCTCGTCGGCCATTCGAAATCAAGCCTTAGTGACGATAAAACCCTTCAGTCGCTATACCTGGAACCTCTACAACGCATGTTGGAGGCGCAGAATGCTCAGCGGACTGATGGGGCTTGGCGCGGTGTCTTCGACCACGCTCCAGAACAGACCCTGATCCTCGTCATTGACCTCAAGACATCAGGGAAAGAGACATTCGCCGAAGTAGATGCCCAACTGCAACCTTTGAGAGATCTCGACTACCTTACCTACTGGAATGGGAAAGAGAGAATCATGCGGCCGCTAACAGTTGTAGCGAGCGGGAATACACCTTTCGACTCTGTGCTTGCCATCAATGCAACACATAGAGATATCTTCTGGGACGCCAAGCTTGAGCAACTGAGGTCTATTGAAGATGATTTCACGACGGATCCGCCCAAGTACAGATACAACATTTCGAATTCATACTTGGCATCAACAAGATTCCGAAACGCCATCCTGTTTAGATACGAAAATAATTCTGTAATAGACACGGAGACGGCGTGGGGAAAGGACTTTGCGGCAACGCAGATTGAACAAGCGGAATCCCGCGGTCTATTGACCCGATACTGGGATACTCCCTCTGACCCCCCAAACGTTCGGGAGATTGCGTGGAGAGTTTTGGTTGATGAGAAGATTGGGCTTTTGAATATGGATGATCTGGGGACTGTGAGAGCGAGGGCGAAGGGTTGGGGTGAGTTGCCTACTGAGTTGCGTTAATATATATATTCTACTGCGATAGCTGTCTAAGGAGAGCTTTGACTATTTAACTATATATATAAAAACTATAGTCTAAGCCCTTAATTTTTATTCAATTTTGTTATTCAAACTGAATTTTATATACCTTTTTTCATAATGCTTATTTTGGTGAGAAATTGCGTAGAAGGTGGGGGTGCGCAGAAGGGTAGGGACTGACGTTATCAGGTTCGATATGCCTGATGTTCCTTGACTTATTAGCTCCTTGATGATATCCCACTCTACTACTGTAGGTTGCTTAGAAACCTCCCCCCCACCGGCCCCTTGGAGCCCTTGACTCAGCATCCCACTGTGCCATGTCGGAAAAGGTTCCGAGTCAACGATTCGAAAGCCTTTAGACTCTGGCGTCTTGGTACGTATCTCCATATGTATATCTTATTACCCATGCCTATCTTCATCCCAATCCTCCCATCTCTATTCAACACATGCGACATATCATTAACCACAAATTCCACACCATGTCTGGTCCTATCCTCAAAGTTGCTGTCACTCAGGCCGAGCCCGAGTGGCTTGACCTTGCCGAGGCCGCAAACAACGGTAGCGAACTGGTAGCCTTCCCCGAGTGCTGGATCCCCGGGTACCCGGGTTGGATATGGTGGGTTTATTCATTGTTTATGGCATTCCTTTGGCTCTTCCTCAACCGAGCCGCATCGCAGGATCAAACATTGCTAACCGCGCTGACTTCCAGGGAAAGACCAGTCGATACCATCACCCACACCCAATACATCCAAAACTCGCTTGCGATTGACTCCCCCGAGATGAGAACCATTCAAGCCAGCGCCAAGTCCAGCTCGGTCGCCGTATCCCTTGGCTTTTCGGAGCGCACCGATACACACAGCCTCTACATCTCCCAGGTCATCATTACTCCGCAGGGTCATATCGGCATGCACCGCCGTAAGATCAAGCCAACTCATATGGAACGCACCATCTTCGGCGACGGCTCGGGCGACGATCTCAACAATGTCATCGACATTGACTTTGGCGGCGACATTGGCGTGGTCAAGGTCGGCAGCCTCGCTTGCTGGGAGCACTCCCAGCCGTTGCTCAAATACCACACTTATGCACAGAAGGAAGCAATTCATATCAGTGCGTGGCCTCCGACGTAAGTAAGATTCATTAGACAGCATTGGATCTTAAAATAAATCCAGGGAACGAGCTAACCTGAGCACAGCGATCCTCATGGTGGCGTCGAGGCTCCTGGGTTGTGGAGCATGAGCGCCGAGGGGACCCAGTGCTTGAGCCAGGCGTATGCGATCGAGGGCGGCACATTTGTGCTGCATTGCACGGCCGTCTGCAATCAGAAGGGCATCGACAAACTGAAAACAAAGGGAGGGCTGCTGTTCCGGGAGCCAGGCGGTGGCAACAGCGTCGTATTTGGACCCGATGGACGGAGACTGACGAAACCCCTGGCGGACGGGAACCCAGAAGCTGAGGGAATCGTGTACGCTGAGCTGAACCTGACGGAAATTGTGACCAACAGGGTCTTCTTAGATGTTGTCGGCCACTACAGCCGACCAGACCTCCTGTGGCTTGGTGTGGATAAGAAGCAGAAGCAGTTCGTCGTCCCTAGGAGGAAGGAGGATGAGGATGCCTGAGTTGTGAGGCGAGATCAAACGTGCATCTCATAAACCCAAGATCAAACGAAGTGTTGACATACGTGCATGATAGATCATTGGAGCTCCAGGAGCCCGTTGTGAATCTAATCGAATCATTTTCTGTCCACTCTAGTCTAATCTAAATTACCTCTAATCTAACAAGATCACTAGGTCTCTTAGCTGAAGTCGGAGAGCCACAAATATACCTCTAGGCAAAGGAGGAGACACGAATCAAGGCGAAATACAAGATCAGGTCGCGCAGAAGACAGTAGATATCCAGGTGAAGGACGAAATGCAACAATACCTCGGTCGCGCGACTTGGTCGGACCACTTGGCATAGTGGACCCTCACTATCCAGGTACAGTATGTTAATCGCCAACATGACCCAGGCCTCGAACCTCTTTGCCCTCTTCGTTCTGGCCGCCTAACTACCACATTGCCAGTGGGTTCGTTGCATTGACAGGCCACGGCTGGATGACATCCCAGTGCTCCTGGATGCATGACCCATTGAACCGAAACATATCCACATTCGCATTCGGCCTAGGTAGACTGAATATATCCCACTGGGCGTAAACAAAGGCGATATCTCCTTCTTTCCCGCGATTGATGACCGTAATGTTGATGGTCTCTGGTGACATGAAGGATAAAGCCTTGGCCGCGACGTCACGGCCGGAAAGTACGTCTGGATTGTGTTGGATGTAGTCTTCGGCAAAGAACTCGAGAACGGCTCCGGTAGCATTTCGTTCGACGAAAAACTTGTGGAAGAAACTTTCCCAAATAACGCGTTGCTGCTGAGGAGAGACTGGGCGAGGGGGGCAATTTGGCGGGTTTGGCCTCTCCCTGAAAAGGGGCTCAGCGGACACGATGGAGCTGAAAACGCCCATCACGAGACTGATGGCTTGAAAACGCATTTTGAGTGATGGAGAAAAGGCACAATGGTTCTTAATAGATTAAGGAATTTATTGAACTTGTGTTGAGCAAATCAGTCAACGCTGACCCATGGAATGTGTTGAATTATATGTTTGATCAGGACAGCCTAGCCATGGGATACTAGCCTTTCCCGAGTTTACATGCCGGAGAAGTTAATAATACGGCGCCAAATTGCTTCCGGAGAGGATTCTTCGGATGATCGGTATCCCTCTTCTTCAATCTAGGAAGATGATGAACCATGGGATTGGTAAGCGCAGGGATGGTGGGCGACAGGAGGCGCCTTGTTGCTAATTCAGACGGTGGTCGATCTTGTCTGTCAGTTATCCCGGCTTCAACCATGATACAGATCACATTTCCAACACATCATGGCATCATATCCCAATGATAACACAGCCCAGTGTATCACCTTACGAACACGACCGTCATGGCTACAACTGCCGAATAGTGGAGCTTTAATAAAACTCTAAACTTTAACATCACTGAAAGGGGTCACGTCACACGGGCCGTCAGTCCATTATAAATACCGAGAACTATAACGTTAAACACCATGTACCCTTGGCTTACAAAGCTATGCTAAGGCCGGTGGGATAACAAATTTGTAACAAATATAGTTATAACGTGGCGGATAAAGAGCCCGTACTACTCGGCTTGATTAAGACAATAGCGTCAGCCGAGTCTTTTCCAATATGCAACCAGCAGTATATACCTTGTCCTGGCTTTTAGCTTTTTGGACTCTTCATATCGCGAGCGGGACATTGTTTCGGACAGAGTCGCAGGCACCTCGAATCACCCTCAGAAATGGAACCGTGATCGGAACTCGAGACTTCGCATTCCGACAAGACTTCTTTCTCGGTATCCCATACGCTCAGCCACCAATAAATGACCTCCGCTTTCAAAAACCTCGACCACTCGATAAGGCGTGGGACACCATCCGACCAGCGACTGAATACGGCCCCTTCTGCCGCGGAGTTCCCCTTTCGCTACCTGGTTTTACGCAACAGAGTTTTGACTTCCGACACAGTGAAGACTGTTTGACGTTAAACATCGTACGGCCAGCATGGTATCCCACCGACCTCAAGCTTCCTGTGCTATTTTGGATCCACGGTGGCGGCTTGCAGGATGGCGGCAGTGGCGACCCGAGATACAACATGTCGTTTGTGGTCGAACAATCAGTCAAAATGGGCAGCCCTATCATTGGCGTCAGTATCAATTATCGGTTATCAGGATGGGGATTCCTGGGCGGCCGCGCTGTGAACGCGTCCGGGAATACCAACCTAGGCCTGCACGACCAGCGGTTGGCACTCCGTTGGGTTAGGGAGAATATTCACCTATTTGGTGGAGATCCGACAAAGGTTACGATTCAAGGAGAGTCGTCGGGCGCCTTGTCCGTCGGTTATCACCTCCTGGCATACGATGGTCAGAACGATGGCCTGTTTCGCGCTGCAATTGCTCAGAGTGGTGGCGTGGTCAGCCCGAATGGGCCGTTGACTCTGGAAGAGCAAGACGTCATCTACAACCAAGTCCTCAACGCGACCAGGTGTCTGGGCTCCGAAGATACGCTGGGCTGTCTACGTGCCGCACCAGCAGACCTGTTGGATGGTGCATTTCAGGCTCTATCTTTTAACCCTGTTATTGACGGTACACTCGTACCCGGAATTCAGTCTCAGGCTTTGAGAGACGGCAAGTTCGCTAGGGTGCCCATCCTCATTGGGACTAACAAGAACGAGGGTACTGCATTGGCATCCGTGGCCAGTCGCTCGGCTGACAACTTGGCCGACTTTTTAGCTCTTGTCAAGAGCTTCGACACAGTAAAAGGTTTCCAAGCCTCTACTTCTCAAGAGCTTGCCGAGGCATATGCACTATCACTACCATTGAAAGAGGTAGAGACTCTGTTAGGAACGGTCCAGGCTACCCCGAACTCAACATTCGGCTCTCTTTATGGCCAATCGTCTCTTTATCTTGGGGATTTTCTCTTCAACGCGGGCAGAAGGTTTTCGGCCCAGATTTGGAGTCAGCTTGGCGTCCCTGCCTACAGCTACCGCTTTGATGTTGTTCCTAACGGCATATCTCCCCATGTGCTTGGAGCGACCCATTTTCAAGAGGTAGCCTTCGTGTTCAGAAACCTTGCCGGAGAAGGCTATGACATCAACCCGTTCGCTTCAGAGTCCGTCGAGGTGGCCCGGCAACTACAAGAACTAAGTCTGCAAATGACAGGAATGTGGATAAACTTTGTTAATGCTCTCACGCCTAACCATCACCGAGGTATGTTTTTGAGATACCAATTTGCCCCCATGAGTTGCTCAGATGGTTTGGTTAATAACAACAAATAGGACTGGGACTCAACGCAACCTGGCCAAAATACAAGACTGAAGACCCTCATAACATGGTCTTCAAATTACCCAGCCCTGCTCTAGAACCCGACTCCTACAGTGAAAAGGGAATGAGTCGCATTATACAGGCATGGGATGAGATAAGAGTTTAGACGCCAGAGCCACATTGTCACTCTAGAAATTGACCAGAAATGGGCATTGTTCAGAAAATGACCAAAGTCAATGTAGGTAAATAACTATATCAGGCAATTAATGCTGGCATGGGGCTTGGATAACCTAGGGAGTGTAACACAAGGATTTTCGTCGATCTTGTCTATCGGTTATCCCGACTTCAACTATAATAAAGAACACATTTCCAACACATCATAGCATCATATCCCAATGCTAACACAGTGGCCTGAATCCTTTCTCGAGCTCGCCTTCCACCCAAGCGCCATCATGTACGGCTACGAGCCCGATGGAGCAAGAACAGAGGGATCATGGAAGCAACTGATCGACTACTCGAAAAAGTTCGGCGGATCTTCAACTATCAAGACACGCACCGATGTTGTGGCGATTACTCCCGAGACGGCTGTTGTCAAGCTCGAGATGGAGAACTCTCCGGATGGATCGACGTATACGGATTTCCGCACTCTGATGAAGTTTGACGGCGAGTAAAAGATTATCGCAAAGGTCTTTTATACACATGGGAAGAAATAAGGGGATTCAAAGGGCTAGACTGGGAATGAATTTCGGATGAGACTTGGTTATGATGTGCGCTTGACAAAAGTCGCTGATTCCTCCCTACTTCACGAGCACCAGTTTGAGCATGATGGCCAGAATAGCCGTACCAAGTAATAGCCATACGACGATCCAGAGCATCTGAGCCCTTGTTGTCTGCCACCTCAACGAGAATGACCGCAACAAAAGGTCAAAACATCTCTCCAGTACTTCTATCGAGGTATCCAAACTCCTTATCGCTGTCGAGCAGCGAAGAGCAACGACCTTTAAACATGGATCTTGGGAAATAGTAGGCTGACTGTCCTGAGATGCATCGATCATTCCTTCGCATCCTGCAAGTCTGCCGCTGGTTGATTCATGAGTACGTAAGGCCTCGATCGACCGCACCGACTCTCTTATCAACCTTTGTATCCCACGAATAGACACTAGCATCGCATAAACGTCCTGGATGTGCTGTTTTTCTGGCTGTGTAAGAACGTGCAACTCTAGAGCCTTAACCCTCTCTGAACAAGTCATTGCTCTGGCCACACTTCTATCAACGACAATGCATATGACAGCGCTGAGTAGTGAGGAAGCACGAGGAATCTGAGGGGAAGAACAACGTCTGCTAAGCATGGCTTTGACAGAGTTGTTTACTTCATGGTCTGGTGTGTCAAAAATGGTGACAACTTTGCTATCGGAGTTACTGATGATATGGACGCATTCTTGTATCATCTCCGTTTGCAGAGAGGAGACAGTTCGAGGCTCGTTCGGTAGATTCGTAGAGGAATCAAGGTACAGCAGAGGGAGAGTAACACCGACGTATCCGTCACTACTTCTAAGTCCAAGGCAAGAGATGAGTTAGTATGTAAGTAATGGTGGATGAGATAACTTACGAGTCCCATCGCAATAGTGTCTTGGGTACTTCACTCTCAAGCCCAAGACTCCCTAATCTGGTGCGCTCTCTAAGAATAGAGATAGCATCAGGAGAAGGATGCTTGATGTTGATCCATCGGCAGTAGCGATGGTCTGGCGGTAGAGGTTCTTCCAAAAGATCAACAATAGTGTCGGAATGTACTTTGCGAGTCTCGATTCCTTCACTTCCAAAATCCAGAACCGTGATGTCCATGGCATGGGTCTCGACGCTCGTTAGAGTCTGCATCAGGGTCAACATTGTTTGTCCCAGTGTAGAGAGTGTGCGTTCATCTGACACTTACGGAAACTCTGTTGGACTTGACTCAAGCTCTCTTGATTAGCCACTGCTTCACCATGGCGAAAAGCACGTTGAAACGACGAAGTTGAAAGTGTGAGGATGCCGCCAGCAGGAGTCGAAAACCGGAAAAGCCAGAGAATGTACTGAGCAATCCAAAAGGGTCTAAAGACGAAGTTGAAGTGCCATAATCGAGCAAGGCATTTTGTGAGGCACTTTAATTAACATAAACGCATCCTAAATTCCCCTTGGAGCCCCTGAAGCCACGGGCGAGAAGTTGGTGGGTTAAGGGGGCAGTGCTGGGGGCGGTGCTTCGTAGCGCGCAATAAATGAACACAAATTCATTACATGGAGACCGGGATCTTTAATTAATGCCAAAGCCTGAAAGTATGTTGTTATTCCTTTCACGTCCTCCCTTTGTTGAAAGGCTGCCTGATTCGGGGTTTCATTTGATAGAGGTGAAACACTGATGGTGGCAGTGCCTGCGAGACGCCTGTTAGTCCCAGCCCACCATCTCCAGTCTATCAGTCAAGCTTCTCCTCGGCGCATATTGACAGGTCTTTGACTCCCAGCCTAATCGTCACAGGTGCCCAGGTTCAAATGCACAGCCTTCCTACACGGCTGCCTGAAGTCCATGCCGTTAGCTGGCGCTGTAGGGACCTTTCTTCTTGGTCCGTATCCATGTCTTCGGTCCGGCGTCCTGGAATTATGGCCCTTTCGACTTGAGTGATTGCTTTCGGCTGGCAGAGTTGGTAGCCTTGAGCTCTTTCGCGGCACATGGAAAAAACTTTTCTCTTCTCCTTTATCAGAGTGACTGATGCTCCAATATCCAACATCTGCTATAAAACATTGCCGAAAACCCCCTTCTTTTCGTTTAGAACCACCAACCCCAACAAACCAATGATCCCTTTCGTCGATTCACGAAACCATACCTCTTTCTCAATCGATCTGGCCATCGCAAATCTGCAGGCTTCACGCACGTTTCGGACAGCAGTCCTTGTCGAGAGAGCTGCAAGGTCTTATGCGACAGACTTTGAACCACCATAACTACCCAGACTCCGGGACCCGGTTTTGTAGAGGTCTGCATCCAGCGACTTGTAGGCACAGGCCTGAGCTGACGAATGATAGTCTCATCGCATAACATGAAGAGAGACATCGGTCAAACCCACGAACAATGAATCGCCGAGATCATGATCCACCACAGAATCAAGGCTTGGCCTACCTGGCTTCGCCAGCTTGTCTGGGCTAGGCAGACGAGCCCGGAATCAGCTCAGGATGATATACAAGAAGAAGTACTCCGAGATTTCGCCTCCATGCCAGGAGAGTTGGTCTTTGATCATCTCTCCTCCGGCGAACATGGCATCTCAGACACTGAGGCTCTCGCCCGGCGACGCATCTACGGCCGCAATGTTGTGTCCCCCCAAAGTCCTTCGTCATGCTTCATTCTTTTTCTGTCCATCATTCTAAACTCGTTCGGCATTTTGCTGATTTTTCTGGCCATCATCAATGCTGCAATACCGACTCCGAACTGGGTGGGTGAATTCTCTTGACCAGATGTTTACCTAGTAGCGCTGACTAACACACCTAAATAGAAGACATTCGCCGTTCTCATGATGATGGTCTTGATCTCGTGCGTCGTGCGGCTCTGGCATGAATACCAGAGCGGTATGGCCGTGTTTCGTAAATATGAGAGCCAAGTACCTGAGCGCTTGACGTAGTATACGTGCTGAGGGATTAGACATTCGAATCATGACCTTGGTAGCTCGAGTGAACTGTCCGGTATAGCATGTACAATGCTCCGTGATATTAACTTAACACATCGATAGATATATTAACAGAATCATCGCTAAAAAAAAAAGTCTTCTGGCCCTTTCCATTCAAACTAAACTCCATCTGTAAGTGTCGACCGTTTAATATAGTTCAATGCACTTCCAGACCTTAACCACTCTATTTGATGGGCATGATAAGAATGGTGAAGCAGCGCAGTCCACCGAGTCCCATCTTTCCCTGTCACCTCCATCGTGACCTGTTGGCCGGGTTGAAGCTGACTCCCATCTACATCCAGTAGAGTAATAACATCACCTTCGACAATCCTGTCATAGTCTTTCGGATCCGCAAATGTCAGAGGAAACATGCCTTGCTTCTTGAGATTCGTTTCGTGAATTCGGGCAAAACTCTTGGCAATGACAGCAACACCACCCAGGTGTCGAGGCTCCAATGCAGCATGTTCTCGTGAACTGCCCTCTCCGTAGTTGTTGTCGCCAATGATGCACCACCTGATTCCGGCCTGCTTCAGATCCCTCGCTACTTGAGGTACGGGTTGAACATTGCCATTTGTTGGATTTTTGGCCTTGCCGATCATGCTGAGAGATGATGCATCGGCGAGGAAGCTATTCGTAGCCCCTAGGAGCATATTGTTGCTAATGTTTTCAAGGTGGCCTCGGTATTTGTACCACGGCCCTGCCGGCGATATGTGATCCGTCGTACACTTTCCGGCGACCTTGATGAGAATTTGCATACCCTGTGCATTTCCATCCTTCCAGGGCTCAAAGGGTGTCAAAAGTTGTAGTCTGTCGCTGTTCTCGTCGATATCGACCTTGTATCCAGACGTATCTGTCAGAACCGGGGCTTGATACAGGTCATTTCCTGGAGAGAAGGCCTGAGGAAGTTCGTTGGCTGCTGGAGGTGTGAAGCGAAACTCAGATGGAGCGCCAGACTCGTCAATGAAAGACACAGAATCCGTGGCAGGGTTGAACTTGAGGTCTCCCGTGTATGCAAAAGTTGTAGCAATCTCAGGAGACGTGACAAAAGAATGAGTTGCCGGGTTTCCATCATGACGACCAGTAAAGTTTCGGTTGAAGCTCGAAATGACAGAGTTACTCTCGGCTCCGACAATGTCCACGTCCTTGCGATCCCATTGTCCGACACATGGACCACACGAGTTGCTTAGAACAACAGCTCCAGCATCCCGGAGAGTCTCGAGGATCCCACTATCCTCCGCTGTTGCACGGATCTGCTCACTGCCTGGGCTAACCATAAAAGGTGTCTTGGTTCGGTGCATGCCTGCTTCCTTGGCCTGTGTCACGAGAGTGTAAACCTTTTCTAGGTCCTCGTATGAGCTGTTTGTGCAGCTTCCCACCATGCTGTAGCTGATTTTTGAGGGCCATGAACTTTCCTCCACGTGCTGCTTGAACTCGGAGAGGGGATGTGACAGATCAGGTGTGAAAGGACCGTTGATATGAGGTTCTAGGGTTGAGAGGTCGATCTCGATAACCTCATCATAAAACTCGTCGCTTCCGGGGTCCGCATTGAGTAATGCTTGTTTGAAGGTGTTCGCATATTGTGCAATGTCTCCTCGCTTCGTCGCTGAAAGGTAGCGAGCCATGGCTTCAGAGTAGGGAAAGATGCAAGATGTTGATCCAACCTCGGCCGACATGTTGCAGGGAGTTGCCATGGCTGTGGCTCCCAAGGTTTGAGTCCCAGGTCCAAAGAACTCGATAACCTTTCCCTTTCCTCCAGACACAGACAGAATACCTGCAAGCTTGCAGATGATGTCCTTGGAGGAACTCCATCCAGAGAGCTCGCCCGTCAACCGTACACCCACAACCTTGGGGCAAACCAGCTCCCAGGGCATTCCAGCCATGGCATCAACGGCATCTGAGCCACCCACTCCAATTCCAAGCATGCCCAAGCCGCCAGCATTTGGTGTATGCGAATCAGTGCCTATCATCAAGCCACCAGGAATAGCATAATTCTCCAAGATTGTCGTGTGAATGATGCCAGCGCCAGCCTTCCAGTACCCAATGCCGTACTTTTTTGCGGCACTGCTGAGGAATGCATAGACCTCGCCATGATCGCTAGATGCTCGGGCAAGGTCTTGTTCGGCGCCGTACTCGGCCACGATTAGATGATCGCTATGTACAGATGTCGGGACTCGGACTCGTGGAAGGCCGGCGCTGATGAATTGGAGGATTGCCATTGTTGCAGTCGCATCGTGACATGCGACGCGATCGGGTCGTAAGCGGAGAATTGTCTTGCCTCGTTCGATTCCATCAAAAGTCCAGCCATCTTGGTCGTGTATAAGATGGCTGTAGAGTATCTTTTCGGTCAATGTGAGTGGCCTTTTGTCGATGCCTCGAACGCGACGTAGGGATTGGAGCTGTGAGTTATAATCGAGAGGGTTATACTAAGAGACAAGTTAGTGTATTGTTTGTCTCTATGATGCGCCAAAGATTACCGGTTCCAGTGGACTCATGGCAACATGCGACGAGTGCGTCGCTAGAGAACGAGTTTGAAGCCATCGGAGCTCTCTCTTGGCAAAGGAGCCCCGCGCAAAAGCAGTTCGCAGCGCTGTCAGTGTCATGTTTGCGACCTATGCAACACCCATCACGATGCTCCAAGGCTAAGTAATCCTGGAGAATTTACCCCGGCATTTATTCAGCATGATGACAATGTAAGAGAACCCTACTTGCTAATGTCCGAACCGCCGAGGCAATACAGCGTGGATCCGTCCCACCTTGGAGGCGCGGACCAGTCCGTACGTCGCCCATCTCCATACACGGGCTACTCCGCAAGGGCGAAACGCTTAGAAACCAGTATTCGGGTGCGTTCCGAATGGTTCAAGATCCTCGTTGGCATTTAGAGGAAAACTCCATGTGAACTCGGATCTATCGAAATCGGCCAAAAACATTTCAATCTCTGGCACAAAGTCCGGTCTTCCCATGTCGATGCCATGGAACATGCCCTGGTCATCGTCAGAGACCGCATTCACACCCTGCCATGTTCCATCTGTTTCTTCGAGTGGGAGTTGGTTGATGCCCTCAAGAGCTTGGGGATTTTCCAGTACAGTGATGGAATCCTCTTCTGTTTCTGGTCCTTCGAGCCTGCGGGCTGAGTGACCTGCTGCGGTCGAGTGTAGAGATAGACGCGGGGCCTTGAATGATGAGTCGTCCATATACAGTTTCCTCATTGTGAGATCGGCCACGGAGCCAAAGCTGCGTTGACCGCTCTTTGCAGATGGCCACCACTCGCCGCCGATTGTAAGGAGGCTGGAACAGGTCCTAAGATTCTTCGACATTGCGGTAGTAGACGCATTCCTGCGAACTTGCATCGAGGTCCAGAATGAGTAAATGAGTGTAGCCCCGGCTGCGAAAATGCTCTGCACTGCTCTCCATCCATGATGAAGACCGTGGAGATCATGCAACCGCTCATAGCCTTCTAGGATGCTGGACGAACTGTCAAAACAAACTTGTAGCGCTTGTGCGGACGGATTTCTGACCACCTGGGATGGCTGAAAGAGCAATACTGTTGCCGTGTGATACTTGACACTGAGCTTTAGCTTCCACACTTCTCTTTGCCGATTGTCAAGGCTAGGAAAGTCGAATTCATCGCGAGAAGCCTCCTGCCACCAACTGTCGAGGGTTTGCTTAATCCGTTGTTGATGCTCAACTGGGTTCTCCGGCCAAGGAAACCAACTGGAATCCCCCGGTAGATGGTAGAGATGAAGTTTGATGTCGGAGATAATGCGGTCCAGCTTGTACGTGTACGATGCATATCGCGTAACAGCTGCCATAAAAGAGGATGGAATAGCTCCGTTCATGTCATCATCCTCGGGTGGCGGAGATTCGGGTAATCCAATATCAAATGTCTCGTCTCTAAATCCGAGAGGACGGCCTTGGATGGAAGAAATAGACCTAATGAATCAGCACAGAGTAGATAAGGACGACAGATGAACAAAGTGACATACCTGTCAAGGGAATATATCGTAAAGAAAGTGAACCGTCTGATCTGCTTCATGGCAAAGTCCTCGGGTCGCTCACTATGGTGTTCCCGATGGATACCAAGCTCGACGCAGTGAGCAGATGCAAGATGTACCAGGGTCCATAGGTTAATCTCTGCTGGCATCAGCATACTATGGTTGATAAGCATAACCATGGCCTGGATCGTAGGAAGTGAGATTTGTGAAAAGGCATCCTTGGAGAAATGCACGGCGGCCTTATAGAACCTCTGTGGCGGGAATTCGTAGATACGGGTCCGAACCTTGACAATAGCCGCAATATTGAAGACCATGAAAATAATGAACGCAATCACAGGTAGGGTTGCGCCATGATCTCCTGGAACTCCAGGAACAATAAGTCGCCCATTCCAGCGGAATGAGGGCATTGTGCTAGGCCAACCATGATATGAGTCTTCTACTTGCCCAGGTTCATAAACACAGGAGTATATGGCGTCAATGGCACTGAACAATGACGAGGGCTCCAGAACTGGGAAATCTGGGTGAACCCAGCGGAGGTATGTGTGAGCGAGGATCAGAGCCTCTGGTTTAGTGGGCAGTTCCTTTCAGCCTGATTAGACCAGAGATCCACAGACAGAGTCTATAATAACTCACATTTTTCAGAAATGCATGCAAAGCCTGATGGTAGGCCCTGTTGTGGCCTGCACTCACTCCGGAGTCTTGCCACTCCAAGTCGCCCGTGTTGACATGATCACCGATACCCTGCGGCGTGGACCCGGTACTTGATGGCGAAGCTCCTATTAGGTTGGCAAAGAGCAGTCCAGAGCTCGACCCGAGATAATGCTTTTGAGGAGAGTCCGAATTGAGAGACAGCATGCCTAGATTAACAGCAACGGAGTGAGCGCGTTCAGGGAACGAGCCATCGTGATCGGGCTGTTCAGACGTCTCTGCTGGTCTCTTCCGTGATGTAGTTTGCAGGGCAGGACTTGAAATCGTAGCTGCCGGTGTCGTTGACATATCTCCTTCTTCGTTTCCTCCCTCGTCCACTGATCGGCCGCCGAGATCTGGCGCTGGCTCGACCTGAGGGCCAGACCGTAGATCTACATCAGGGGCACGTTCTTTGATGATGTTCTCGAGCCATTGTATCCTTGCGCGAGCAGCCCCAACAAAACTTTGACACTCATTAGTAAGAACCCATTTATGAAGGGCGCAGTACCTACTTCCGAGGGATGACAATGTCGGAGTTCTGGCTATCAACGTCGAGGCATACCTGACCAGCCTTTGCGCAGTTTGTGCATGCCGGTACCTGGCCGTCGCACTGTCTAATACTCAGCAAATGTCCTATAGGCATAGGCAACAGCAGCTTTTTTTTTTTCACCTTGATGCGACGCGATCAACAGCGACGACAGGCCAGCCGGACCTTTTTAGGCGCGCCAGTCCTGGAGGCCATCTAGAAACGCGCCCTGGGCTTGACGAGAAGGAGTACTGTAAGCCTCACTAAATCTCTGTCTCTTATCCGTAGATAGAGCTTCGTAAGGGTGTTGTTGGCCGTGGTAATTGGCTCAGTTCACTGAGTAGATCAAAAAGTCATGGTTGCGAATGGAGCGAAGGTGACGCGGCGGGGTCGAGGATTTTATTTAGCCCGCAATCACCCTGTACCAAAGTACCTAAACACCCTAGAGCTACTTGTGTGGTCTACGACAGAATGGCCGTCTTTGGCTGAAAATCTGTCGAGTTTCTCATGAAATCGAGTACGTTTTGATAGATGGAGAAGCTGATTGCTCCTGACACCTGATGTAATTACTGCTTAGCACTCTCTTCCCTTGGCACTGTTGGATGCACTTACGCTGAGCCTGACAAGTCGAGGCGTCGTGCCCTTCCATAGGCCTGCCACGCCAGATTCCCGGATTATTGCAGTTAAAACTTGCAGAGTCCCCTGTTTTCCACTCCCTGTACCGACACTCTGCATCTTGGTCTTGACGGTATCGAAGGGCATTGTGGCATAGACAGTGACAATACCAGCTGAGGCTCCGGCTATCGAAGCTGCGAGACTCCCTTTGCCTGCGTCTTTCAAGTGTGGTTCTATCAAGTCAAACATTGCATGATAAGATGTAAACCTGACGAGGGCATTGGACGCTTGCTTCATTGTCACCGGTACCACTCCACGGTAGAAACCACGTATGCCCTGGTTGGAAGCCATCCACCGCATAGCATCGCCAGTTGACTTAAATATGCGAGGGCCTGCTCTGTCTTCAACGATCTTGGTCTTGATGCTTTCGCCTGGCGTCACTACGGTGATACTTTCTGCCACACCAGCCGCGACCCCAGCAAGCATGTTCGATGAGCTTGTAGGTTTGCCTGTCTTGTGGTCTCGAGGTAGCTTGCTTCGGATGGCATCAAACGTCAGGAATCTGATGCCTGATTTTGAGGCGTTGGAAACGCAAAAAGCCCCAGCGCCAGTATACAGAACACTAACGCCATGATCTCTGACAGCCGCGATGAGGAGTCGAAGAGGCGATGGTGAGGATGCGCCTAGAAGTTGCTTTCGCGTCTTGACGTATTCGGTCGGATACTAATTGAAGCTGCTGTAAGCGAGCTGAGTCCGTGACTGGGGAAATGCGGTCCATGAGAGACTTACAGTCGTGAGAGACTCGATGCCACCTGCGGCAGCTCCAGCTATTATTGATTGCAGCGGAGTCGGTGCGTTCGTAAATTTCTCTGTCATATTGCCTTATGCTGCAAAATTTCTTGCCTTGATAGGATCTCCTCCTGTGTAAGTATTGGCCTTTGAAATCTCCAATGTACTTGTCTCAGAACACTTGGACGCTGGATACGTTCCGCTCCGGGTCTTGAGCTCTAAACCAACAGTGCTCTCCGCTCTCATCCGTCATCGGAATCCCTCCGCACCCCAAGTTCGGCCCCGGCTTGTCAATCTGTCGGGATGATGGCTGGGAGGATGCCTGGGCTACTCCGCCTGCCCACCCTTGTCTGCGGAGCAGTCCAGCAATACCCACCCCACGGAAGTAGGGGGTTCCGAGAAAGCGGTGCTTTTATCCATGGGTATCCATCGCAGCTGGGAGGACTGCGAGAAGATGATTGATTGAATTTGGTTCTCACTTCGAAACCTTCCCAGCAAGAAAGTGTTACCACAGCTACCGAGCAGCACATGATGGCGCCAGAAGCCCTCGTTGAGAACAATAACGCGAACCTCTTTCCCAGAGGAGGATGGGACACTCACCATCACATCTTTGAGCGTATGTCACAGTTCCTTCTCAATCGGTCGATAAGTAGCTCTAACTTTCACCAGCCCAGGTGTTTCCTTACAGTCCCACACGCCACCTCACACCACCTGCAGCTACCATCAAAGCTTTCGAGGATTTCCGAGCAAGATTAGGTATTACAAACTCGGTGCTTACCCATGGCTTGTCTTATGGCGATGACTGCACGTCATTGAAAGCCTTTGTTGCCCAACTTGGGAGACAGTCAACTTCCGGCGTGGGGGTGATCGAACCCGAGAAGACAACCGATGATGAGATTCGAGACATGCAAAAAGCCGGCATTCGCGGTCTGCGGGTCAATTTATACCCGAATGGGGCTATGGAGGATGTAGAGCTTCAGAAGAAGACGCTGCGTGCATATCTCCAAAGGGTAGTGAACTTGTCACTCAATTGGAGTTTGACAATGACAACAATTCGGACCGAGTTCTGGGATGAATTGGAGCCATTTGTTCGCAGCGAGGTTGGGCCAACCGGGAGGCCGCTAATCACTGATCATTTTGGCCTTCTCAAGGGACCAAGTATGCTTCCACCGGCCTATGGCAACGATGTTACAAAGCAACCTGGCTTTGCTGCGATCATGCGGTTAGTGAGGGATGGGCTCCTGTTTGTCAAACTGAGTGCACCATACCGAGTAAGTGAGCTGAGCCCACGGTACAATGATCTCAAGGTCCTCGTACGAGCCTTTGTGGATGCAAACAAGCATCAAGTTCTCTGGGGAAGCGATTGGCCACATACGCCGAGAATGAAGGTGCGCAGTCATGAGGAGGCCATGAAGGAGACTCCATTCTTGGAGGTGGATGATGAAGCATGGCTTCGGAGCTTGAGGGGGTGGCTGTCGGATGAGGAATGGGACCTGTTGATGGTACAGAACCCACAAAGGATTTTTGCTTCATAGATGATATGTGTAACTAGCGATAGTGCATGACGAAGAGATTGGTTGAATTGTTTTTGAATAGGTATTCAACGTGCTTGTAATAAGTCCTGCCTTGGTCACCACACACAGGACAAGGTAGCACGATGAGTTAAGATGCGGTAGACGGAGTACATAAGATCAATTGATACCTCGTCACTTATCCTTACGGATTGTCTTGATCAGCTCTCCCATTGCAGCCCCCTTCCTAAGCTCAGTAAACATCTTCTCGTCTACCTCAGCTCTCGCATGGCACAGTTCAGCGACACGCTCAGCCAGTGTCGGAGGCACTACGACGACGCCATCAGCATCCCCCACAAGTATATCACCCGGATTGACCCAGAGTTCGCCTTTGAACTGTAGAGGAACATTCACCAAAGAGGCTTTGGTGAAAGTATTGGAACCCAGTATAGAATGACCACGTGCAAACACCTCCAGGCAGTTAGTTGGCATCAACGAATCTCAAGTGGCAAACATACCGGAAACTTCATCTCTTTGTGTTCATTAATGTCTCTCATTCGGCCATCAATTACTACACCCTTGGCTCCCAAGAACTTTGCTCTGGTCGACATTAATCCACCCCAGCAAGCTGACGGTAGGCCTTTTGGCTGTTGGATGTACATGACACCACCGTCTTCGTTGTGGTCAACAAAGTGCTTGTCCAATGATGGGGCAGATTCATCGCTTGACTCAACCATCTTGACCGTAACAGCTGGGCCAATGATGCGAGCTTGAGAGTCTGGGGAGAAGATGCGGATGCCATCCAAGAACCCCCCATAGGGGTACTTTAATTTGACCAGGGCATCGCCGATCTGAGATGGGTAAGCCTTCACTTCTTTTACGCCAAAAAAAGGAATCGCTGGAGCAGGGACTTACATCGCAACTTGTAAACCTACGCAAGAGGTCGAGCGCTTTGGAGGGGGCCATTGCAAGCTACGGCAGGATGCGGTATATGGTACAGCGACAAAGAGGAGATGGTGTGCCGACAAGGTATAATCAGGGGCCATACATCTATCACAACCCTTTTGGCCGTGGAATTCTCCTGGAGCTATGGTTAGGACATCTTGGTGCTTCCTTCGGGTCTCTCCCACGACAAAGGACAGCTCCGTACCGCCTTTTCCCCAACCACGGGCAGCTCCGCGGCGTCTATGAGCGTGGCACGGGCTAATCTCTCATTCCCCGCGTTTCGCATTGACCCCATGACCCCATGGGGTTCCAGTCTGGGGCTAGAGTGCAATGTCAAATTCGCCTCCACCGATTGGTTGTCTGGACTCTGCTTGCGGAACACTCCGTTGCCCCTACGGTGCGTCTCCAACTTCTCAACTCATCGAACCATGATTGCACTAAACACAAAGTCAGCTCTTCATCGCCATGGGCGGACAATGGTGCCATCAAGAACATATTAAAAGGTCTTCACCTTCTTCTTTACAATCATCAATCACCCTTGACAGCGACTCCTCTGTCTGAAGCTGATAAATCACTGTCCTTGCATACTTTGCACTTACTCTTATCACAATGGCCAACGCTGAGGGCGACGTCAAGCTCAAAGATCTCCATGGCTCATCGGATCACATCGACAATCCTGCACCAGCCATGGACAAGGAGGTATTGGCTGTAACGAAGAGCAACGAATTGGACATGACTGAGGAGGAGTATGACGCAATCGAGAAGAGTCTTGTTCGGAAACTGGACTATACTCTTGTGCCTATGGTCTGGCTGCTGTATCTGTTCAACTACCTTGACCGAAACAACATTGCGTACGTTGTCTGCAGACAAACAATTCTTGTTACCAATACTAACTCCTTATCCAGTCAGGCAAGGCTCAGCAGCTTTGAGCAAGACCTCGGTCTCAAGGGGAACCAGTTCAATGTGGCCGTCTCGATCTTGAATGTGGGCTACATGCTCATGCAACTACCCAGGTATGCACCGCAGGACGGACGATGTCGACATGTGAACTAACGCCAGGCCAGCAACATGCTCCTCACACGTACCCGCCCTTCGATCTACATACCATTTTGGACAGCCCTTTGGTCCATCGTCTCCGCTGCTACCGCAGGCGCCAGCAACTACACCCACCTCATCGTTATACGATTCTTTCTGGGTATTGCCGAAGCCCCATTCTTCCCTGGTGCCATGTATCTCCTCAGCTGCTGGTATCCTCGCAAGGAACTTGCCCTCCGCACAGCGATCCTATACTCTGGTGTTCTCCTGGCGACAGCTTTCTCAGGTCTGATTGCTGCTGGCGTCTTGTCAAACCTTGAAGGCGTCAGGGGAATTGCTGGATGGCAGTGGCTCTTCATTATTGAAGGTGCCGGCAGTTTTGGCGCTGCTTTGATCGGTTTCATCTTGTTGCCCGACTTTCCTGGACAAAAGTCCGGGGCAATGAAATGGCTTCTCACGGATGATGAGCAAAAGGTTGCAGTTGAGCGGATCCAGAGGGATCGCGTGTCCTTGCCCCAGGCTGATAACAGTGTCTGGAGCGGTCTGGCAATGGCTGCTAAGGATATCCGAACTTGGGTCTTTGTAAGTTCTTGGGTCTCCTCTGTTGTGTTTATGATAGCTAACGGTTCTTGATAGGTCATCATGCTCACGGCCAACCACAGCGCCTACGGTTTCAACAGCTTCTTCCCGACCATCGTCAAGGGATTCAAGCTCGGCGACAACACCCTGACGCTTGTCTTGACAGCTCCTCCATACCTCGTGGCTACAATCACTGCCTTTGCTACAGCCTGGTCCAGTGATCGTCGCAAGGATCGAGGCTACCATATCGCAGTGCCCCAGTTTGTTGCTTGCATTGGCTTCATCATCTCAGTATCCACCCTCAACAACGCTGCACGATACACAGCCGCATTCCTATATATATGTGGATGCTTTTCTTCCAACGCAATGGTCTTCAGCTGGGCGAGCTCGACTCTTAACCAGACACCTGAGAAGCGAGCTTGTGCAACAGCTATTATCAACCTCTTGAGTCAGCTGGGTAATATCTGGAGTCCTTATTTCTTTCCGTCGAGCGATGGGCCGCGTTATATCAAGGCTAATATCCTGATGATGGCTTTCTCGCTACTGTCTGTGGTGACTTGTGTGGTGATGAAGGCAATGCTGAGGAAGGCAAATCGGAAGTTGAAGGAGACTGGAGAAAACGTCAACTTGTTTACGCTGTGATCGGAGAAGAAACATGGCGGTGTTGCCTACTTAGTAATGTATCAAGAGGTTTACATCTGGGCTATGCTGTCATATATCGTTTACTACCTATGTCTTGACACAACTTGGAGTCCATCGCCAGGACATACTGGAAAGAACTAGGACACCGGACTAGGGACGGGAATACACGAATAACAATGATAATGGTTATCTCGCCCCCCCCCCCCACGATATTAATTTACTGTGAGTTGAAGTTCCTAACACGAAACTCGTGAATGCCTGAGCCGACAACCGCAGAGCTTTTCTTCGAACCAGGAAGGATGATCTCGGCCTTCGTATTTGGTGGAACAACGACCTTCAGATCAAAATGGCCGTTCTTGACTGTCCAGTCCGTAACGATCTCTCCATAAGGGGAAGCCAGTCTAGCCTTCGCCTTGTCAATACCGCCACCAGGAACTGGCGCAATAGTAATCTTCTTGTAGCCTGGTTCAGCTGGGGCAATGCCTCCTACCACTTGATGGATCCAATCAGCAACAGAGCCAAATGCGTAATGGTTGAAGCTCGTCATCTCCCCCGGGTTCACGCTGCCGTTGGCTAGCAGGCTATCCCAGCGCTCCCATGTGGTCGTGCCGCCTTGTACAACCTGATACAACCAGGAAGGGGCTTTCTCTTGTAAGAGCATTTGATAAAAATCGGGGATCGAGTCAATACTCTTGAGGGCGAACCCAAGGCGAGCTGTGGCTGCAAACCCTGTGCCCACGAGATAGTCGTTGTCCTTGATCTTTCGGATGAGTGACTGAGCGGCATTAGTACGCACTTCCTTGTCTTTAAGCAGGTCGAAATCAAGAGCGAGAGTATAGGCAGTCTGAGTCTGGTTCGCAAGATCCCCATCTGGTACCCAAGTAGCTTCGAATGCCTCCAGAAGATCCTCATGCTGTTGAGTATAGTTCTTCGCCAAGTCCTCTTCCCCCAAAGCACGGGAGATGTGCGACATGATCTCCGTCATCTTGACCAAATATGCATCGGCAACGAGTCCACGGTGAGTAGTAGCATTGCCAGGGTTGTCTGCTGGGGACAGCGGGTCCAGCCAGTCCCCAAACTGAAACTTCGTTGGGTCCCAAAGGCCATCTGGGTTGCGAGGAATGCCAATGTCTATCCACGCCTGTGCTTGTGGCAGGTTTTCGGCCAGTAACCCTTCGTCTCCAAAGGCAGTAAAGGTATTCCAAGGGTTCCCAACGACGACATCCCCCCAAATTGCGGTTGGTAAATATCCCCCAAAGCCAATGGGGAGTGTAGGCACGTAGGGGGGAGCTGACATATTGTTTTCTTGCATTTCAGACCACACATCGCTATGCCAGCTTTTCCAGAAACCTGCCGTATCAAAAAGGTAGTTGGCAGTTGGGCCAAAAGCATGGGCATCTCCTGTCCATCCAAGCCGTTCATCCCGTTGAGGGCAGTCAGTCGGAATCGATAGGAAATTTCCCTTCATTGACCAACGGACGTTGGAATGGAACTGGTTCAAGAGGGGATTGGAACACTCGAAAAAGCCCGTTTCTTCCAAATCGGTGTGAACAACCACGGCCACAATCGAGTTTTCATCAAGGGGCGTCTCCTCTGGCCAGCCGTCAACTTGGGCGTAACGAAAACCGTGAAATGTGAATCTGGGCTCCCACTGGACCGGACCCTCGCCGCTAAGGATAAGCGTATCCCGAGCTGCAGCGAGTCGAAGGGGTCTGAGAGCTAACTCGTCTTCCTCGAGCACCTCTGCATGGTGAAACGTGATGTTGGTGTCCTTGGGTCCGGTTACGTTGACGCGCAGGTGTCCAACCAGGTTTTGGCCAAAGTCAATAAGTGACTTTCCGGAAGCTGACTTGAAGAAGCTTTTCGGTTTGACGGTTTGGATGACGCGAACAGGTGGTTGATCAGGTGCGGCCAGTTTCCCTTTCAAAGGAGGAAGCTCACGTGTGCCCTCCCAGCCGTCGGAGTCAAAGCTGGCCGTAGACCAACCTTCCAAAGCTGATGCTAAACGTTCATCATACTGCTCGCCATCGTAAATTTCCGCAGAAGTAAGCGGCCCGGTAGTAGACTTCCAAGTATCGTCTGTTGGGACCCATTGTGTGCTGCCGTTTTTCAAAGTGATTTTGAGCAACGCCAAAGGCCCGATAGTATCGCCATAGACATTTCGCTGGCCTCCATTAAAACCAAGTCGTCCTGCGTACCAGCCCTCGCCAACGAGAGCACCAATCGCATTGTGACCAGACTGTAGAAGTTCTGTCACATTATATGTGTCATAGACGTGGCGATGATGATAAGATTGCCAGCCAGGGGCGAGAACATGGTCGCCAACTCGTTGCCCGTTGATTTCCGCCTCGTAAATTCCCAAGGCAGTGATGTAGAGCCTTGCCGAGACCAGATCATCTGAGATATCGAAGTCCTTTCGAAAGTAAAGTGGTACTTTGGGCTTGTCCTTGTCGAACTCAAGAGTTGAAGTGATGGGTTTAGCGCGAGACCAGGTCTCTTTAGAGATGCCTGTCTCGACATAAACCCAATCAGACCAGGGAGTGGAGGTTCTCTTTCCATGCGCTCGCACTCGGACTGAAGCCGATTCCGATTCGTCAAGTGGAGTGCTAGGCCAAGGGACATAAAGCGATTGAGATGAGTCGGTGCTGTGGACTTTCGACCTCCCGCTGCGGTTGATTTCAAGGTCATAAGAGGTTTGCTCCCAGTCGGAAACAATCCCTCCAAATCGCCATGAAACACGCGGCTGAGTCTCAGCAATGCCGAGAGCAGAGCGGTGATTCTCAAAAGAGACACGGGATATTTCCAATGCCATGGTGAATGCCGGATCTGAGCAGGTGAGTGTTGCCCCCAGGATATCCTGATGAGAATACATATTAGCATAGGAACAATATACAATTTATATAGTCCATTTGGATATCCACATAGGCTACGTTCTGCTCGACGATAGCTTGACCACAGGTTCCAGGAGTCGCTCGATATAACATTAGCCCGAGGCGACGAGCCAGCGATGGCGTGAAGAGAAACCGGGCCGATTATCATCCCTGAAGAGAAATCTCCACCGAAATGATCAGCATCAATGGGAACTGTCGCATGTTTACCCCGCGTGCAAAGTGCGGAGACCCCAGATTCACGAACGGTTCGTCTCGCGGAGGCCTTTTATTCTTGTCGAAGCGGGGCGGAGACACATCTAGAAAGCGCACAGTAAGGTTCAAGCACAGTCCCTCCGCCCAGCTGGCGAAGGGATAAAATCTGGTGGAGATGGACCGCCTACCAAAGTTAGGTTTGACCCCGAAACCTTGCCCACAAGGGCGTTGACTGTAGGCATAGCTGTTGAAGTTCATCATCAACACAAGGTTGCTTGGGTGACGATGTCTTAATGATGATGAATACTGCCTAATACTCCGTGTTAAGCTTAAGTATCCTGTCAAAGAATTTTGGAGGTGTTTAGCCCCTCGCGGCCCTGTATACATCACACGGGTTATCGGCCGAGTAGATTTGCCGTGTTGCTTGCCGTGATCACCCAATAGTCCCGGTCAGAGCCCATGCAGGGCCTCAAAGATAGACCGAGGCTTGTGCAACATGGTGCCACAAGGTACGTCCGGAATATACCTCTATTCCCCAACTTCGTGTCTAATACGACCTTACTTTCTAGCCAGCGAAATGGTCGGCCGGAAATGACGCGAGTTGGATCGGCGTTACACAACAAAAAGCGCTCTAGCGGTTAAAAAGACCGGCAGTTAAACACCGATAGTCCGTGGGGCGGTAGGCTCAATTTTCCAGCCCATGTGACAGTGATGTTGTAATATTCTGAGCAAAGATCACATTACTCGAGCCAAACTAAAGCTTCGCTGTTGTTGGAGTTGATGCCATGACGTCTCCAAGACGAAGCATCTGGCACAATATCGAAGAACACAATAATAAAAAAAAATGATAGAGCTCAGGGGTATACATCACTATATCCAGAGCAGAAATCGTAAGTGGTTGCAATGTCACAATGCGCAGAGTCACTAAACACCACAACACACCTAAGAGAAGAGGAGACTTCCTAGTGATCTTTTATGAGTGTGAAGAGTGAAAAACTCCCAGCCCTAATTTTCTCAATGCAGAAAGAGTTTCACGATGTCCCCCTTTGATACCAACAGGTTCACCTCCCATGAAGAGTTTTTTGTCCGCATCCAGTGTAGGACGGCATCCATTGGGACCTCACATCACGCGACACCTGTTGGATCGAAACTCTTATCAATATTCTATTGAGTTTCTAGGGCTAAGGATTAGATTCGGTCAAAGTGGAAATATCTAAGCTTGCTTCTTGTACTTTGCCACTAATGGCATAAATGCTTTAGCGAGGATTAGCTTAGGGGAGGTTGCGACGTTTCAAACTTTTATTGTATTGAGTTTGAGTTTATCTGCAAAAATACCTATCAAGTCCTTTTCACTCAAAAAGAAAAGTCCACTGATCTTTACCCATCACTGAGTGTTTTTCTTGAGGGGAAAAGATGCCCAGTTGAGAGAAGGGGGGAGGTTATTAACCATGCATCGAGTTCAATTGCAAACCTAACGTCCATGAAGTCAGAAGAAACTAAGCAAACAGGAAGCTCCTATGCATTCAGTTATGTCTGATACGGCCATGTCAATATCTTTTAACATCCACATATGCCCGTATTTGCTTGCCCTGCGCTGTACTTGATCCGTCTGCTGTCGCGGTGGCTTGATCTTTTCTCAACGTCGTGTATCTAAAGGTATCCCAGTTCTAGCATTGAATTGCCGATACTCCTCTGGTTTCATAGATACATATTGTGGCTTTTCTCCTGCCTTGGACCCCCGCAGGCCAAGACAACATCAGCCGCAAAGATGGATCGAGATGTCTGCATGTCTTAGGCATGTGTTGAGACATTAGTTCCCCGCGTTCGTTCTGGGCCTCATGGATGTTATTTACGTCAGACCGAGATGAGATATTGGTTGTGAATCCTCTGATCCTGTACCTTATCGAGAGGGGCTGAAGGCCACGTTATTGGCAATGGCGTAGACGCGTACATAATGATAGACCAATCATGACCGAACGAGTCTAGCGGTGTCTCTAATCCGTCACCCATCAGAGGCCTTGCGCCAATCAACATGCAGGATGCTCGAATGGACACAGTGAGGCCAGAGCGCGGGTGCGGCCCGTGAAACTAGCCACATTCCACATATTCTCATCTGTCCAGCCAGCCAGCCATCAATCCTGCCGCGGGTACGTAGATCGTTCATCGGCAGCTGGATGCAAAAGGTAATGAGGCGTTACTTCATGGCAGCTGAGAAGATGTCGGTATGTGATCACAAGCCCCTCTTCACTGAGACATCTTTGGGTCGGAATGCCCAACCTAATTCCTCATGACGTTGAGAGTGTCTTGCTAGCAAGGGTTTGGGGATTCAGGTGAATGCAAGAGGCGAGAAACTATCAAAGAGTCAACTGCGGAGTATATAGTCTTGCCTTGTCCGCTGATAGAAAACAATCAGGACAAGACTGCCTGGTAGTCTCTACTCCTTCCTTCATCATCTTTTGCCAGCAAACACAACTTCTCATCTCTTCCCTCACACAATGGCTTCCGCCACACAGGTCTCCGTGGTTGGAGAGCATCTTGAGTCCAAGTCATTCAAGTACATGTGGTCTCGCTATGTTCAAAAGCTCACGATGGAGTATGACTTGAAGGCTGCCAAGGCTGCTGTTCAAGACTCCGACGTCCCCATCGAGATCGATGGAAAGGAAAATGTTGCGCAGTTCCTAGACAAAGCAGCCGAAAAAACAGGACGCGGGTTTGTTCCCAAGGAGCCGGGAAAACTCGACATTGGCATCGTTGGTGCTGGTGTTGCTGGACTTTTCACTGCTATGGTCTTTGACTGGTTGAATGAGCATCCCGAGCTCAAGGGGCTCGAGATCAACTACGACATCATGGAGGCTGCAGGGGAGGAGAGACTGGGTGGCCGCCTTTACACGCACAAGTTCTCTGATGGCGACCCAGTGAAAACCCACGATTACTACGATGTGGGTGCCATGCGCTTCCCCAACAATGACATCATGAAGAGGTATGGCTCAAACTGATTTATTAATTTCACCTGACTAATGTCAATGGCGGTTCAGGACCTTTCAGCTCTTCAACTTCATTGGGCTGCACAAAGAAAAGGGTGGCATCATCCCTTACTACCTTGAAGATGAATTGGGCGTCTGCCCTTCCTACTTCAACGATGTGCGATGTATCGGCAATGCCTGGGAAGAGTGCAAGGTCGAGGGCAAGGACGAGAGCAAGGACAAGGGCAAGAGTAAGAAAGACCCCTTTCGAATCAACAGTGGGCTTCCCGAAAATGGCAAGATCCCCGAGGAGTATGTAAAGTTCTGAGTCCCCAACTCCAAGATGCTCAGCTAACTGGTCTCTAGATTCTTATCACAAGACCCGGCGGGGCTCGTGGCCAAGGCACTCGCCCCCTTCATCGAAGACACCAAGAAGGGGTTCGACGCTGCCTTGGGGGAGATCAAAGAAAAGGGAACTATTGAGGGAAAGGCCTCCACGAAGCTTTGGGAGCGTCTCATGAAGGCGGACCACATGAGCACTCGGCAGTATCTGGGCTCGTGAGTATACTCCGCATTACCACTGTCTGAAAGATCTATCTAACACGCATACAGCAAAGAGAATCCAGAGAACAAGGACAAGCAAACGTTCAACTACAACACGATCGAATGGTTGGAGACAGCAACTTAGTAAGTCTACTTGACGAACAAGCCAACATGCACTGACTGACCTCTCTAGTGGAACTGGATGGTATGACCAGGCACTGAGCGAGTGTGTTCTCGAAGAGCTCGACTTTGGAACCCCTGCCCAGAAAAAGTACAAAGGAATCCAGTGGTGGTGGTGCATTGACGGAGGCGCTCAGAGAGTGGCCCAGCTGATGAAGGACAAGATCAAGCAACCAGTTCAATTTAACAGCCAGGTCGAAGCCATCAATGCCAATGTCGGGAAGCGAGGAGATCCCCACAAATACGTCCCGATGACACTTTCCGTCGACAGGCAGGGGAAGAAGACAGAGAAGGATTACTTCGCCGTGTTCAACAGTACAACTCTTGGTGCTCTCCAGCGCATGGACCTTAAGGATGCCGGGCTTCTCTGGGGTACCAAGCAGGCCATCCGATCTCTTGGATACGGTGCCTCTTGCAAGGTGGCCATTAAGTTCAAGACTGCTTGGTGGCAGAAAGACCCTTACAACATCAAGAGGGGAGGCATCGGTCGAACTGATCTCCCTCTTCGAGTTTGCGTCTATCCTTCCTACAACATCGAGCCCCTTCTGGGCAAGGATTTCGACGCCGACAAGCCCGCCGTGTTGTTGTGTTCTTACACATGGGGCCAAGATGCTCAACGCATTGGGTCTCTGATCTCCAGCAACACCCCCGAGAACGAGGAACAGCTCATCAAGGTTCTGCTCCACGATCTTGCCTTGATGCATGCCCCGGAAAGGAAGGACTATGAAGATCTTTTGAAGAAACTCAAGCATCAGTATATGGACCACCACGCATATGACTGGTACAAAGACCAGAACATGTCAGGAGCATTTGCCTACTTTGGACCTGGTCAGTTCTCCAACATGTGGCAGGAGATCATCAAGCCAAACGCATTTGGCCAGTTCTACATTGTTGGCGAAGCAGCATCCTCTCACCACGCCTGGATCGTTGGAGCCCTTGAGAGCGTGATTCGCGCCGTCTACATCATGTTTGAGGGGCTGAGCAGGAACGACCCTAAATGCGAGCTCTACAAGCGCGCCATGAAGGCGCTGAGCCATGTACCCAAGAAGGGGGACCCAACCTATGATCCCAACGACAAGCCTACAGACTACGAGGCGGGAGAGCTCCCCAAGGGCAAGCCTTTCTACCCTCTGCCTGAAGAAATGCCCGATCGCCAGATCGGCGTGGATCTTGGCGAGAAACTGACCCAAGACCCGAAGGAGAGTCTAGACGAGAAGAAGAATTTAGAGTTGACTCATTCTGCCGCTCTTGTCGCACTCTGTCTTATTGAAAGCTACGTTGAATTGTTCTATGGAGCCACTCCGAAGGAATAGGGAGTTTAGTTAGCATAGACAAGATCTAAATTGACAGATTGGACCCTTCTGAATTTGGCCTGCATTATTGACCTCTGGTTTGGCGAGTGACTAGTTATCCAACACCCCCAGGGTACTTGGCCTATACGAAGAGTCATCTGACATGACACTGTTGTCACGGAAAGCGGAATAATTCCGACTGTACTTGTGAGACTTGCATCCGCAAGGTGACCACAGGATATAAGACAGTGAGGTGCCACCCACGCCGTAATGAAACGATTTCCAAAGTTCGCTCATTCCCCGATGTCGGATCATTGTGTATTAAGCTTTCCCGGGATTGAGCATGTTCTTACGTTGGTGCGTGGGGGTACGGAACCATTTACAAGCATGAGTCCAGGGGGCCATGGGAATCAAAGCGCAAACCTTAGAAGGCTATATTTGACATGTTATTCAACGTCAATCAACCTTAGTTTGAATCGGTGGTGCTCGCAAGCAAGTCTAAGCACAACATGACATAAATATACCATGAAAGCGGAGAAATGGCGACGATGGACATCTTAGATAACACCCCCCTTCGTTGTCTAACACATAATCTGACTCTACTGAGCCATGGTTTTAAGCTAGATAGAAGGACTTTGGACCTGCCTGGCTGCCTGGCTGCTTCTCTATCTGTCTTAACCTTGATGGCCACAGCCGGAGGAGCGGAGTGTCGGTTTAACGACATATCCGCCTCACCCTTGTCACCAGATGGGTCTGTTGCGAGAGGCTTGAGCGACTTCCGTATCCTCGTCCGTTCAATTGCGAAAGCGAGCAAAGATTTCCGGAAGATCGGCAATTTCGCTCTAGTCTTAGTCTCGGAGCAAGAGATTGATATCGAATCAGTTGAAGTTCCTCTCGGCGACGACGCGTGGACTACCGGTGTCGGAGAGGGCCGGATCGACAGTCGATTCGACGACAACCATTAAAAGAATGGCAAGCGTCCTTCACTGTGCCCATTATGTAGTCCGAATTCACGAACCTCTCTTTAAATCGATCATCTCTTTGGTAGAAGCCCACTGCTCGTTATCGGGCCTTTCAACATGGCTACAAGCCCAAGCGATGAGGGCGTCAAGCCCGACTCCGACCAAAAAGTCAACACTTCAGCAACGGCGACAGATGACAACTCAGAGCCGCAAGAAGAGAAGCTTCCCGGTGTTACTCACATGGAGGCCTTCAATGACCAGATCACCACCGTGGAACGATACATCTTGTTCTCAAGCATGGTCATGGTCGGATTCGCCTTTGGCCTCGACGCTCTTGTCCGTTCTACCTACCAAGGATACGCAACTTCGAGCTATTCCCAGCACTCTCTGCTCTCGACAATCAACGTTATCCGTGGAGTTATCGCTGCTGCAGTTCAACCTTTGGTTGCCAAGCTATCCGATCTGGTTGGTCGCCTAAGACTGTTCCTCATCATAACGCTGTTCTATGTTGTCGGCACCATCGTCGAAACCTGCTCTACACAGGTACAACACTTTGCTGCTGGAGCTCTCTTGTACCAGATCGGATACACATGCACCCTGTTAGTTCTCGAAATCATCATCGCCGATATCACCTCGATCCGAAGCCGTGTCATGTTTGTGTTGCTTCCCAACGTGCCTTATATCATCAATACTTGGATCAGTGGCAACGTTACTTCAGCTGTCCTTGCCGTAACGACTTGGAAATGGGGCATTGGCATGTGGTGTATCATATACCCTGTCTGCTGTATCCCTTTTGTCACGGTCATGGCCATCGTTGGACGACGCGCTTCGAAAGCCCTACCTCACGAGACGAAATATTCGCCATCCAATGGAAGCATCAGACTACGGATAATAGACCTCTTCCAGAAACTCGATATCGTAGGAGTTCTTTTTCTTACAGCTACTCTATCCCTCACTCTCATCCCTCTGACCCTGGCGGGAGGAGAGTCGAAGAAATGGCAGACTGCCGGGATCATCACTCCCATAGTCCTCGGCATTCTTATGATTCCTGTCTTTGTTTTCTGGGAAAAACATACCCCCCATCCAATGATTCCCAAGTATCTCCTACGAGAAAGGGGTGTCTGGGCAGCGTTTTGTCTCGCTATCTGCATGTCCTTCTCTTGGTGCACGCAGTCCGACTTCCTATACACGGTTTTGATCGTGGGGTTCGATTTCAACATTGCCGACTCAACCCGCATCGCCTCAGTTTATGCCTTCTGTGCTATCGTCGGAGGACTCTCCATCGGTCTTCTCATCAAAAAGATCCGACGCCTCAAGCCCTTTATTATCGGCGGCATCTGTTTTTGGCTTGTCGCATATGGTCTTCTGTTCCACTACCGTGGAGGCACTGACTCAAGCGCAAAGGCAGGCGTCATCGCAGGTCAAGTCTTGCTAGGCTTAGCTGGTGGCTCGTTCTCATATCCCAATATGGCGGCTGCCCAGGCTCTTACCAGACACGAGGACATTGCGGTAATTACCAGCATTATGCTCACGATGAACAACGTGGGGGTGGCTCTTGGCAACGCAGTGTCTGGTGCCATTTGGACACAGACCTTATATGACAGACTTCAAAGGGACCTGGCTCCAAATTCTCAACTTGCTCAGCAAGTCTACGCTGCGCCATTGTATGTTGTTCCTGAGTATCCAGTTGGAACCCCGGAGCGAACCGCCATTATCGAGAGCTACCGATATATTCAGCGTCTTTTGACCATCGCGGGGATGTGTCTTGTGATCCCCATGCTCGCATTTGCGTTGTGTTTGCGGAACACTAGGCTCCCAAAACCAAAGAGTCTCAGCAATAGCTAGTTCTCCAAGTTTCTACTCTGCTCATCGGAAGGAAAATACAGAAGGGACGTCTAATGTTTATTCTCCCCTGAACTCTAGGGCGGTAGATACTACGACCTCGGTGTCTGATGGGCCCGACGGGCAAAAGCAACCGCTATGGGACGGACAACCCGATGAACTGTACATATTGAACAAGTAAATATCACCACAATCACCAATGAATGTAACATCACTCCACCACATCACGGCATTTAAGCCAGCCTCTACACAAATCATTGAAGGACGATATCACCTTCAACTGCCACCTCCGTGTGCTCACTCAAACAGCCCATCACAATCAAAGACGCACCTCTGACACGCCTCATCGTTCCTACACTGATCGATTAGGCATTGCTTATCCTCGGCGGGGCACTCGCTCGCTCCCCTATTCTCGCTGCAGGCCTTGCAATCGGGGCTCTCGGGATCCTGCGGGGTAAGCTCTGACGGCTGGTCTTCTGACTTGGGCTCTGGTGTGGGCTCTTCCTCAGGCGGCAGTGTCGACACTGTGATCTGGTTCTTGACTTGGCAGACAAGGTATCTCGAGTTATCCTCGGCCGTCACGGTGGCGATGCCAGCCTGGATAACGTCGCTGCACAGACACATGGTGTCGACGATGGGCTCGAGCGTGTAGACCCCAGGCTCGGTGACACCCTCGAGGGTCGTGACGATGTAGATGCAGGAAGTAACAGGCTCGTCGGGCTGGTGTGTAGTTTCGACGACGGGTCCTGCGGTTGGAGCAACTACGGGGCCTGTAGTTGGGATAATCACAGGACCTGTACCTAGGTCCTGGGTGGCCTTGAGCTCAACGGTAATCAAGATCTCGCGTGGGATATTCAAGAATATTTCAGTCCTTTAATATTCTTACTGGAAAAGGGCGCAGTTTAACTCCGCCCCAGTTGCACGAGAAGACCATGCAGTTGTGATATAGCGAAGCAAGCCAGCTTCCGCTACATAAGAGCCCCTTAGATGTAGTATACCAGTTATAGCCTTAATTATCACATAAGACCAAGTTACACTCCCCAGTCAGCCAAGCATGAGCCTAGCTACTCCCACCCGCAATACCCGAAACAAGATCTCGAGCCAACTTGGCCACAATATCCAGGGCCTCAGCTGACGAGTTGATACCCGGTGACTTGAGCTCCTGGGCCGGGCCATCGAACCGTCGCCACACCTCAATAAAGCGCTGCTGACCCTCGTCAAGACCAATGGCACGGAGAACACCTTGCATGTTATGGTGCTTCTTTAGGCTCTCAACGTCGGCGTCACTAACGGCCGTAGGAGATCGGACACCACGTAGAGCCTCCCGCTCCGTATGGATAGCCCCGAGACGGACGCAGTGTAAGATCAGTGCTGCTAGTCCAGCGGCCAATGCCGTGGCCACAGATGAACCAGTCCTTTCCTCAAAGTCATCCGGCAGGGCTCCCTCCCGGTGTGGGTTCCGTGACACGACCTTGTGGCCGGGCACAATGAAGCTAAGGTCTCGCGGGCTACCTGTCGGGCCCCATACCCGGCCATCCGCCGTCGCCGCTCCAATCCGGAAGATGCGGCGCTGGTCAAAGGACCATGGGTACTCGACCTCGGTGACGGCTCCTGTGTCGGCGGCTGCGCAGAAGAGGAGTATGCCTGAGTTAAGAGCGTCTTTCACTGCCTCCCGGAGGTTATTGATGCCCTTATGGTTATCTTCGGTGTCCCTGACCGTCCAGGACATGGAGATTATGTCTACTTTCTGGGTTATCGCTGCTCTGACAGCCTGTTGAGTGCACCGAGTTAGCTAAGAACAGCCACATTGATTGGCAGTTTTACTTACCAAAGCAGCGCTCTCTGCAGCAATGTATTCTTGCCCTGGAGTTTGCGTCGCCAAGTTAAGACTTGGCTGCGTCTCGAGCTTGTATACATATAGCTTAGCCATCGGACATACTCGGCAGATCATATCTGCCATGACAGTTCCGTGACCTTTGCTAGATCTGTAATAGGGACTCGGTCCATTCTCGTGTGGGAAGCCCCTGTCGAATGATTCTCCGCCTCTGATCTTACCACGGAGTGATTCCACGTAAGGATCAGCACCGTCGTCGATCAAGGCGACTTTGATGTCGTGCTGAGACTTGATGTCATCTAAGCGCAGGTTCTGTATCTCATCGGCGAACCTATCCATGCAGTTGAGCCATCTGTTGGATTGTAGATTCATCTCGTTGGTGCCGTTTTGCGTCTTTGCGAATCCACCCTGTTGCACAAGTCGTTCGCTGCCAGGAACGTCTGCCTTGCGTCTGAAAACGACAATGTTCCTCGTTTTTTGGGATGTCTCTCCATCGACTTCATCTGCCTCGTTCTTTTCGCGGGATGCCGCCTTGTTTAGGCGCATTTTGAAATCCTCCACGTACATGTTGATGCGGTCAGCCGACTCCAAGGTCTATATGAATGTTAATGTGATGATCATCCTGGGCATGGGTCTCTCGAAAATACGTACTTGACCATCATCCCACATGAGATGGACTGCCTCTAGATTTTCCAGCCTCGGCAGTCCTTCTGGCTCGCTCCAAGCCCGAAGGATGGCCCTGTTACCACTCCATCGGAGATGGAGCTGCCTCACGTTTCGACAGGCAGTCAAGATGGTCTCTGGGCACAAGTCAACTTTGCGCCAGTCCAATATCTCCACCTTGAATGGTCTTAAGCAATCCTCAATTGCACTGTCACTATGCGGTGGGTCCTTGAGGTCGTCCACGATAACTTTGAGGATGTGTTTGACCCCTTTCCTCCGCAGCCAGCCGAAGAAGACGGTCAGGTCACTCCTCCCTCGTCCAGTCTTTAGCCTCGCGGGTCGAAGCTTGGTTAGTCTTGACTCTCGGCTCGGTGCTGGGGGCTTCTGGAGCTCGATTCTACGAAACGAGACATAACGTAAAACTTGGTCAAAGTTCATGTGGTCATAACTCTGTATGAACGAGTCCTCGAAAATCTCGGATGGTGCCTCAGAGTAGTCGAAACACAGGCTAATATCTAGGGACGGTCAGCGTTGCACATATCCTTCAAGGTAATTTGCTCTTACTGTTGAAGTTGGCACCGTGTAGAAACCTGACGGCATTGTGCTGGTCTCTGTTGGAAAGCCTTGAGTCTGTCTCCAATGTGGTGCGTAGATAATACAGTTTGACCTCTTGCAAGATCGCGTCTGCGTATTCGGCTTTCCGCTTTTCCTCCTCCTGTAGTCGTGTGATGTCCTCGCCCTTTCGGCCAGTTTTTGGGGCACCGGCTGTTGACCTTCTTTGTAACTTGAAGTCTTCGGCGCCAGGCAAACCATCGACGGCTGATTTCCCGCCCTCTGCCATTACACGCCTTTGATGATGACCATAGGTATTAGGAGCCATGTCCAAAGTAGACTTGTCGACTAGCTCAGAATCTCGCCTGTGAAGGCTAACGAACGGCAGAGCTGGTCCTCTCCGACCATCTTTGCCTTGTTGTTCCGGGAAAAATCGGTCTTTCCCATTGACGTGTTCCAGAGATCCCTCAAAAGAGGCCCTCTCGCCAGCATGTTCATTCTTCTGGCCTTGTGTTGAGATAGCAGATTCTTCTTGCCTCATTTCTGCAGGACGAGCAGAGACTGATTCCTCTACCCGCTTCCGCCACAGACTTCGCGTGAACTGATGATACTCGTATACAGATAAGTCTTTGGGGTCTTTTGTGAAGACGTCCAGGGCTCCATCTCCATGGGCGATGAGTGCTTGGACAATCTTCAAGTGTGGTTCTGATGAGTATTTGTAGTCGACTGCGAGGTGCAGGGGCGTCAGACCACTTTGGTCTGTGGCTCGCAGAGTCTCTTCAGACGCGCCCTTGATCAGCGCGATGGTGCTTTCAGGCTTCAGGTGGTGGAAGATGGCTGCGTGGATGCAGTTCCTAGCGTGGTCGCTCCGCATGCGAAGTAGAGTGTCCAGGTCATCAACCTCATCGACGACAACATCGATAAAGTTGATGTTCTTCTTGGCGATTGCTAGATGAAGAGGAGTCTTTCCAGACTCATCTATTTGGCTCAGAAGTGTCTTTTGGTTCCTGATGACACAGCGAGTGAGGGACTTGTGTCCCAGGGTGCTCGCGATCAGGTGGAGCAGTGTCTGCGTTGAGTCCCTGGTCGTCCGTCCAAGTAGGCGTCCGTAGGCTTGCATGAACTTTTGGCGATTCTCCTTCCTACCCAAGTTCAACTTCTGGTTCTTGGCCTGTTCCAAGATGTCGTTAAAGGCTGTTTGTACTTCATCCTGGTCCAGTATCTTGGCGGGCTCAACATCGGAGTCGTCATCCCTGTAGTCTTCGTCGCTGTCGCCAGCTCCACCATAGATTGGGGGAATCACAGCTTGCCTCATTGCTGCGGTTGGTTATATGGCTCAACTTAATGTCGTTTGGATCTCATTGGTGATGTTTGAGGCCGCTCACGGGTCAGATCAGGCTGGCGAAGAGACGCGTTGTCCATCTCACCCGCAGACCCTCTCCCCACCAAGGGCAAACCAGGGGACAGGGGTTGGCGGTCATCTCCGCTTCCATGTACTTTTGTGTACAATTCTTCCTCCTAGTCACAATCCCCAGCTCGTTTGCGCGCATTTGACTCAGTCATCCTACTTGTCGCCATGAACGCCTACGACTCAGCTGCCGATTCTGATGGCGAGGAGCAAGTCTCATTTGGCATCTCGCTCGCGCCCAAAGGCGAAGAAGGCAGTGGGTTCCATACACAGAACGACCCCAGTAACCCATACCAGCGCGAGAATATCACTGAGCGCAAAAGTGCCGTCGACATTCGCTGCTCGAGCGTCGATGTCATCCATGGGCTGTTCGCGTCTGAAGGCGATGAACAGGATGTCTTCTGTACCCTGTTGGTGCTCCAATTCCGCTTTGACCCCCGAAAGAAGGCGAGGCGCATCTCTCACGTCGACGTCGAACTCAGGTTCTCTGGAAGTGAGTCTGGGGTAGCTGACCCTGAGGTCTTTGCCATCGCGCCCAGCGGCCACCTTCGCTTCGCCCACACGACGCAGACGGAGACAACCACAACCGGAGGCGAAGTCAACTTGGGCGCAGGCGGTGCTGGGATTAAAGTTGGAAGCGCACTCAAGTTTGAGCGTGAGGTGACGAGGGAAATGGGCTACGCGACCTCAGTGACAGGATCCATCGATCTACGCGGGCGCAACTACGGCAAGGCTAATTGTGCCTCCTGGACGCTGATGGAAAACCCGGAGACAAAGACCGGAGTACCTATCTCTATGAAGACGGCTATTCTACTCAAGAGGAGGGACGAGGGGCGTTTTCAGTGTGCAGTGACGGTCAAGGCTAAGGCAGATTGGAGAACATCGCTGGAATGGCTGGTTGGGGCTACGAAGCCCGATGACCCTGTGCTGTTTGACCCGACGCTGGAACCGACGAGTGATAGGTATGAGGACATGGAGCTCAAGCTTGGTGAGCTTGATCTTGACGCGATCTGTGATATTACATCTGCGAATATCGTGGAAGGGGTGGTGAAAACGAGGAAGATTGGTAGTCAACTAGAGTAGCGAGCCGTTCAAGAGCATTCATGCCACGCACGTTTTTAGACCATGAAGTTACCCTGTAGAACTTCAAATCATCAGTGCTCAAAAAAGAGTACATCATGGGTACCGCTCTTATTCTCAGCCCCCAGCCCTTTGACCCATCCATGGTCCGTCCAACCCAATCATCACGAGAATCTTTGCAGGGGTTTGAGGTCCAGCCTTTCAGCCCAACAGCCTGGGCACCCGCTTGAACAATTAACCGAAATCCTCTGTCCGTGTATCACGCGTGAGCCTTGTTTCAGGCGTCAGCACGCACCACCACAGCGACTGAGAACCCATCCGCGTTTGTAGCCAACCTCGCTTTGCCACAACTTGTATAGGACATAGTTAGGCATTTTTGTTGCTATGGGTGAAGTAGAACGGCCGCTTGAAGATGGTGTGGCGATGGGCAAGGCTGAGGCGACTGTCGACCACCCGGAAATGTTGGTCGACACGACTGAGTCGTACGCCTCGAGCGAGCAGAAGTTTGAGTAAGACAGACTCGGCGCATTTTACATGCCATTTAGCTGATTGTGTCTGTTCTAGCATCGTGGTAGTCCATGGTCTCGGTGGTTTGGGAGAAAAGTCTTGGAGCTCTAGCAAGCACCCGATGTGGATAAAGGACTTGGCAGTTCGCAAGGATTGGCAAGTCCGGATTATCCGGTATAGTTACTTTGCCGATGACATTACAGAAGCACTTTATCCCGAGGAGGCTATTTCAGTCGAAGCAGAAAGGCTCCTCCAGAAACTAGCCGAGTTGAGGAGTGAACAGCAGTCTGTTAGTATCCCCACTCTCTTCTCTTGGATGGTTACTGACCAAGGATACGTAGCCGTTGCCGTTGGCTTTCTTTGCGCACGATGTAGGAGGAATTATCGTAAAGCAGGTGAGTGAGATTATTGATCTGTCTGTGTAAGTTGGTATTAACTCAGCTCGTAGGCACTAGTCTTGGCTGGCCGGTTTAACAGCAAATACGCTGACATCAGATGCTCAACGCGCCTCCTGGTATGAACCCAGGATCTACAAATGTTATGAGCGGTCACTTATTATTCGCAGATGTTCTTTGGATGTCCGCACAGAACTGTTGGTGGCCTCAGAGACGTGGATGGCTTGGCTGCCCGCCTTGGTTTCCTGGATCGAAGAGAGCGAAAGGCCTCAGATTGGCAAATGAAGAGTCTTGCAAGATCCATCATTACTGTTAACAGTTCTTTTCTCCAGACTAGGATGCTGACACGTGCGAACGTGATGAATATAGTGTCGTCAAAGAAGAGTCCGGAAGAGAGGGTAAGACTGGGCGTTGAATCGTGTTAGAAGTTGACCAGCACTGACTCTGCCACTAATAGATCTTTGACTATCATACTGCAACATTCGGAACCCCTTTGGAAAAGGTCATCACCGTCGACAAACCGCACACAGAGCTAGACCGAGAGCCAACAGGAGAGAATTGGCACACTCTTTATGGGGGATACCAAACCAATCGGGTGGCATCATGTGAGTAAACACCTTGAAACTGGATTGCGTTCACTCCCCGAAACATGCTTACCATCGTGCTTTGCATAGTCCCCTGGTATGCCGATGGAATATCTCCTTTCATTGAAACTATCGAATCTCAGGCAGCCCCAGTTTACCCCCCCACGAGTTTCTCAGAAAGAACCCATCATTTCAGCTGGTTGAGTGAGGATGAGACCTTCAAAACATGGCGTGAAGCGCGAGGGGTCAACTTTCTGCACATACATGGCACCCCCGACGTCTCTGATGCGGCTGAGTATGTGTTCCGGGAAGTTGTAAAGGACAACGGCAACAGCAAATTCTTCCGGTGCATTCTATATTTCAAGTTTGACAAGCATGACGCGCGTCGAAACTCCATCGGGGCCATGGCCAATACCTTCTTGTCTCAGATCCTTGGTCAGGTTCGAGCATCGCCGGCCAAAAATATTGCGGACCTCGAGCCACCGGACTTTACGGACTGCTGGACTGACAAGGATGCTTTCTTCTTTCTCGACAAAGTAAGGAGAGACTTGGGATATGCCTCCAAGGTCCACTGGATTCTGGATGGGCTGGACCAGTGTGACGAGTCCAGTCGCTGGTTCCTGTCAGAACTCTCAAGTATTGCCAAGGCTTCTGAACAGCATTTCAAAATTGTTATCACAAGCGTCGATGGCAATCATATCTGCCAGAGCCTCCCTGAGTGTGAAACCATTGATCTGACGCAGCACATCCCAACCGCCAGGTCCACCGAGAACGCGAAGCAAGACTTCTTGTCGGCATTGTTCCAGAAGCGACCTCAATTCTACCACGTCCACTCTAAGATCACGCATTTGCTAGAATCTTGTGGACTTGACAATTCGGTGTGCAGTCTCCTATTGGAATGGCTGACTGTTACTCCTTGTGCATCAACGAGAGCAGCCTTGGAACAGGAACTCGAATCACTTATGCCGCTCTCACCAGCTAGGATATTTGAGAAGGCCTTGAATTCTGTGCGTAGAGAGCGGCGCCAGTGGGCTAAAAATGTTCTCACCTGGGTCACGCGATCTGCTCGACCATTGTCGCTTGAAGAGCTCGCGAGTGCACTCACTCTCGACGCCTTCGACTCCGCATCCAAGTCAAGCTTGAATCAGGATCTCGCTCGGGATATTCAAGAGTGCTTTGGCCCTTTGATATTCTCCCTGGACAATGGCGCGGTTCAACTACGTCATTCAACTGTCCGAGACGTGTTGACAGCTGACAATGGCACTCAAAGAGAAGATCGCCCATGGTATGTTCTAGATTCCCCAGAACAAGATCATAGGAACATCGCAGACGCATGTGTCCGTTACCTTTCAATACCCGCCGTTCAAGAGGAGATTCGGGCTGCTTGCAAAGCCTCTTCGGGTACCCAGTCGACCTTTGAAAGCCCCTCAGATATCTTATCCTACACCATCCAATACTGGCCACATCATTATCAACAGGGCTACTTGGCTGAAGCTTCAATTCCTTCAACATCGAGTATCGCCGCCTTCTTTCAAGATGCAAAGGCGCTTCAATGCTGGGCAGCAGTGAACTGGCACTTCTTGAACCCCTGCATTCGGGCAGACCAGCCCTCCCTGCCACTCTTGGCAATTCTCGCCTCTCTGGGCCTCAAGGAGTCAGTGGCTACTCTCATCAAGTCTCAGGGGATAGAGGACAAGCATTGCGTCTCAAAGGCACTCAATGAGGCGTCTCGACATGGGAAAGAGGAAGTTGTCAAGTTGCTACTGCAAGACTCGAGTGTGGATGAATCCACTTGTCTTGATGCCATCATGGCCGCAGCACGATCGGCGGAGTTTGGGGTCTTGGACATGTTCCTGAGATATGCGACTGAGAAATCCAACATCGTGCAATGGCCTGGTTTGCTCGCATCTCGACTTGCATCCCTCGGGCCCGTCGACCAGTTGAAGACTATCCTCGAAACCGGAGGGGACGCGAACTTGATGGATACAGCCTACTCGCCACCCCTTCATTGCGCTATCATTAGAAACAGCACCACAGTATTTGATGTCCTTGTTGGGCACGGTGCTGATCCTGCAGCCGTTAATTCCAACTGGAAGGATACGCCAGCGATTCTTGTGGCGGCCAAGTACGGTCACATGGACATGGTGAGGAGGCTGGCTGAAGCTGGCGCATCAGTGGATGTGTATGATAACAGGGGAAGATGTGCTCTATGGGTAGCCGCTTCGACAGGACAGCATTTGGCCCTCAAAGCCCTGCTAGCCGCGGGCGCAAACAAACGAGCCCTGGAAGTTCCCAGAGAGGAGTCAGTGAGCTCGTCCATGGTTTCCATTGCGGCTGTCCCCTTTTCAAAGTGCCTCAAGGTAGCACTTGAGTACGGCGCGGACCCTAACTGCAAAGTGCCAAACGGACATCCATCGAGTGTTCTGAGCGTTGCGGCAACTTGGGGCTTTCCTGATATTTGTCGTATGCTTCTCGAAGCTGGCGCCGATCATGATTCCGATGAAGATCCTCCTCTTATCCACGCCGTCGTTTCTGGGAATCGCGAGATAGTGGACATGCTGCTTGAAAAGGGTGCCAAGATTGATGTAAAGCTGGAGTATGACGGTTTTCACGCCACACCTCTCATCATAGCTGCTCGGCGGAATTACAAAGATTGGGCCAAGATTTTCATTGACAGAGGAGCCAGCGTCGACCTTGAGGTTTGGAACGGGAGTACCGCGCTGCATTATGCCATCAGTGGAGATCATCCCGAGATGGTCAAGTTCCTTATCGACTCAGGGGCCAACACTGGACAAATCCAGGATAGACAGTGGTCGGCACTCCAAAAATGCTATCCAACAGTCGACTGCACAAGGGTCCTCCTCGATACCGGAGTCGATTTGAACTGGGCCAACCCCGAGGGCACGGCGCTGTATCTTGCTGCCTGCTATAACGAGCTAGATGTGGCTAAACTGATCCTCTCCTACCACCCTGATTTGGAAATCAAGTGTCCAGCAGAGAAGTCATGGGACTTTGGATACACTGCACTCCACGTGGCGACAAGTAAGGGCTTTGCCGAGATGGTACGGCTACTTGTAGAGGCGGGCGCTGATTTGAACTCGACAACTCCGATAGGCGGGACACCTCTGATCTTGGCCGTAGCTAACGATTCGGAGGATTGCACGAAGGCTTTGTTGGAATACGACCTGGACCTAGACACAAAGGATGTGCTGGGATTCACGGCCCTCCATTGTGTTCCGTCCCCTGGAGGCTTGTCTATTGCCAAGCTGCTGATTAACCGAGGAGCCAGCCTGGAGATCCGAAATAATAATGGCAGGTCTGTCCTAGACCTGGCCATCATGAGTAAGGATGCTCCATTGGTGGAGTTTCTCTTGGATAAGAAGGCCGACATCAACGCGGCGGCCAACTCGAGTGGTGCTGCTCTGCACGTCGGAGCCAGTATGGGTTATATTGGCATGGTCAAGCTCCTCGTTAGGAAAGGCGCCGATGTGAACCTTGCCCATCCTTGGATGTACGGCACAGCGCTGCAAAAGGTATACATGTCAAGGAGTGGTACTGTGGAGGGCAGAGATGCTGTCGCTCGATTCTTGGTCGAGGAGGCAGGCGTTGACGTGAACGCTCATGGTGGAGTCGATGGCTCAGCACTAGAAATCGCGCTCCTATATAGGACCGTTGAAGCGGCCAAGTTTCTCATCGAAAGGGGTGCCGACATCGGCTGGAAGGACCCCTGGGGCCGGCGACCCGTCCACTTCGCAGCCCTGCGTACACCAGGTCACTTCCAGCTGTTACTTGACTCAGTCTCAGACATGGACGACGACATCCTCGGTATTGACACCAAGACGAACCTTGGCCAGACGCCGCTACACTTTGCAGTCGCCAGTGGAAGTACTGAGCTTGTCGAGCTTATTCTCTCTCGCACCCGAGACAAGATAATTAATGAGCCGGACGAGGACGGTTGGACACCGCTACTATGGGCGTGCCGGCCTTGCGGCGAATGGGGAACACCTGCTCAGGTTGAGCCCGCCATAGTGAAGCTTCTGCTAGACAGGGGCGCAGATCCGTCGGTGCGAGGTCGAACTTGGGATGATAAACAGTGGTCCCCACTCAAGATGGCGAGATACCATGGGGCGATGGAAGAGGTGGTGCAGCTGCTGAAGAAATCTGGTAGGCATGGAAGTGAGAGGGGAGAGAAAGATGACTTTCACGCCTCTAAGAAGGGAGTGCGTGATCGCACCACATTTTGCGACATGTGTCTCTTTGTAAGTCTTTACCATCGCATCTCTCTTACATAATGCTGACTTGGAATCAATTTTAGCGCGTACGGGGGATGGCATATATGTGTTTGAGTTGCGACCCTAAGATTACCTTCTGTTTCAAATGCTGTCGCTGGAAGGAAGAGCTTCACCCGCATCATAACAATTGGTCACTAGAAGGGACGGAGTTTGAGGAGACCGAAGAAAATGAGGAGGAGAAGGAGTCTCCGGATAGCTCACCGGAGATTGAACAGGTGCAGGATGACGATGCTGAGGGAGATTGGTCTAGTGAGGAGGATAACAAGGGTTAGGAAATAAATAGGCATACAAACTTTTCACACTTCTGAGAATGACCTTTAAATGTGTTATTGGTTACAGTTGAAGCCCGGCCCTCGATGGAATAACTGAGCCAGAATATCGAGAATGATATGTGTAATCATGGTCCTCTGGTATGATATGTAAGTATCTAGGTCAGTAATCATAAAAATAATCGGAAGGCTGACTAAAGGGTTCGTTTAAATCACTTACCTAACTCCCCGAGCATCCCTTTAGGTCACGCAGCTGCGTAATCAGTCTTCAGCCGTTGCACCACCGCGTATTAAAGGTTGCTTGGTGCCACCTCTTAGTTCTTCTACACATCATCGCACGCAGACCATAACGGAACTCAGTGGTTACAACCATGGCAGTACAATTCTCTATCTACACGTGTCAGCCGATCCCAACCGCCGCCAGCTCCCCTGATCCATCATCAGAGGATTCGGGGCTCTGGTCCCCTCTCTCTTGCACGCTTATATATACGACGACTACAGCCGTTCTGGTAGATTGCCCTGCAAGCATCGCCGCCACTGCGGAACTTGCATCTTGGGTTAAATCTACCTTACCAGCCCGTTGCACCCTGAAGTACTTCATCGCCACTCACGCCCATGGGGACCATTTCTTTGGATTCCCAGTCTTGAAAGACTTCTTTCCTTCCGTCACAGCTGTTGCTACGAAGAGCGTTGTTGAAGGGGTGGACTCTCAGTACGCCCCTGAACTCCACGATGGGCTCTGGAAGATTCATTTTCCCCCTGCTGAAGCCGGCACCGGCTTACCTGCGACAAAAGCTCAATTCGAAGCCCTCTCACCCTCTAATGAGATCGACCTTGATGGGCACTTGATCAAACTCTACGACGTCCCCCACGGAGATACCCATGCCAACTCCTTCGTCCACGTACCCGAGTTGGGGCTGGTAGTCGCGGGCGACATTGTCTACAACGGAGACTGCCACCAATGGCTCGGTGAGGCCGCCACCACGGAGAAACGGGCACAGTGGATTGAGGCCTTGTCGCAGATTGCGGCGTTGAAGCCAATGGTGGTTGTACCTGGGCACACATTCACGCCTGCGACAGAGCCCAACGAAGACGTTGCTCTGTCAATGCTGAAGAGCACCAAGGAATACATTCAGGCGTTTGAGCAAGAACTTGAGGATGCACACAGCATGGATGATTTGTTTCAGAGAATGAGATCTCGTCAGTCTAGGTGGAATCTCTGGATTTTGAGTGGCAGCTGTCAGGCTAGCATCGCGACGAAGCAGGTTTGATCACATAGCACAAGGTTAAATCAGAATGGACAGTTATACTATCTTTTCATCATCACAAACTTGCAGTACTGTACCCGCTTGAAGAGGGAGTCCACGGAGGCAGTCCACGGAGGGTAAAACAGTGACCGGCTGCTCGGACTTTTACCCTCCCCGGCGTTCACTCCTCTCACATGCTTCGGGCTCCCGGACTTGCACGGCCCCGAAGTCGTTAGGCGGCCATCTTGCCACACGAGGACTAGCACCCGGCTGTAAGTCATCCTGCGCATAATTGTTCGCCAAAGACTTGCATTTATACGATGAATGATATCCATGGGATGTATGGTGGCCCATCTGACGATGGAAAGTTCTTACCCGGCGCTCGATGGGATAACTGAGCAAAAGATCGTTCCCTAACACAAACACAGAACCACTCATAAAGCCCAAAGGGTCCATTTCACGTGTGAAGAGCGCTCTCTCTACGGACAGATTTCATTGTGATATGGGATACTGAAAGATCCACCTAACATACAGTGGTTACTTCTTTCCAGCGACGTAGGCCTTGAGAAACTCATCCAAGTCTTCCTGGGGCAAGCCCAACTTCGCGTTCCACAGCCCCTTCGTGACAGAAAAGTGTGCCAGACCGCCTTTACCATAGATGGCACCCGCAATCATAGCCAGTGTACCCATCAACTGCCCATCCTTCACCTGCGCAGCGCCATCCTGCCACAATCCATCGACAGTTCCATGTGATATCTCAAATTTCTCCCCTGTAGCTCTCTCGAGAGCTCTCACCACCTCGTTTTGCGTCACTGTGAAGCTATTGACGTACACGTACTGATTCTTTATCGCTTCTGGGTTCTTCAAACTCTTCGCAATTGCCCTGCCAACTTGATCCAAATTTGTGGCCTCATATGGGATGTCACCTCCGTCAAAGATCGTAGCGGTACGAGCGGGGACATTCAGTCCTCCGAATCCAGGGATGTTCAAGCCCCAGTCAAACATCGACCCGGAGATGACTGCTGTCCATGATATCTTATCTTGTTGCGTCTTGAGGTACTCGACGGTATCGATCTTGTCTTTCAAGAATGGGATGTAGGTGGATGCGGCAGGATCCGAGGTATCGACGCCATATTCGGATGGAACGAACACCTTGACGCCTGCTTCAATAGCTGCGTTGGCAATCGTCTTCTGAATGGCCAAAGCATCTCCGGGGATGATGCTGGCAACGGTGCTAACGATAGCGTCTTGACTTCTGAAGAGCTCAATTAAAGATGCTTCAGAGTAGTCGGACTTGACATGCTTCACTTCGGCCGGCAACGTAGCCTCGGAAGTATTTCGTGTTAAGCCCGTAACGGTGAAATTCTCGTCCAACAGGGCGTGGATAGTTGACCTGCCCACGTTTCCACCTGCCCCAAGGACAAGAACATTGTTAATAGACGACGAAGTCATAGTGATAGCGAAAGGAGCAGAAAAGACGGGAAATATTGAGTGAGTGCTTGTAGGATGTGAGACTTTGTAGGGTAAGCGGATGGAGTTCTGTTTGAAGTTGGGCGCTCTCGTAGTCTTTATGTTATTGCATGTCATGTCCGTGGACCTCCACGGCGTTGATATTATGTATTTTTCTTCTTAGCATTAATAAAATCTGAAATTTCAATTCACTTTTGTCGAGGATTACTGATCGATGTGATTTGCGGCTTATCGCGACGTCGCCACGCAAGAAAGACACCACGTGACTCTCTGTTCTCGCGGGTTCATTATGAAGAGAACCCGATTTATTAAGCCATCTCTAGATGGGTACCATCGAACGAACCAAACTTGATCAGTCATCACCGGCAACTCACCAGCTATCAGTACCCACTGTATTATCATTGAGGTATGATGGTTTGAAGTGCTAATGTTGTATTTATTTGTTGTAGTTGAAGCCTGCCCGTTGAATGGAAAACTGAGTCAATAGACAAAGTACGGTAATACTACTGAATTTGCATTCACAGCTTAAGCGGCCGCCCTTCCCCTAGTCTCAAACGGCAAGATAAGAAAGACTACACCAGCAACAACAAACAATGCAGCCGAGATCCATACAGGCAAGTCTGTCTCGATTCCCACATACGCAGCAATAATAGGTGCCATAAGTCCACTGAGACGATTGAACATGGCAACAAGTCCATTTGCCGTGCCTCGAATGGGCGCAGGGAACAGCTCAGGGGTGTACGAATAAAGAAGACCATAAACAAGATTCTGAAAGAATGCAATCGCGCAAGTGAATCCAATGATGCCAGCTTCGGAATTTGCTCTGGTAAAGAGGAACAGGAAGACACCAGTTCCGATGCATGCAAACGTTCCTGTGCCCTTGCGCCCGACCTTCTTTAGATCAACTGTGAAGCCGCCGAGGATGGATGCTGGGATGCCGCACACAGCTTGGATGGCATAGTTGCGGTATGTCTTCTCTAAAGAGGAGCTGCCTTGGTTGACGCCCTTGTTCTCAAGGTAGATAGGAATGAAGGAGTTGTAGAGAGGATAGGCCATTCCAATGGAACACCACAGGAAAAGCATAAGGGAAGTAGATATGGCAATTTGTGGAGTGGCAAAGAGGGAACGAATCTTGTCAGGCCTGAACTTTTCAATATTTCGTTTGATGATGTTCCGGTGGTTGGCGTTGGGTGCTTGATTTTCGACTGTCGTCGTGTTGTTGATGTAATTGCTGTTCAACTCAGCGTCGATGGCTTCGAAGTGCGAGATGGTAAGCCAGGTTGTGGTCTTATTCCTGGCAGCAACCTTCTGAACAACATCCACAGCCTGCTGATCCAGACCCTTGCCTAGGAGATACTTGGGCGTTTCGTAAACGCGGAAGAGGAGCCGCATCAGGAACAAGACCATTGTAAGGCCGCCGAATGTCCAATACGTGTATCTCCAACCAAGGTTATCCTCGAATCGACACTCTCCAGCAGGAAGACCAGATGGGCACGAGTAGTTGGAGATTAGAGGCCACGCGATCAATGCTGCAACAGCCTGGCCAACCGACCAAAAGGCAGACTGCATGGTGAGGAGGTATTGATGCGTGGCTGGGATGAACTCGAGGAAGATGGCGCTGTCGACGGGTTGATTTCCTCCCGTGCCGACGCCGATGATGGCGCAAAATGTGGCGATGGCAACAAAGTTGGGACTCCCGGCTCCAACTAGACCGGCGACGGAAGACAAGAGCAGGGTGATGTTGAAGGCAAGACGGCGGCCGATGAAGTCAGCCGTCATTGGCCACACAGAAGAGCCGACGACAAGGCCAGCGTATTTTGCCACCGTGAGAAACGCGATTTTCTTGACTGCGAACTCGTTCCGGACTGGGGCGCTGATGATGGTGATGGCTTGCATCCAGAACTACTCAGTCAGTAAACGGAGCGCTGGTACGACTAGGGACTCTCACATTATCCACAAACCAACCAAAGCCCGTCATGGCAAAGACCTTCCATTGGAAAGATCCCATTCCAATGTCGATGAGAGCCTGGTTCATAATGGCAACCTTCCTTTCGTACACCACGTCCGCTCCAGATGGAATGGCACGAGTATCGATTCCATGGTAGTCTCGGTCTTCAGTGACCTCAATCTTGCCATTGGATCGAGACTCGTTGGTAAATGTCCTCTCGTTGGGAGACATGACTTCTGGAGCCTTGACGTCTTTGTTCATGTCAAAATTCTCCATCGTTATGAGTCAGGGGGTAGTAGTGTTAAGAAACAAGATGTAAGAAGATGAGGTTAGATGTTTGTGTCGCTGATGGGGAATAAGAGCTCCTTGCGCGCTCATATCTATACTGATCATCAACGTCAACAAGGCCTCAGGTTATCATGACCAAAGCTGGGGTTTGTGGGGAGGACCGAGCTGACCTGGGGATCGTCTTCAGTGACATCCCCGAGTCATCTCCGCTTTTTTCGCACTGCCAAGCTCGGCCCAAGATAGCGAACGCATCAGCGCGCCTCGAATACCCCAAATACGGTATAGCGCTGCTCGCCCTCAGATAAGTAGTGACTGAGTCGGAAGAGGGAGTGTGTGCCTCACCTTTGCCTCCTAACAACACGCAGCCATACTGGCGCTTCTCATATGTGCTCCAAGCGGTATAGCTCGTATCATCTCGCGGGGGACATCGTTGAACCTTGTACTCGGCGTCATCGGAAGTTCATGGCGGGCTCCACAAGTTGATTCCGAGAAGCCGAGTGCGTCTCGAATCCCCCAGATGCGGTATGGTAGTATTCTCTGGGGTGCATTGGCCGCGATAGATCGACTTTTGCGGAGAAGAGGGCTTTGTTCTCGGCTGCGTTATCATCATTTGGAGTTATGGGAGTGGACAAGGGATACAGCGCGTCTAGAATAACCTATTTTGGGTAAATAGTCCCTCGGAACACCTATCTACATATAAGAGGTAAGTGTGGCGGCTTGTTCAACGTCTTATCATCCCATCACCAACGCCAACTTCCAACTCTAATATCACTACCCCTTCCTTTTCCGAGTCATTGACTCTGCAGTCCAAGACACAGTTACCATGGCCCCTTCAGCTTTTATCGAAACTCCGCTTGCCCAGGGGTCAATCAAACCCCAGCAGACTCCCTCCTTGAAGCAGGGCTCCGGCGTGCAGTTCAGCGCAGCCAAGCACCTAGCCTACTCCCCTCCTTCGTCTATCTTGACCATGAAGGACCTTGCTCTTGAGCCTACCGCATTGTCTCCAATTGCAACTACAGAGTCATTCCCGCTTCTTTCCCATGAGGCTGTACTGCAGCATCGACGAGATCTCTTCAGCAAGGATGTTCTTGACAACTGCCTCCACCACACTCGCCCTGGTTCCGTGCAGCTTCGCGGCATGGCTCCTCGCTACGCTCCGTTTATTCATCAATTCTGGCATTCTCCGGAAGTTTTGAAGATCGTAAGTGATATTGCTGGCGTTGAGCTCGTTCCAGCCATGGACTACGAAATCAGCCATACCAACGTCCAGCTTGGTCCTGGTGGACTTGATGCTGTCAGAAACACTACAGTTGAGCCCCCCGAGGCCACCGCAGAAGCGATTAAGAGATTCGAGCAGGATAAACCCAAGAAACAAGAGGTTACGGACCAGACAAAGCCCATCATCGAGTGGCATGAGGACTCCCACCCGTGGGTCTGTGTCGTGATGCTTTCAGACGCCAGGCACATGTCCGGTGGTGAGACGGAGCTCATGAAGGGCGACGGGACGACCCTCAAGGTGAAGGCACCGCAGATGGTAAGTGGCATGTCCCGCTCATGCACGATATAGTACTAACTGGTGTGTAGGGCTGCGCTGTTCTCCTCCAGGGCCGCTACATCACGCACACAGCAGCACCTGTAACTAACATGCCGGAACGAGTCACCATCGTCACGTCCTTCCGGCCAAAGAACCCCCTCCTCGTGGATGACACCACCAACAAGAACGTTAGGAATAAGTCTCATCTCACCGAGCTGTACTACCAATGGACGACATATCGTCTGGATGTGATTGCTCAGCGGGCTCGCATCGCTGCAGATGCCCTTAAGGAACGGTACGCAAAGAATGTCGCAGAGTCAGATGCTGAGGGAAAGCCTGGCTTGTGTATGGTCGAGACTGTCAGTCTTGAAGAGATCAAGAAGTGGTCGGAGGAGATGATCAAGTATATCCAGGACACGACTAAGGAGATGGGCCTACCTTCACAGTGAATTCGAGGGGGCTTGAGATTATTTGCACTGCTTTCGTCAACAATCAGCTTTTGAACACAAAATGAAGCATTAGCAACAATTGCATTGTCATAGAAAACAAGAGTTCTCAAAGGGCTACCACTCCTACTTTCATTTTTCTGTTCGCTCTCTTGCAGTAAAAGGCGCTCAAGATGAGATAGAACTTGACTTTCCCTCTCAGCTTCCTTAGAACCGTTCGCCAGTGAAAACCTTCTTGTGTCATGTCTTTCTTATGGGCTAGGTAGTTAGAGGAAGGTTGTCACCCATTACCGCCCTGTTCGTAGTTATCCTGCCCTCCTGCTCCCTTATCTTCCAGTTTTGCGGGGTAACCAGGCGCTAACGAACTAACGACTCCACTGATAATCCCCGGGGCTCGACAACCTCAGCCCTCAACCTCGACTCTCCCCTCACGTCACGTATTTGTTATCGACTAGGAAGCCTTTGGGCCAGCAGCGGATCCTCTCCTCTCTATTTGAAGAACTCTCTCATGCCGTGCCTTTGAAGACTCAATGGAACCTAAGCAGCGTCAACGTCGGTCTCGAGCAGGGTGCTGGACGTGCAGGAATAGGTACCCTATCGCCAACCTGTCTCAGCGAATCGTAACTTATTGATTATAGGAGAAAGAAGTGTGACAGCATCAAATTCCCTTGTGGCAACTGCCAACGTCTGGGCTTGGATTGCAATACCGAGACTAAGCTTGTCTGGGAGGATGATTCTCGCCGAGAGGGGATGAAGAGGAGAGGTCCATCCAAATCCACCAAGCGTCCCAATGCCACCCAACCCGTGGCTGGTCAGCCTAGCCCGCAAAGAAGGAATTACAACTCAGTCACAACCGGATCCCTTTTCACCCAGTCTGGCCATGAAGGGGGCCTACAACGCCTCTGCAAAATCTCAGAATGGCCCTTCGACCTAGATCCCATAGAGTCGCACGCTCTGGACCACTACATACAACGCTTCTCCAGGACATACCCAACCTGCGCTGGTCCTACCAACCCATTCTTGAGAGTTTTTATTCCTTTATCGATGCAAAGCCGGGTGGTTCTCGATGCTCTTCTAACTCTTAGCTGCGTTCAAAGCTGGGAGCATGGAAGTTTTGTGATGGAAAGACCCATGTTGTTCTTCCGATGCAAAGCCCTCCGCGGCTGTAGGGAGCTTATTGAATCGGTCATTAACAAATCTGGAGTCCAGAAAGAGATTCAGTCAGCATCAACTATGGACGCCGCCATCCAGGTTGTGGCATCTCGGGCAGCAACTCTGGATAATGGCGATGTCATTTATCTCCTCGCCACATGTGTCCTTATGGTCCTTTACGAGAAGCTCAGTGGAGAAGGGCAAGGGAACGTGACTACACATCTACGATTCTTTGCCCGGGTCTTCCCAAGTAGGCTGTTTCTAGCCATTGAAAATGGAAATCCCCTCGACGACTCTAGGCACCAGTGGAATGAGGCCATGGCCTTCCTCTCTAGCCTTTTCCTTTATAACGATCTCGTTAGGTCAACCTCGCTCCGCACTACGACACTGTCAGACTTTTACATTAGACATGGCGACCCTGGATCACGTTTCGAATTCCCCAAGATCATCGCCAGGCTAAGTGCTGGTGACTTTTCAGTAACAGATCAAGAGATCGCGGCGTGGGATGGACGGCTTGACTGGTTTCCAAGTTTCGCGCTCGATGCGCCTGACACAAGTGAATCCCGCGAGAGTCTCCCTGTTGCAGAACCGGCCTTTGTTCTAAATCCGTACTTCCGGCGACTCGACAACTTTGCCCGATCACAGACCTGGAGCGAAAAGGGGATCGTCTCGGAGCTCTACCGCGTATCAGCCTCAGTCTACCGAAAGCAAAAGTTTGTAGACCAGTGGCTCTCATTCGGTCATGGTCCTCCGGAGATAGACGAAAATGATTTGGAGATGGGAAATCTTCCGTCGTGGGGCGTTGAGCTGCTTCGTCTGCTGCCACCCGTCTCGCCATTTGATAATACTCTTTTATGGCCTATCTCTATTATTGCAAAGGAGCTCACGGATGGGATGGAACGTGAGTTTGCCTTAAATAAGGTTGAATCACTAGAGAAGCGGTTTAGGATGAAGCATTTTAGCGATGTGAGGGAGTATCTTGTTACTAGTTGGAAGGCAAAGGATCAGGGCATTATTAGCACATACGAGCAGCCAGTTCTTTTTGGTTAAAAGTACCGGCCCTTGATCCTCCTTTCATGTACAGCCTCCAGCTCAACATCTTTAGGGAAAACTAATAACAACCTTTGTCTCTTCTCGCCTATCAAAACGATGATAATACTCAGGTGCGCTCTCGATATCAATAGTACTGGAGACGACGAAACCCGGGTTAGCCTTGCCAGCCGTGATGAGCGGCACCAATTCTGATGCAAATAGCAACGGCAACGCCGGACCGCCCCCAGTGGTCAGTCCCTTGAAGAATGCTGTGCCGATATCAAAGTCAGCCTCGCCACCAAAATAACCACCCATTATAGATATGCCACCAAACGGAGTCGTCACATTGATTAAGTGGTGCATCAAAGTGGTCGGGTCGATTTGTCCAGTGGAGTTGATAGCTTCGTAGCCCACGCATTCAACGGCTCGATCGACACCGTTTGGTTCAAGAGCGAGGATCTGCTCGGCCGGGTTGGCATTTTTGAAGTTGATTGGTACAGCGCCAAGAGATTCAGCAAGATCGAGCCGGTCCTGGACGTGGTCGACGGAATATACAGTCGAAGCGCCACGGAGGAAGGCCGAGTGAACGGCTAGGAGCCCAACTGGACCAACGCCGAAGATGGCAACAGTATCACCAGGAACGAAGCCCGAAAACGTAATGCCGGACCAAGCGGTCACGAATATGTCGGACACCAAGAGGTAGTTATGGAGAGTATCGGCGTCGGTGGATGAATTGATAGGGACTGGGATGAGACTGTCGTCGGCGAACGGGACACGGGCGTATTCAGCTAGGAGGCGACTGTTAGCCAACACAGAACATTTCCCTATCCAAGTAATTTAACCGACCTTGGAGCCCTCCGATAGTTTCACCCTGGAGCCCGCCATATGATCGGGGCACCACATGATCGAAGCTGTAGCGTCCATCGTCGATAACATCTGGGATGACCACGTAATCACCCACGCTCAAATGCTGGACAGCGTCACCAACTTCGATAATGTGCCCGATGGCTTCATGACCTAGAAGATAGGGTTGGTCTTGGGATCCAACACCCATATGGAAGGTGTGTAGATCCGTGCCGCAAATCGCGGACGCATTGATTTTAACAATGGCATCTGTCGGATCAATGAGGGTGGGAACGGGTAGGTCAATGACAGTAACGTTGTAAGCTTGGCCGAGCTGAACGACAGCCCGCATGAAAGACATCTTGTTTGAAGGCTGATAGAGATCCGTCTAGGCCAGTTCTTGTGGAACAAGAAAAGGGCGAAGCAAGAGAGGTATACAAATAATGATGAAGAGCATTAAAGCCGTTGTGCAAGTCCAGCTTCCTTCCTTATATATCAAAGCTTCTTCGTACGGCCAAGAAATCTGCAATGTTGCCATGACGCAAGCCCATATGTGTTGTACCCAACAGCACCACAATCAGGTCACATTGTGTTGCTAGTGTCAAGAAAGTTATCGCGGTTTAGCTGCTGGCTAGGCATCCTTTCCACCCTACATAACACGGAAGAGGAGGCGTCTCATCTCGGAGAGGTTTAACTGTCCGTTGTGAACGCGCGTCCACACAAGATCATTAACTGAAGCCGGAATGAAATCCGCGTAGTCCATACACGATCAGAAGTAAATACGCGCGGCGTTTGTCGAACTCCGCTTATACCTGCCCGACGACCGAGAGAATCACCGCTTGTAACATGATGTTCAGAAACATACTGAGAGGCCGAATGGATTTGAAGCCCCATTAAGTCTTTCCCCGCCATTGCATCCTCCCCGTTTGGGATTAAATGATCATCTATAGCCCTGGTCTGATAGCAAGGGGGTAAGCAGGATGCATACTAGCTATATCTTTCCGTGAGTGCGCCAAGACTCCAAAGCAGTCACTTACAAGGACTTGATATAATTATTAATCACTTTATCGGAAGCACCTCTTCTTGCAGTCAATTTCACCGAGGCGGTATGTTCTATTGCTGTTGTGTATGTGTATAGGGTTAATGTGAAAGAGTATTTGGTCATGATGATCCGATCTAACAAGGACAATCTCTAATCTTCAAGAGAAAACGGTTCCGCCATCCACAATAATACTCTGACCCGTGATTTGATCAGACCCTTTCCCAGCTAGAAATCCCACCAAGGCTGCAACATCTTCCGGCGTCTAGCGAAATATTAGTGTTTAAGCGATGAATTGGTGGTGATCACCTTACCTGGGCCCGGCCGAGAGCGGTCCGTTGCTGGACCGCCGCATCAAAGACTTGTCCCTTATCAAGACCAAACTTCTCGCCGAGAGATGAGTCAATCGTGTCCCACATGTTGGTCTGGACGATACCAGCGTAGTATGCATTGACAGTGATGCCGTGAGTGGCAAGTTCAAGGGCGGCTACTTGGGTCAAGCCGCGGACAGCCCACTTGCTCGCCGAGTAGGCGGGAGTTTGAGGTGCCTTTAGCAATATCAGACTCTTTTAGATCCTTTCCGTGTCTTTAAGCAGGCGTATCAGAACTTCTCGGCCTATACCCAGATATGGAGCATGCACCGATTATCTTACCCCCTCTGCCTTGATCTATCATTTGCTTGGCTAGACCCAAAGTTTTAGCCGTCTTGCTAAACTAATTAGTATGGGACGCGTACCTGCATGTTTATAGCATAAGAACACTCCCTTCACGTTAACCTTGGGGTGTCAGCTGAATGAATCAGCGCATAGAGTATCAGACCTAACCTCTTGGACCTTATCCCACTCCGACCCTTCAATTTGTAGTAGCGGCTCGATCAGTATCACCCCGGCGTTCGCAATCATAACCTTATATCAGTTAGTAACCAAATTTGTTGAAAGAATTGCGGACAATCGTCCACTCTGGTCACCTACATCAAGCCCCCCGAGCTCTGAAACCGTGGTCGCTATCATTTTGATGACACTCTCTTCAACGCCAACGTCACCAATAGTAACAGCGCGTCTTCGGCCTGTTTTGCTAGCTTTGTGATGTCTATTTTGCGCCCCCAGTTGTTCACATCTGGTGGCTCATGTCGATACTTGCCTCTTAACTCAATCTCTTGTTTGAGACTAAAAAGTTCAGCTTCCGAATTGAGAACATCGTTGATCGAGACGTTGAAACCATCATCGGCAAGGTGCGACGCGATTGCCCGGTCGATCCCGCGGGCAGAGCCCGTGACCAAAGCAACCGGGACCATGACTGAAGTTACAGTACCTATGGAGAGATGAATAGTGTTCCGCTAAGTTGATTTTTTGCTATCTTCGCATACGAGGATTGTCCAAATATCGCAAAAAACTGTTTATTTTAATGCGAGGCTCCTGATTAAATAGAAACCCGCCAGTGATAACTAAATCACAAGACTGCATTCGGTATTTCGGCAATTCACCTTCGGTAGTCGGTGGTCGGTAGTCTAAGAACCTGAAATCTTTGTCACTCACTGGCAGCGGATTAATCGCCTAGTTAGCTGGGCTCTTAATTAATTATATATTTTCGGTCTGGAGATTATAATAAAAGACCTCTGGTTTACATCATAGTTACATGCCTGTTTTACTGTAGCCAGATTAGGCGGCACTAGCAAGGCTACCTCGTGGACTATCAGTATTTCAGTCGAAAAACAACCACAGTACCCCCCCAAGCACGAACAGTCATGCCAATTTGTCTTTGTCGATGGTGCAGACCTCCAAGGTGTACGTGCCCCTGGTCTCGCATCATCGTTTTCGTCTCACCTGATGTTGGAGTCCGTTCCTGCAGTCTGCTTACCCCCTTGTAAAAGTCTAAACCTGATAGTCCCCAGGGCGGCCACTAATGCTTCTCGCCCATGTGGACTTTGCTCATTCTGGACTTATGTTCTTAACTCCGTTCCGGACCTAGTACTACAATGAAATTCACTCCACATCAAACGAGTTGTGTTGACAATTTGGTTGCGATTCGAGTGCTATATAAGCTTCATCATTGACCACCATTTCACACATCCTGAAATCTATCAACTCCCAACAACATCCTATACAATCCTCATTTGTGACCATCTTCACCATCATGACTTTCACAGCATACGCCAAGGAGCATCTACGTCCCAACGGACCTGGAGATGCGCGCCCTACAGCCCTTCGAGTCGTCCGTGATTTGGATCTTGATGGAGCGCTGGAAGGGAAAGTTTTCGTTGTCACAGGAGGTACCTCTGGTATCGGCTACCAAATCGCACGAGCAATTCATGCCACTGGCGCTGACCTTTACATCACCGGCCGTGATTCCCAGAAGGGGGAATCGGTCGCGGCAGAGCTGGCGGAAGATGGACGACCTGGCAGAGTGTCTTTTGTCAAGACTGAGCTTGATTCCCTTGAAAGCGTTCGAAATGGAGCGGCCGAGATTCTGGAACACTCTGGTGGGAAGGTCAATGTGCTGATCAACAATGCCGGTAAGTTACTTCAAACTTGCCTACGCGGGGCTCATGAACTCACTGGAGCGGACAGGTATTATGATGTGCCCCTACGGAAAAACCAAGGATGGGTTTGAATCCCAGTTCGGCGTTAACCACCTTGGTCACTTCCAACTTTTCTACAAACTGAAATCAGCGCTGCTTTCTAGCGCAACACCGGAATACGCATCTCGGGTTATCAATTTGACATCGTCAGGACATCGATTGGGTCCTCTCGATACGAAAGACTACAACATCACAAAGGACTATACTCCATTCAAAGGTTATGGCGCCTCTAAAACCGCCAACATCTATTTCAGCAATGAGATTGAGCGTCGCTATGGGTCTCAAAATTTGCATGCTTACTCTACCCATCCTGGAATGACCAACACCAATATTGGACAGTACTTGGATCCGGAGACTGCCAAGGCATTCTCCACATTCCCTGGAGCGAAGCAGATCACCAAGGAGGCAGCTCAGGGAGCTGCAGTTCCCGTCCTTGCGGCTTTGTCCCAGGAGCTGGAGGGAAAGGGTGGTCTTTATCTTGAAGACTGTAAACAGTCTGGACAGGCTGAAGGCGCAAACCCGATTGAACATCCCTACGGCTATGCTTCTTGGGTTGAAGACGAGGATAGCCAGCGGAAGTTGTGGATTGATAGTGTGGCTTTGATTGGTGAGGAGGATGACTGAGTGAGATCTTTAGTACACATCATTCGGCATATAAAATGAACAAGAGCCGCTACATGTTGAGCGTGGAGATTCTGGAGTCCTAGTGATTTGATGGTGAACTCGCAAATGATGCCAGAGCTGGGGCCGGTTGGGGAGCAACTTGCAACTCTACTAGAGACTCGAGCCAGAACGGGTTTTCATAAAGTGACCCAGAAGTGGGAAACATGGGTGGGCCATCGCAACTCCGGTTGGTGATCGTGCTCCTCCTTGTATTCCTGGGGCACCTCTGGGATCTGTTTAAGGAGCAATTAGCCCATCTTAACTAGACTGCCTCTGCTGCAAATTCAACTATAGTCATATTAATTAACATTGATTCTACTATTAACCCTATGTCGCACCAGTCCAGGGAGTCAAGGACATGCGTTCACGCGTTAAATCTAGATAGAGCTGGATATCCATCTTTATTACTCGTACATGTGTGAAGGGTATGGGGCAGCAAGATCAACAAGATAATGGTTGCCAATCTTTTGATTGGCCCAAGATGGATGATGATGCCATGCGCAATCGCGACTAGAGTGCTTCGTTCCCATCACAGATGCCCTCAAACACCGTCTTGGTATGCTTGCCGACTACATCGACGAGGCCTGCCTTATGCATCTCGGTCAACACCTTGCTGTCCTCGATTGCAACTTCTTGACTCCTCGGGCCGACGAGGTACAGCTTTCCACCCTGGAACTTGGGGTTGATGGCCGTCCGCACATGTCGCTCGCCACACTCCTGCGCCGAAACAGTCAGGGGACTGCAGACGGTGTTGAAGGCAGTGATGAAAGCCCGGATCAAAAAGGGCAGCTCGCGATCGCCGTTCGTCTTAACCATGCCGGGGCTGGTGTGACAGAAGACAACGTTCTCGTTATCCGGTTCCGCAGCAAGGCTCTCAAAAGAGAGCGTCGTCATGGTGACGGCGTGGGACGTCGAGGCGCCCAGGGTGTAGTTGTGTTTGAGCGAGAGGTCGTTCGTGTCGATCTTCTTTTCGCTTCCACCACCGAGGACAGAGATGACCCGCGCGAGGATCGGCGAGTCTTGGGCGTCTTGAGAGGTTATAGTCGTAGTCGCTGCATGCCGTAGCTGGGGCAGCAGGTTTTCGGTGAAGCGCAGCCTGGAGTAAAAGTCGAGTGCCATCTTCCTGTCGAGTCCCTCCTTTGTTTCTAGAGCCGAAGAAGAAGCCGTTAGCCATGGGATTCTTTGCACATATGAGACTTGGTAATTCCATGTATGTCATGTATGTCATGCATAACGATACTGTTGGAAGTGTTGATATACCTTCTCGGCCTCTCAGGTGAAAGATTCCTACAGAGAGGAATAGCAAGTTGACCTTACTCTCTTCATCCTGGATCTGCTTACACACCTTGTCGACGGTGCGGAGCTCAGAAATGTCAGACTAGATGCTCCGTATTCAAAGTTGATATATATGCCAATTTTTAATTAAATAAACCGCGGAATTATTTAAAGAGAGGTTATATAATATAGTAAGATTTAAATAAAAATAGCGCGAAGTATTAGCCTAAAAGAGGGATAATAATTAATTAGATAAGATTAATTAATTAATTTACTTAATATGGGTTTAATAGAAAGCAATTTTTTACTGCCTTCTATCTTAAGAGGATAATATAGCTCGTCTCTCTTAACGGCGATCTAGACTCTAAGCGTGGCAGTATTATTGCTTAAAAGCTACTTTAGTACTTAAAGGAGCACCTTCTAGAGGTTATAGATAATAAAATAATATTTTAATATAATAATAGGTTAACTTTTTAGGCTAAATTAATATAAAATTAGCTTAAAAAATATATAAAAAGGGAGGGCCTTATCTTTATAAACTAGCCTCCTTATTCCTTTAATCTTAACCCTATTAAGAACCTTTAGGTTATCTTAAAAGAAGAAATCTATAAATAATACCTAGAATTAAGTAACTTATTAAAGTCCTAGGAGGCTTTATAGCATTTAATTAATATTATATGCGAGGTTTAGTTAGATATTAATAAAGAGGTATTTAAAAACCTAATTAACTTAATACTAAAGTATATATAGGTAGTTATTAATAATAAGGGCTAATATACTAAATATTAATATATATTATAAGAAATTATACTTTTTAGGCTTTAAATTAATATAGCTTATAACTTTATTAGACTTTAATTAAATATATAATAATTAGTTAAAGGTAGTAGTGATATTTATAATAGTTTAGAAAAACCCGGTAGGTATCGGAACTTTATCTCAGAACTATACATCAGAAGATAAAGCCTCAACTAGACTTTTTTCGCCTCGTATGCATGCATGCCGCTATCAAAAAAGGTACGCCGTTATATCCATGCAATTTCAAGTACATCATCAGGTTCCCTCTGTTTTCTCAGGGAAACCGTAATTATTTGTCAATATGACAATCACTTTCTCCAAGCGCCCAGGTAATTGCTGCTTAGTTCAAGAGAAGACCGGCAATCAGAGCAATGACGCCTGCATAACCGAATGACAGGGAGCTGGCGGCATTGGTCGTTTGGGCAGCAGTCTCGGATGTTGTTGAGCCGGTACCAGTGGCGGTGCCTGTCTCGCTGGAGGTCTCGCTGGATGTCTCGCTTGGAGAAACACCCTTGGCCGAGCTGCTGGGCTCTCCAGAAGACTGGATGACTTGGTCCAGCCTGATACACGTCAGTATTCTGAGCTGAAGAAAGCCAGATACATGGGATTAAGTAGCAACTCACATGTGAATGAGGCCGTTGTTGGTCAGAACGTTGGCCTTGATAACCTTGGCGTTGTTGAAGTAGATATCATCACCCTTGATGAAAACACGAACGGTCGTCTTGTTGAGAGTTCCGATAACCATTCCGTCGGTGAGATAATCAGTGTAAGTGACCTGGTCCAAGGTGTGGGCGCTAAGAACGCGTTAGCAGTGCTCGGGGCAGAGCAGAGCTGGTAACTTACAGGAGAGCTCCAGTGAGCTCCTCCTTAGACAGATCGCCAGCATCCTCAAAGGCCTTGGTCGTGGGTGCAAGACAAGTGACGTTCTTGGAGTGGTCAAGCGCAGGCCAAAGACCAGTCGACTTCAAAGCCTTGTCCAAACCGTCGAGTCTGTCGTCCTTGACAGTGCGGACAGTGACGGAGCAAGGCCGAGGAGGGAGAAGAACGCTAAAGGTTAATTGTGTCAGAAAATGTCCAATGTCCCAAGTCCAGCTCGGTTTGACCTACCTGTTAACAACCTGGAAGGTGTTGGCATCCTTGGGTCCCCATTTGCCATCAACAGCCGTCATCTTGACATCCTGAGCCAGACCAGATCGCAGGTTCACCTCATCTCCCTTGATCTGCTGTCTCTTCTCCTTCTTATCGCTCTGATCAATCTTGGAAGCAAACACGACCTGACCAGTAGCCTGCTTTCCGAAATCCTGAACGAGATCGGGTCCAGCGGTTCGGTTGTTGAACTCTTCGCTCTGGAGAAGAGTAGGAACAGTCTTTCCTTTCGGGTCGTCGAAATCCGAAGACTGGAGCGACGCGGCCATGATGTGGTAGGAGAAAAACACCTCAATGTCATCCTCGTCGAGCGCTGTCACGTCTGTGACTCCAGCTTCCTTCAGGTACTTCTCGATGGCATCGTTGGTGGGGACGAGGACCGTGATGTCGGTGGACTTTTCGGAAAAGGTCTTGGTGAGTCCCTGAGGAGCAGCGCCGATCAGGGAACGGAAGAGGGAGAGAGTAGGATAATCGGAAATAGCGTCGGAAAGCTCTTCGGGGAGGGATTGAGCGCCAACCAGCGAAAGGAGGGCGAAGCTGGTGGCGACTTGACACAGTGAGGAACGCATCGTGGTGGAGATGATCTTGGTGGTTGCGGCAAAGAAACAAGCAAGACGACAACTCTCCAAGCTTGGGTAGCCCAATCTTTTTATGCCGACAGGGAGAGCTCAAGATCACGGAAGCAACCGGCAACAGATCAAACTTGGCGCAGGGCCCAGGCTCAAATAGTTGACAGCCTGCTTCTGCCGGGACAAATAAGCAGGCCCAAGCAACAGCCACAAATGAGGCTACAGGGCGTAATAATTACCAGCAATTGCAGGGCCAAGACCTCAACGGTCAGCACAGTGTCTCATCTGAAAGATCAGGTGGCGTCGAGCTGAAAATGAGCAGACAAGGATAGAGCCAGTAAGCGGTGACCTTTTTGCAGATGAGCCCCCCTGTAAGAAAGCACCTAAATTCTCACCCGCGTACGCTAAATGTAGTGGCACCGTGCTACTGGAAGGTCTAGAAGTCGGGGCGCAGCAGGGCTGAGCAAGGGAGAGACGAAAAATGTGACTCTAGGGGGAGGATCTTGTCTTACTGTGGCGGCCGACCCTAGCTTGCATGTTTTGATGCAGGAATGGAACTTTGGGAAGTTGGTTTGAAGTGAATGAATGAAGGAGGATGGCATGTCAAAAGCAATAGCAAAGGGCTTGACAGCTTTGGGGGCGGAGAGGGAATGGCTTGGCGGGAAATTTGATGCGCCTCATTTGAAGCCAGCTCTTTGCCCGAAGCGGAAAGCCATGGAGCTAGCCCAAAGTCACTTGAACGCCATGGCAATACGAATTCTCGTACCAAATGCCGAATAGCCAAATCTTCGTTTCTATACGGAGCGCCTCATTTTGTCTCAAGCTTCTCCGAGGAAAGATCCGAGCTCTTTACTATTGTTTTAGATGATCGAAGTGAAGCTGTAGGGTAGCTTCAATTGAGGATGGATCATCACCACAGCAAATTGGTCCCATTGAGGGAGCTAATTTCCAATGCATTTACAGGGGACCGGGTACTGCGTTAGAGGCGGGTACGGTAGCCCATGATTTAGGGCGCTAGCTCTGAATCGCTGTTGCATTTGACTTTAATGCAAGGGTCTTGCTCTGATGATCCCAATGGAACAAACAACCTGCAAAGTTGATTCCACACCATCGGAATACCCATGCTCTCCATGTGTGCAGTTTAAAAGTCCTACATCCCCTTGAAGAGTTCATTTCTCTTCAACCTAAGGCATTATAATCACTATTTCACGGCAAGTAGTTCACGCGCAAAATACCGTCTGACATGCTGAGAATAGCGCTCATTTACTTGTCCCATTCGCGCCTAGGCTCTCTATAAATAGTCCGGATTCCCCTTCTTCCACTGTCTAAGCCAACATATCAATACTATCAAAGCTGACACCTCCACTAAGATACTTGGTACCAGAGCTTCCAGTCACGATGCTAATGGTCATGATCTGCCACTCGCTAGTGCTCTGCTTAAAGGCACTGCTCGGAACCGTGTACTCGAGCTTGACATTGTTTCCACGGTAGGTGCCGGTAGTCAGGCTTCGGGTGCTGGCTTGCGTGGTTGCTCCGGGTGTGCGTGCTGACCAGTCGTTGACCTTGATGGTAGGTCGTCCGTTGATGTAAGCCTGTGTGATGCCAAGACGGATCGTGTGATCCTTTCCGAGCTGTGCCTGGTTTAGACGGAAGTAGACGAGGTGGTTGTTGTTGATGTCCTGCCACATATATCCGGGGAAGCCATTCGTCTTGCTGGTTCCAACGATAAAGTTGCCGGCATCCCAGTTGGCCAGTCGCTTGTCAGAGGGGTGCATATAAGTAGGCTTCATCACCTTGTCTTCAAAGTTCAGGAAGCCTCGAGGTGTGCCGTCCCATTCTCCAATACGCCAGATGGCAGTGTCGTCGGCGGGATCAGTAGCCTTGACCGTGTTGACGGCAGTGCCAGCGCCCTTGTTGATGGTGATTGTTCCTGTGTAGACCTCCAGCTCGTCCTTATACACAGTCATGGTGTAGGTGCCTGGGATAATCTTCTTGATGGACCATGCGCCCTTTCCAGCTGAAGCCACACCCCAGTACTGGGCCTGGGCGTTGGACAGACCGACGGTATAAGTGTAGCCGTCCTTCATGTTGGAGATTCCGACGCCAGAAGCATAGCCACGGTCACCCCACTTGGTCCATCCATCCAACTGTCAAGAGTCAGTAACGATGCATCGGCTAGCTGAACGGAAAGAACTTACGCCGAGGTCATCAATCCAGGTCCAGTCCGCGTTGCGAGCGAACAGGCTGGAGCTGGGGGCGGCTCCGTCAGTAAAGGCCAAAACACTGGGGCCCTGAAGACCGAATCGCATGGGATCCGTGCTACCCATGTTGTAGTAGTAAATGTCGTATAGATCCTCGCCGGTTGCATCAGCTCGGGTGAGGAGAGATCGGAAGAAGGGACCGCCGGAAGCCTTCTCGTGGTTGGAACGGATCATGTACAGACCAACCTTGCCGTTTGTCTTGCCGATATAGTCATCTGATAAAGTCAGTTTTTGGTGCACCTGGTTGGCCTGACTGACTTACAATCCATGGTGCGTCCGTAGGTATTTCCCTGGTAGTGCTTGCTCTTGGTGATGCCATCGCTGTTGATGCTGACGTCAGAGGCCTCAATGTATGAGCTTCCAGGATCATAGTAGTCTGTACTCGTTAGCATCTCTCTTGTCCATCTGCAAAATACATAAAAGACCTACCAGCGTCGGTCGAGGCATGACTGAAAATGCCAGACTTGATGCGCACAATATACCGCATAGCAGAAATGCTGTTATCGGCCTTGTTGGTGAACAGATAGACATTGTTGTTCTTGTATCGCATCACAATGTAATGCTTGAGAGTTCCGTGCTGAACCGAGACCTTGATGACATTGCTGCCGACAGAAGCGATAGAGACGGTGCTAGCACCAAGACCAGATTCAACATGGCTGATTGATTTGTTAGCATCGTAATCAATCTCATCCTGAAATTTTTACTTACGTATTCTTTCCGCCCCATCCGTTGAACTCCTGTCCCTTGTACTTGAGCGAGTTGATATCGCCGTTGGACTTGCTGACGCTGATGACAAGATCAGCCCCTGAATCGATCACGTAGTTGCCATTCTGATCCTTCCAACCCCAAGCTGCGGCAACAGCCACAGGCCAGAGCAATACGGCAAAAAGAGTCGTCAGAAGCAACATGTTTCAAACCGAGCGATGTGCTGTACCCTCCAAAGCTCTCAGACACCCAGTGGCTCTTATATAACTTTCAGCACAGGCCCAGGTCACTACATCACCTCGTAACATGAACTTTATATCGTCAGGCCAAGACCGCTTCACCGGCCGTCGCGGAACGGCTCTTGTCCAGTTAAGGCAGCTCAGCCCGGCCTATCCGTTATTGAGCATTGACATGTACCGTTTTTCGGGGTTCAAAGCCGAGGTGGGTTCGTTCCTCAATGGCGGAATATTAAAAGCGGGTTTTATCGACTGGGACCGTTTACAGGGGTTTGACGGAGGGACGATGGAGGTTTAATCAAAGGATAGGACTTGGCCAAACGTAAAGATAAGATAAACCCCTTTATTTTTTATTTCAAGTCTATGTTTGAAGGATGGCATCTCTTGGAACGCATACTGATGCGGTTCTGCTACTGGACGCTTTCCTCGCTTCAACTACAACACCCTTATTCTCAGGCTGGTCGTTGTTTACTCCCTCTTCCATGTTGATAGTAGCCAATCGTCTCTCGGATCCACTACTATCTTGTTTCGTTGCAGCCCATGAATGCGGGAAGTAACGGTTGATCAGGGGCTTGGCATAGGGCATGCAAGCGCATATAATCCCTGACCAAGTTTCGATGACGCTGCACATTGATTAGAACCAATCGAGTGGTTGATTTAGGTTTCATATACTGTACCTCCATTTCAAACTGTTCCCCCCTCGGTAGGTTGCGTCCAAGTTGTCATCTAACTGTGTTGTTGATACCAAGCGGAAGATGCTCACAAAGAAGACACTGTAATCCAAGTTAGCTACAAATTATATTTAGGTACTTCATGTAGATGAGTCTCACAAGCCTCCTGCCATCAACACGAAAGCAATCCCAATCTTGCGGCTCAAAGGGACCTTCATGGGACGAAGGAGCCAGAACGGGAGAAGAAGAATGACAGCGTCAGTTGCAGAGTTTATAGCTGCGCTGACAATCTGAATCAGGATTGTCTGGTGGCAGGCAGGTTGCCCGGGCGCCGTGCATTCGAGGATGGCAGATCCCACGATATTCACTATCGCGTTGGCCACGACGATGAATAGGACCACATAGGAGCACATCTTAAAGTAGACGTCGACGGTGAAGCGGAGATAGAATGTCAAGACTGAAGCCTTGATGAAGACCGTGGCAATGTTGTAGACCGGTAGGCCGCCCCATTTTGTGCTCTGTAATCCCAGGGAAACATGAATTAGCCAGGCCGGTTCAAGTCGATGTGGCAACTTACCTTGAGGAGTATTTCTAGCGACTTTGGGTTGATATTCCAGATGTGGTCCCCAGAGCCGAGACGGGCATCTAGACGTGACAGACTCTGGTTAGCTGTTGATCACTGACATGGGCTGTGCTTGGCAACATACTCAGAGCGGAGTCTACTGAGAACAATACGGCAAAGACCTAATGAGGAGTGTTAGTAAAAAGCAGTAAACACTCCATGTATATCATACCGTGGCGAGGATAATGAGAGCTGCAGATTGTTAGCAACAGGACCATGATGGATGATGTTCACTCACTGTCGTCGACATGCCACTTATTGACGACCCTCTTGCTAGTCCAAAGGCGCAAGACGACAATGGGTATCGAGAAGATGGGCATAAGAACCGAAGTCCAAAAGAGTTCTTTGCTTGGACCTTCCGTATGAGAGAACAGTCCCCCAGAGCTTGCGGGGTAAGGCATGGACAGGGGGCCCAGCCCTTGACCGTCTGGATCCATGACAGACGATCGTTCACTCACTGCAGGAACAGGCTTAGTTCCAGATTCTGGAACAATGGGAGGAAACGCAGTAAACCCTCATGGTGGGCAGTATTCGGTTCAATAGCTTCGGCACATCATAACAGGAAAAAGAAAAAACACGGGAAAGAAATGCCCTGCGGGAGGGGCCGGTATTAAGAGAACAATAGGGCTGAGATTCACAGGACGAAAAAACATGGGGGACTGGAACATACGCAATACGAAACGCAAACAGTCAAGAGCCCTGTTCTACGTTAGACTCATAACAAGGTTCGACAGCATCACCAAGCACCGGAAGGGTTGAGACGGCCACAAAGCCAGATGATGGCGCTATTGGAGCCACAACTGCCGGCCAGCCAACGGAACTGACGAAAAAACAGGGACGGGAATGTCGTGGCGCTGGTTAGTTCCAGGGGCTTTGACACTAGTACGATCTGATCGACATCCTGCGGGCGCTGGAACGTTACCCCCGAGATGACGGGGAGAAACACGATCAAATGAGATGGAGATTTCCGGGGAAGCCGAGGTAATAGGGCTGTCGGTTGTATCCAACATCTGCATATTGCATGTTTGTTATATGAGATGGACCCAGGATACTGGAATATGCAAGGAATGCATTAGGTATCAAGGATCGACAAGGAACGGTTAGGCACATGCACGCTAGAAACGAGAGACAACTGATTTACAAGTCACATTTCTGTTTTGACTCGCGTCAGGTCTGTTCTCTAATCGAGGCACCTGAGTTGACACACAGCCTCTAATCGTGGCGCTAATGGCAGGTGTCCGGGCTTCTCTCTAGCAACGATTCAAGAGGGTTGATCGAGGAACGATGTTGCCCAATTATCTCGATCGATTTGAGAGTCGTCTGGACTAGGTACCGGGGAAGCTAAGAATAGGCGCGTAAGAATGAGCTAAGCGGAGGTTTCCTTGCGGATATTGCCGCCAATCAAGATAAGAGGAGCAGGAGGATGCTACTCAGTAGCATGCTGTTCCTGGCTTCTTCGATAATGGCATTGAACGGCAAGCCGTGCCGTGATGCTCTGAAGCCTGGATACCAGTCCGCCTTACAAGGCAGTTGTCCCAACGCGCCACACACGGAAAACATAGACAAGGGCATGGGAAGCTTCATGGAACATTATCACTGGTGAAAAAGCATTATTCGTGGCTTATGTAAACTATCATGCCATGGGCCTTTCACCCGTCATAGGCGCCCAAGGCGCTTCCGCTTCAAATCATAATCCACCCTCTACATCTGTTCCTTATCCAATCCCTGAGCAGCAGCCTCATTCTGAATCTCAGCCTCAGTCTTATACGACTTGAACTTCCTCGCAGGGACACCCTTGGCAAACATCTCATCAAGCTCCTGGTACGATCGTCCAGCAGTCTCGGGCTGACAGTACCAGAGATAAGCGAGGGAGAAAAGGCAGAGACCGCCAAAGATGAAGGCAACCTTGGCGCCGAGGTTGCCCTGGTCGCACTTCTTTTTCGGGGTGGCATCTTATTCGTGGGTTGTGGCTGAAGGATAGAGTTGACAGCTTTGGAGACCCTGATGGTACGCGACGTGAGGTGGACGCGTTTGTGGCTGATGTCGCTTTTCAGCCACATCTCATCAGCCACATCTAGGACTCGACCAGAAGGACGAAATCAGGCAGCGACTGAACTGTAAATGCACCAAACAGTGAATAATTCCAGAGTATTGAATTCCTAACTCAGGAAATCTGGGAAAGATACTCAACAAAAAGCCTGAAAGTGGGTGGCCAGCCCGTAGTGACTCACAAAGTCTCGGGATCTGCCAAATAACAACCATCCACCCATATCCCTCATCAATCATCCATAGGTATCATACTCCATTTTTATTCAAATCCAGTTCCCATCCGTCTGAGTATCCTTGATCAAGATGGACCACAGAAACTCGATCACACTCCGGAGCTCGTTGAGTTGTCCACCTTCAAGCAGGAGGAAAACCTGGTGGTTGTGGATCATCTCGGGGGTATACAAGGCAGCAACCCGTTCGCTCTTTTCAATATTAAGTTCCTCCTTGAAGTTGTCCAAGTGACCGTTGATGTCATGGAGAACGTCTGGATCCAGTTCTAGGAACTGTGCGTATGAGATGAGTCCCTGGGGAGCCGATCTCGTATCTGATTCGATCCATTCTGAGCCATGGTTTGTGAGAATTGTAGTGATGGCTTCGGAAAGATCCACTAGTGATCGTGTGACCGTAGGGTCAATGATGCCTTTTGTTGGGTGTGAGTTGCAGAGCTGAGAGAGAAACACGACAATCATCTGGATATGATCCTTCAAATCGTACAGAGCTCGGCGGATGCGGCAAACAGCTGGATGGGGTGGTTGTCGTCGAGGCGCCCTTGATGGAGACGTCTGAACTTCCTTGTCGGTTTCCTTGAGTGGGAAGTTCATCCACTTGGTACGGAATTCGTCAAAGTCACTATCAACCCGTTAATATTATCGTTTATAGGTAACAGGGATGAAGACTCACACTTTGAAGATTGGCAAAAAGTCTGCAAGGGTGTTTTGCATATCCTCTAGCTTCTCTAGACAAGAAGCCAGTGCCATGTTCGTGGTAAGAGGAATGTCCTTCGCCTCCAAGGGTGGGCGAATGCTGTCTGTAGAGTCCGTCAACGCTTCCGTGGGCTTAAGGTGCTGCATTTCGAATTGGGCACGGAGGAGCTCATCTCTGAGGTTGGAAATCCAGTCCCAGACACTTGCGCTGAGAGGCATCTCGTCTGCATCGACGTTGGAGCCCTGGGCGACCCAGTGCTTGGCGTAAGCACCTAGCATGGTCTCCAGATCCTTGGCCTGTGTCAAGATGCCCTTGCATGTGGATTGTAGATGCGATAGAGTTGAAACTCGAGCGCCTGCGAGTTCGCGGGCGAGCTTTGCAACATCGTCGAGTGATGTTATAGCTGTGCAACAAGACTTGTGGCAGTCGATGGGTGTTGCGGAGTAGGTGTCATCATCCAGCAACGTCTCGTCAATCGAGGCTGACGGCTTATCTTCAGTAGCTTCATTGTGGGGTGTCGGCGATCGTTCCGATGGCTGGCGCGGGCTGTCAAGAGTGGATTTCTCAAAGGCTAGCTCGTTTTCGGGCTCATAAGACCCTGGGGAATGACGCGCTTGCGGTGGTAGGAGAGGAGATGTTGGTTGCGAGTGGTGGTACAGGTCATGATCATCATCATCTGGAAGCGACAAGACGGAGGCAGCGCTCTCGACCTCCAGCCAATCGTCGGCGATGGAGTCACGACGCTTCTCAGCCATGGCGACGATGATGCGACAGAGAATGCGACAACGATGCGATGGATGCGAAGGATTCGAAAAAGAGGAGAAGAAGAAGATGAAGTCGAAGAGTTTGTATGCAGCCTGTTCTAGGCAGACGTCGCGGCCTCGATTTAACGATTGGGTGCTGCACGCGACGCACAAGCACACGTACGTAGCCCCCAAAAACGATTAGGTCAGCGCCTGCGTCGCCTGTGAATGGATATCGGCACCAAAAAGCGCCCATCTTACGTCGAGGCATTCGCAAGCTTTCTCACCTGCAGGTGCCACCTTGATTTTCAGCCTTAAGAAGGCATATTTTGCGCTGTAAGCGAGAGTATACCTTTGTAGGGCTGGGTTGGATGGTTTTGTGGGGGGTTGAAAATGAAGCCATCGCCAGTTAGACTGGTAGCGTCAATTGCCAGCCTGGAGTGCAGAAAATGCGTCCATGTTAGAGACGGACCCATCCAAGCATCCTTGTAACCACATCGCCATCATCATTCCCGCACTTGCACCTGTGCATGATCTTGTTCATTTGCAATTAAGACATTGATCGAGAGTTGTCACTAGCATGCGCAACACTTTGGTTCCAAGTCACAAAGTGAACCCTATGGCCAAGGAGTCAGTACATGAAGAATCGTTGGGGCAAACAAGGCCGAGATGCGTGCACGACTCACCTAAAATTTAGAACGGGGTACTTGAGCCTGCCCAAGTCACGGTTAGGTTAGTTAAAGGATACGTCAAATACGTGAACTTCGTGAAGCTTGGAGATGGAGCAATGCAGGTCGAGATGTTGTTAAATGACTGAAACTAAACAAAGAATAATGACACCCATTTCATCAGCTGCAGATCTCAATACCTGGGGATCTGCATAAATGTTTATCCCTTAATCAGGGCCTGTAAGAATGAGACAGGGATACTCATGAGAACGAATGACGGAACGAAATACGAGACTCGGCGAGGCCATCCGACATAGGTCCTTGAACTGACGACAAACAAGGAAAAAATTTAAACTTTTTCCAACACGGGTCGTGCTTCTCCCTTCAAATGACCCCATTCGCTACACCGTACCATCTCGTTTTCCATAGTAATCTTGATTGGAGGCATGGCTGACTAGGTTTCTCGTAAGATGAAATCGACGCACAGTCTCCCATCCCGCACCGACGCCGATGCCTGATGAATAATATCGTCGCGCGCGGTTATGACAAGGCCCAGCAACAACACTCAACTTCTCACACCACATCACCCAATCAACACCCTCAGATCTCCCCAAGAATGGGGCCAGTCTCGTGGTTATACCCGCTTCCTTGCCGTCTTGGCCGATCTTGGGGCGGCAGTCCGGAATTATCTCTGCTATACTAGAGGAAATAATGCGCCTCGATGACGGAAGTCAGGTGGCTTGGTAAGACAGCCATTTGTCAATTGGAGACAATGCAGTGGGTCTGATGTTCCTGTTCCTGCTTGAGGCCCATGCTACCTTGTGGATAAGCTTGTCTTGAGATGAACTATATATCATGTAAGTCGCATCTCCTCCTCATCCCTCATCTCATCACCAAGACACAGCTTCGCATTCACATCCACCACAATGCTTCGCCAATTCCTCCCTCTTGCCTTCTTGGCTTCTCAAGCTGTGGCCTACGATCAGGTTCTTGGCTTCAAGGCTGCTCCCGAGTATGAGACTCGCAGCCTGGACGAGATCTACAAGGCTGCTCTCAAGGAGGGTGATACCGTCACGCTCTGGCATGGTGGTGATGAGAAGAACCAGCAGGATGGTTTGAAGAAGGCATTCGAGGAGCGATTCCCTGGCATCACCCTCAATGTCACCGTCGACCTGTCCAAATACCACGACGGCTACCTCGACCAGCAGCTTGCCGCCGGCAAGGATGCCGTCTACGTCGACAGCGTCATCCTCCAGACCCTCCACGACTACCCACGCTGGGCTCAAGAGGGCGCTCTTCTCAACTACGCCCCCGTCGGCTTTGAGGAAATTGAGCACGCCTTCAAGGACGACACAGCCGCCTGGTATGGCGTCTACGTCTTCTTCTGGTCAGGCGCCTGGAACACCAAGAAGCTTTCCGGCATCAAGTCCCCCATCGAATTCGAGGATTGGCTACGACCCGAGTTCAAGGAAAAGCTGGTGTTGACCTACCCCAACGACGATGACGCTGTCCTGTGGGCCTTTTATATCATGTAAGCTCTACTAAATCTGATGACAGAATGACGCAAGATGCTAATTCGGTGTTTTCCGTAGAATGCAACAGTATGGCGTTTCTTGGTTTGATCGCCTGCTCGCTCAGAAGCCTCGATGGGTCCGTGGAACTCAGACGCCCCTGACTCTCATCAGCGACGACAACAGCACGTCTGCCGCCTACTTTGGTGCCTCCGGCAGCTTCCAAAACGCTGACCCCATCTCTTTCTCTGTGCCTACCAAGGGCAAGTACGTCTCCTGGCCTCAGACTGCTGCTATTCTGAAGGATGCGCCTCATCCTGAGGGAGCTAAGTTGCTGCACAACTTCCTTCTGAGCCCCGAGTACCAGCAAGCTTCTGGTCTGTGGTCTGTCCGCCGGGATATTCCTACCCCCGAGGGATTCCCTAGCCTCTGGAACGACACTCAGACCAACCCTGCTGAGTTTGCCCGTTTTATGGCTGATCGTGGTCTGGTTGAGAGACTTCGCTTCTTCTTTGAGAGCCGCATTGGAAGCGCTCAGGGTGACAGCCCTCTTGAGGATGACATTTAAGCGACTGCAAGTTGTGGCAGAGGAGTCGGCTATGGTAATTCGGAGAGAAGTGGATATAGCAAAGTCAATTAGGTCTTGTATATAAAACTCACATAGAATAAAACTCTTGACCTCAAACGATATGCCCTCCACTTTCCCCCCTCGGTCAGTGATCTATCAAAACTCAGCCTGCTTGTGATATTTTGAACCTTATAGGTGTAATGCGAACGAGCAGTCGGAAGGACTACCTAGCAGTAGAGGGTTTTATGTCTCAAGTAAGCCCCCATAGAAAGACCTATGCCATGTCCAGAAGTATTTTGGTAAAATTGTTCTACCTACTTAGACGACTGTCTGAAACGCGACCAATCGATTACGCTCTTTTGAGCCACTGCAATTAAGGCACCAACAGGCTGCATAAACAGGTTTGTCGTTGCGGTCTCTGATGTTCGAAAGAGGCAGTGCTTGATCGAACCAATTGAATAAGCTCTTTCAAGCCTTGAATGCATGCAAGATGTGTTGTCGAAGCATTGCCACTACTATGATGTCCTTGTTCGCATAGCCACAACCCTCGTGAGCTTTTGCTCTCCGGGATGTGTCCCTGGAACTTCATTTATTTACTCCTTATCTCGACCTCTCTTGATAGTTCCCGCCCTGCTGCGCATATTAACACCTCGATGGTGTTTCGACGAGTCATCAAACTGAGGGCCCCTCAACTGTGGAGCGCCCTCTGGAGGGGTTCACGCCGCGGCAGGATGGCATCCTTCTTCACGACCTCGCGACGTCTTTTTAACCAAAACTTCACCTACAGAAGTATACATCGTCCTTCTAGGGTTTAAGTGAAGATGGCTAAAGCGTTCATTTTAGGATCTCCCCAGAAACCTTCCCGCACACCTCGTCAATCCTCACAAACCACTTCTTCACCTCCTCCGTGGACCTGGCAAGAAATCTTCGGCATGTTCATCTTTGCAGGGGAGGTAGCACTAAATCCATTGTCCCCGTGGATCGTTGGATTCGCCGGGGATACGGACACGTGCCCCTCTCCTCGAGAAGAACACAAGCAGGCGAAAGCCCTTAAGCAGCCCAGTTCCTCTGCACCAGCGTATTCTCGACTTGAAGATGGCGAGTTCCGAGTCCTAGTGCTCGAACCGGGTGCCAAGAACGATGACCTGAGTTGCAAGTTATGTATCTGCAGACATTCCGACAAAGTATTCTACCGGGCCCTTTCTTATGCCTGGGGCGATCCTACAATGGTCGAACAAGTGCGGTGTAACGGCCAGATGATTGGGATAGGGTCGAACCTTTATCTGGCTCTGATTCATCTGCGCCACACCCGTTACGAAAGGATTATCTGGATTGACGCGTTGTGCATCAATCAGGACGACTTCAATGAGCGCGGACACCATATATACAAATGCCTCAGAAGTTCTCGTCTGGCTAGGCGAAGCGGATTCACATTCCAGAAGAGTTTTCGAATATTTGAGCCTGTCCAAATGGAAGGCATTTCGACTGAATACCAACTGGAACAGAATCGGCTTCGACCTCACAATTGTGGACCAGAAAGACGATGATGCACTTATCCTTTCCGGGGTTACTGTTGACGTGGTCAAAGAAGTGGCGCCCCTTCCTCCTTCGCCTATCCATCTAGGAGCATCGAGGAGCCTTGGCTCGATGTTGCTGCACTACAAAAGGTGGCTATGTGGCTGCCATAACATGGAATGATTGGGTGAACTGCCTGACCAGAACCTCAGGGAATTCTTCTGGAAAACCATGACGGCTGGACTGGATGGAGAAGGCTGCCCAGCAACCGACAACGTTGGTAGATGGTTCCATGATTACCTACGACATGTGGAGCAGACTGAGTCACAGAGTCAGGGGATCGGTAACCACTCCACAGTCTCAACCATGGGAGATGATGTAGCACAGCTACGTAACGGCTTGGTTATGTCCGCTGTGCTAATGTGGTCCTATAAAAGACGACCTGCAGTTACCAACCGCGGAACAATGGCATTGGTACCAGAGAACACACGTAACGGAGACATTATTGTGGTTGTAGCTGGAGCAAAGGTGCCGCTTGTGTTTCGGAAACTAGGCGAGAGCTATACCGTGCTTGGAGAAGCGTTTGCCCATGATGTGATGGATGGGCGGTTTCTCAAGTTGCTTGTTGAACATCAGATGAAACTAGGAGGGCAGCGTGATGGATTTGCCTTGCGGAAATATGCCATTAGATAAGTATAGACTGCCATGTATTATCTTAAACCCCACCTTTTACCTCGGTAGAGGTCTTACGTCAGGCCCGGCTCCGGTCTGGCGCCGAGAAAGCCAACTTTCGCGCCCTATACCTACGCCCTACGCCTCACGCCCTGAGAACACACGAAACGGAGACATTGTTATTGGTTATGGCTGGAGCTGAGGTGCCGCTTGTGTTTCAATCACTTTAATCTGGTTTAAGCGAGAGCTATGTCGGAAGTGTTTGCTAAAAACGTGATGGATGGGTGGTTTCTCAAGTTGTTTGTTGGAAATCCGATGATGATAGGGCTAGAAAAAGATAATAATTCTTGGTGAAAACAGGGCCAGGGCTAGAACCAGCACGATTACAAACGTCATGACGGAAAGTACAGATCCTCCCGAGCCCGAGCGAATGTACAGGGAAGGTCATCCTGAAGACATATCCGTATAAGCTTAAAACGCATCCCCGCCTCGACCTAGCGGCGCAGACTCCAAGAGGAGAATACATCCCCGGAAATGGGGGGCAGCTTGCGTCTCCCGTAGGTTTGGGGTAATAACTTCTGTCCGTCATATGGCGCACCGTGTAAACGTTGGGCCATCATCCGATGTGAGTATGCTCCCCGGCCAGCCGGGTCGAGTTCTAGGTAGCTACCCATGTAGCCAATGGAACGCACTCATGAGCTTCTGTCCTTCCCTGACTTGGTTGCCGACGACTACTGGTGACACTGGCGCTGAGACCCTCGGGAAACGCTACAGCATGCAAGACATACTCCCGTTGGTTCTATGACCCAGTCGGGGAGCTCATAACTCTATTTTTCCGGGGAAACAATCTACGCTATCATGCTGATATGAGGACCTATTAGAACCCTAAAGACTACTCATTCTGCCCAAACAGGCAACCTCTCGGCGAGGACAGTCAAGTAATAGCCCCCAAGATCCATATAGGGGGTTCCTTGCTCTTATATGCATAGAAGCTCTGGAATGTAACAATAAAAAACTGGTAGCTGGCCCACCTAAGTAATGCAACGTCGTCTCCGAGCGGACTCTCGGGGTCTATATGCTTGACATGTTATTACCCCTCGGCTACATATCCGAAGGTCTCGACCCAAGCGTATAACGTTAATCTCCCTTCGAGATGGATAATCGAACGTTTATTTCTCCGCTTTCATCGGTATGGTATCCGCGTGTGACACGGGGATTACATGTTATCGCCGGCGGTCTACGACATCAAGGTTCGGGTTACACCACAAAACTGTCAGAATCTAATCTGTTTCAAGTTCTGTTGAGTAAACCAGGGGTTCCTAGCGATCTCCATATCCTTTTTACCTCACCGCTCGAATAGAAGGTTTCGAAATGCTACTGCCTAATCCCCACGAGTCATTTGACGTTCTCCAAACAGGAAATCTGGGCCGTTCCGGGTCCCGGCAATTGGAGAGGATATTCGGAGGCGTCCCCTATTCGGGCCTGTTCTTGCGTTGCCCCAGGGTTGCACGGACTAGCATATTGCGGAGTCTCCGCATCGTCTTCTCCAACACTGAGAGGACCTGTCTCATTTGGAGAGGATCTTCGGTCCTCCTCCACTGCGGAGGTTACCCATCTTCTGCCGGTCCCAGCCATTTACCGTAGACCGTGACGTTTGAATTTTTCATTGAGGTTGCTTCGGTAAAATTATCGGCTCTTCTAGAACCAATGATTGCATTCTCAGCAGGACTAGGGTGGGCCGGCTAACATCCCCGCCCATTCTCCACGTTTTGGGGGCAGCTTTTGGGGCGGCTCAACGTCCTGCTTGGTGATGTAACCATACAGGCCTTGATTTCTTTTTGCCCCGTCGACTTCGGAAAAGCGTTCTAAGATAAAAGAAGGGGATTTCCTGTCTGCGGAAAATGAAGACATCTTTCTCTTGTCATCGGGGTGTGCTTGTGCGGCATGTTTGAATAGCCCGACACCGACGACACTACAATTCAGCATCAATTCGTTACCCAAGTTTCCCGATCACGAAAAAGTCACGATGCCTGACACGTCGAAGCCTCACGATGAACATGTGGACGGAAAGTCCAGCCTCGAGTCCAATGCCGAGGAGGCGCATCCGACTGGCGCCCTCGCGATGGACTCGATTCACAGACAACAGGTTGAGAAGAAGTTGAAGAGAAAGCTGGATGCGAGATGCAGTCTTTTCGTTCTGATTTATATCATGAACTATCTGGATCGTAACAACATCGCGGCTGCACGACTCAAGGGTCTCCAGGCAGACTTGAAGCTCGACGACACAGAATACGCAACATGTCTGAGCATTCTTTATGTTGGATACATTCTCATGCAGGTTCCTTCCAACATGTTCATCAATCGGATTAGTCGGCCGTCGCTGTACATCGCTTGTGCCATGCTTCTCTGGGGTCTCGTCTCGACCCTCTCCGGAGTCGTCCACAACTTTACCGGCATGGTTCTTATTCGATTTTTCCTTGGATTCGTTGAGGCTGCGTTCCTTCCCGGTGCTCTTCTCATTCTCTCCAAGTGGTACACGCGTAAGGAGTTGACTACTCGCAACGCCATCCTATTCTGCGGTAACCTCATCTCCAACGCCTTCTCGGCACTCATCGGAGCCGGCGTCCTGTCCAACATGCAGGGAGTCTTGGGCCACGCAGCTTGGCGTTGGCTGTTCTGGATTGAAGGAGCCATCACAATGGCTGTTGCCATTTCTGCAGCTATTATTCTTCCCGATCTTCCTCACAACTCTCGAGGCTTCACCGAGGAGGAACGGCAGGTTGCACAGCTCCGCATGATTGAGGATGTTGGAGAAGCCGATACCGACTCTTCTGAGGAGGGTATCTTTTACGGTTTCAACCTGGCCATCAAGGATGTCAAGATCTACATCATGATGCTCACCTTTACCGCTTATGTTGTCGGTCTCTCTTTCAACGCCTTCTTCCCCACCCTGACCGGAACTCTGGGTTTCGAATACGTCCCTACGCTGCTCATGAGCTCTCCTCCTTGGGTGTTCTCTTGCATTGTTTCTCTGATTAATGCCTGGCACTCTGACAGAACGGAAGAAAAGGTTGGTACCGCAACAACGCTGTCGTGTAAACAAGCTAACAACTAGACTAGTTCTGGCACATCGTGGGACCTATTTGCGTGGGTATCGTTGGTTTCGTTATCAGCATGTCCACCCTCAACGTGGCTGCCCGTTACGTTGCTCTTTTCCTGCAAGCCAGCTCATACGCCGGCTTCATCGTCTTTTATTCGTGGATCAGTTCCTCATTCCCCCGACCTCCGGCCAAGCGTGCAGTGGCCATCGCCATGATCAACGCCTTCAGTCAGCTGGGCAACGTGGCTGGTTCTTACGTGTGGGCTCTTCCCGAGAATGGCTTCCGCAAGAGTTATGGAATTGTTTTGTCCATGTTTGGTGTCACTATTGTCGGCTGCTGGATCTTCCGCATGATCCTTGTCGACTTGAACAAGAAGCTCGACGCTGGCGAGTCGGCTTGGGAGACTAGACGTGATGTGGCTGCACAGACTGCTGCTGTGGAGGTTATGGATAACCCTGACGAGGCTCTGCGGATGAAGAGGGATTTCCGATACTTGATCTAAGCGGGAACAGGCTGCCTAGACAATGGCGACGGGAGAACAACTGCAGTTGACCGAAGGTGCTTATTTATTTATTAGCCTTGGTTTCAATGCAACATGAGTCTCACCAACACGATATCTCTCACACCCTTTCGCGACGTCAAGATAGGGTTCTGTCAGTTGACTAAGGTTACGAGAATCTTACTATACCCTGTATTTAAATGACAAAGAAATAGTTGAGAAATGACTAAAGGACTCAAAGTTATTCAATGTTACCAAACCTTGTGCTGGTTGATGATCTAATCTAGATGTTGGTTGAGTCGCGATGCAATCGATAGGAAACGCGAACAGCAAAGATGAGCGCGTCCAAACGCGAACAATGCGACTTACCGGGCCGACAAGGGGATTTATCATGCACCGATAAGCAATTACTCACAGCTTAGCACGACGCGAACAAAGCATATCTCGACAATAGCGGCCGCCAATGCACAGCATCTTTTTCGCTGAGGCCGACCCCGCCGTCAGCTTCCTTTCCCCCCTCACCTCCCATGTTGACACGTCGACTTGAACTAAACCAAACGGGTCACCTTTCCGGATTAACCCAACCAACAGGGTTGGGCGGTGAACCCGGCGGTTTTGCGGGGGCTTTTTTCTTGAGAGAGCAAGGAAGACGAGAGGATGACGATGGATGTTTTTATCCAACAAGGTGGGGTTGCGGCGGGTGTGGTGAAAATGGGAAGAATATGAGTGATAAACAGTTGAATTGCATTGCATGGGAAGAGTGTGTCTGTGTGTGACGACGGGACGGGGAGAGAAAAGCCGCAACCGAGCCATGTACACTGTAAGAATCCGATGCAACTCTCCCCGCCTCTCTCTCGGTACGTGTTCGTTACCAGAGCCAATTGGCCTGAGAAAGCAGGCAAACAGTTCCCTTACAACCCCTGTAGTTCGGTGTGAGCCGACATGGGTTCATGCGTTCCACCCGGCGTCGTCGGCAACTGCACGACGCCTCTTGTATCATGTTGCTTGCGCGGTACAGGAGAGGGAGGGGGAGGCTTGCAGGATGCAGTTTCTACCATGCCGTATCCCTGAAAACGTCTTGAGAAAAGAGAGGAAATTCTCCATTCCGCGTGGGTCGCTTCCATCGGCCGCTCGCAGAAACTGTTCAATCAATGGCTGGGATGGCCGCAAAACGCTTGGCATGAAGTATTGGTTGGAGGGGTTTATCAGCCATGTCATTGCTATTGGACCTGAGGTGTCATGACATCACTGGACCCGGTGTTTGGGGGTGGTTGCTTGCTTGCTTTCCTCCCTCTCAGGCTCAAATGTCCCGCGCCTGGGAAATACAAATAGTCTTTTTGCTCCTGGCGATCTGATCCCTCTGATTCTTTTTTCCCCCTCCATTCTAACCCCTCTGTCGATCTCTCACAATTCTTCTCGAAAAAAAGCCAATTCACTTTCAATCAGTCACAATGGTCCAGCAAATCCCCCAAGCTTCCCGCCTCACTGACCTCTTCAGCCTCAAGGGCAAGGTCGTCGTCGTCACTGGCGCGTCCGGACCCCGCGGCATGGGCATTGAGGCTGCCCGCGGCTGCGCCGAGATGGGCGCCAACGTCGCCATCACTTACTCTTCCCGCAAGGAGGGCGCCGAGAAGAACGTCCAGGAGCTTGTCTCTGATTATGGTGTCAAGGCTCAGGCTTATCACCTCAACACCACAAACTATGACGACGTTGAGAAGTTTGTGAACCAGGTTGTTGCCGACTTTGGCAAGATTGATGCTTTCATCGCCAAGTGAGTCCTTTTTCCACACATCTCTCCTTCATCGCTAATAATTGCAGCGCCGGTGCTACCGCCAACGCCGGTGTCATTGACAGCTCCGCCTCGGAATGGGATCACGTTATCCAAGTCGACCTCAACGGCACTGCCTACTGCGCCAAGGCCGTCGGCGCCCACTTCAAGAAGCAAGGCCACGGTTCCTTCGTCATCACAGCCTCCATGTCCGGCCACATCGCCAACTTCCCCCAGGAGCAGACGTCGTACAACGTAGCCAAGGCTGGCTGCATCCACATGGCCAAGTCCCTCGCCAACGAGTGGCGCGACTTTGCCCGCGTCAACAGCATCTCCCCCGGTTACATCGACACTGGTCTGTCTGACTTTATCGACACGGAGACACAGGAGCTGTGGAGGAGCATGATCCCCATGGGCCGCAACGGAGACGCAAAGGAGCTCAAGGGCGCCTACGTCTACCTTGTCAGCGACGCCAGCACTTACACCACTGGTGCTGATATCGTCATTGATGGAGGTTACACCTGCCGGTAAACGTTGTTTTGGTTCAAAAAGGTGTCGGTACCCAAGTTTGGCGCATTTGATTAAAGGCCCGGCGCAAGTCTATAGCAGATTTTAATGACATGAACCTTGATAATTCTACTTTATTGTGCCCAATAACTCCTCCTTGAGGGTTCATTTCTATTAACAATTATTCTACTTGATGCGCGTCTTTTGATTGTTTCTTGTGTGACGTGAACCTCGGGTTATCATGGACCGAGCACCTCTACCTCGGGCCGAAGCACCGGGACCGTCATGCGATTCTACGATTCTTCTGTGGCAATATGCCCATGATGACATGATAGTCTTGAGAGTTGAACCTGGGAGAAAACATGGCTAAATACGAGTGATTTTCAGTTTTCGGGTTTCAAGAATCGAATGTTGAACTTGCCGGCTGGTCGCATCCTTGAAAGAGCAATCATCCGAAAAGAATTCAATACGACGTCATACATGCGTCCTGCCCTGATAGGTGCGCATCTTAATCCCCTACGCGGTCGAATAGATGGAAACGGAGGATACAAGGCAACTAAAGTGTCTTGGGTAATAAGCAGCTTGACTTCTTAAAAGGTCCTCTTCAAGGTGTTATGCTCCTTGTATGAGATATCAAGGCTAGGCCTTATTCTTTCTTCCCTTAAGAGTAAGCATTTTATAATTCGATTAAAGCAAAAAGTATATCTATTCATGGGAAAGGCTCATTTAATCTACGAGTATAGTTTCATCAAGTGCCCGTTTTGCCCACTATGACTCAGGCGGGGAATTTGGGTGTCACTTGGTTCTGGGCCTTTTGCCATATTCCTCCTCATAATGCCCAAACGTGTCTGAAAACCACTCTTCGAGCCCCTTTGATCCTATCCCACAAGCCTCATACATGTCTGGAGGCCACTCTCCCAATGCACCTGAAACAGGGCTTTGAAACCACTCTTCGAGCCCCTTTGATCCTATCCCACAATCCTCATGTGTGTCTGGAAGCCACTCTTTGAGCCCCTTTGATCCTATCTCACAAGCCTCATACATATCTGGAGGCCACTCTCCCAATGCACCTGAAACAGGGCTTTGAAGCCACTGTTGAACTTCAGAATTTAGAGCCATTTCTTTTAGTTCCGTCGTCGATAGTTTTGGAGAATAGACAGGGAGTCCGGAGTCGAAATCTAAAACAAGATCAGTATGAGTTGGCTCGCTAACACCTGATGTTGAAAATTAGGTAGATTCTGCGTACAGGGACTTGGAATTATTTCGTCGTCAGGAAAGATGATTTTGTACACTGCCTTCCATTTCTCTCCCTCATCCAAAGACTTTTGATATATTTTTCGACTTCTCATTTGCTCCTCTTGTTGGGCATTAATCCTGCCCGAAACCGAAACAGGTTTCTTCTTCTCACATGGGTCATCCGCTCGTTGATGGTCGTGTAATGCGGTCTCGGTCGTGAACTCGTCGTAACATCGATGGCATTGAAACTCTGGACACCCGTGTCTGCGGAAGATATGTTCCCTGGAAGGAGTGGATTATCAGTACCCTTGCTTGTAAACTTTATCGCTTGGACTTACTTGACTCGATAAACGCTGGTCCATCCAGGACCTACGCATGTTCGGTGCTGTTTGAACTCTTGCGGGTTGCGTTTGTAGAATGGACAGGATAATTTTTTGACATCTGCCTCTTCCTCCCGCGCCCGCTTCCGAGCCTTGGATTCGTCACCATCCTTGCTAAAGTCGTCGAATTCGCTCCATGTGATGTCGACTCGCCTTTTCCGTTTGCTTCCTGCTCTTGGCGGATGTGATACGCCGCTGTCGATGCTGCCATAGGAAGATGCTACCGAGGGCGCTCGGGAACTGGGATGGGCTGATCTGGGCCTGGGAGAGGGGGGACTGCGGCGCTGGTCAGTTCCTGGTGTCCACTCTAGTGTACCACCAGAGGGATCCATTTGGTCCTGGTACTATTTCAAGAAACCCTGTGTCTCGGAGTTGCTGTCTTTGATCCTCCACAACTCGGTCCAGTCGAATGTGAAGTGCGTGAGGAACGAAAGCGGGGTTCATACCCAACGTAAGCCATGGGGTCACCTGCATATGAGGCTGCATCTCAAGCTGAAAGCCTCGCAGGCTGCCTTGACCAAAACACGTTATTTTTACCAAGTCTCTAAACAGGACTCTGGCTCAGCATTCGGCTTGTTATGATAATCCAGTTCCTTATACCTCTCTGGCCGAGTATCGCTCAATGAACGCCAACCGACCGATCAACCGCTTGTAGACAAGCTTCTTTCTACCGTCGCCTCTTGCCTCTATAGCCTCAACCC